>OY728156.1:424531238-425149249 GCA_963277665.1 Viscum album
ATGCTTTATCAAATACTTATTCTTGGATTTTACTACCTTGTTGGTATTTGGGATTGAATAATAAGACGAATGAGAAGTAATGACTCATGGGAATTAATATAAATATGATTACGCCATTAATATTGGTTGTGTAATGATGATAAGTGTTATATTGGGAATTATTATTCATGCTCTCTTACATCAGGTGTTGATCATGATGTTTCACATTGTTTTCCCTATTTCGATGGTGGGCATAACACAATATATCCCTTGTTTTAAGTGTTGGCTATACGACACACCAACTATCTCGAGTGACAAGTGTGACATATCCCACTCATTATGATATGTTTGGATTATACTTTTTTGGATATTATAGGATCATTTAGAATGGTTATAGATGATGGTGTTACACCTCGGTCTATCCAGTACCTTATATTCCTAGTATATGGACACTTATATCTACACGTACATGGTCTATATAGGTGGAAGAAATATATAACTTCACTATACTCATTTATATAATATTACTATATATATAGGTACATATTAGGAACTCATTCTAGCCATGATCTGAAGATGTTAGCACCGCTACGTATCCTTTAGAAACCTTAGTATGCTGGTATTTAATTATTCCGGATTTTTAATTTTTTATTTATACTTGAACACTTTTTTTCTATGAGAACTTCTTGGATTACTTCTATAAATCATTGGTGGTGGCCTACTATGATTTTATCTCAATCCCTAATTAAGTTTCCTTTGGTACTGGATTAGACTACTTATTTACATGTATGGATAAGGACCAGCACCCTCCTACTGATATTTTAAAATCTTAGCTTATAAATGGAGCATGGGAGCAAAGGACTAATCATATGCTTGAGATACTAATGAAATATCCTTTTTTTTCTTTTTTTTTACTTCTATATTGCATATTGTATATGCATTTCCCATGTTCCCCTTTTTTTACATCATCATTTCATGCATCTATATATGTGATAATGGCTAATTACATTTGATATTATTATTTTGTTGATCAATTATTTATGATTCCTCACCTTTTAACTATATTTGTTATATTCTTCTTTCCACTATAGTGGGTTATTGGTCCAATCTTTAGTGTTAGTTAATATCATGATTTCTCTATTACCAATTTAATATTTATTTATACAATCCCTCTTTGATATGAGGGTATAGTGTCCCCACCATACCACCTTAACACCCTCACTATTATTCGGTAGCATCAACTGTATGGGAATGCATGATTGAGGCCGTGTGACCCACTTCCTTGGGGTATGAGTTACGTAGATCATGGGTTGGGATATTATAGAGTAGTATAAGAGGCTATTTTTAATTTTCCATACTATTAGGGTATTATATAGAAGACTATGAGTTAATGTAATTTGGAAATGACCCTGTGTTTACACATAGCTAACCCATGTATGGGGGAAACCCAAATTACATGGGATGGGAAATTGTAGTTATTTTTTTCACCTGTTATGGTTGATATGACATCACTGTTGGGTGATGCACTTTTTTTATGGTATTATTATTATTGGTAAAATTGAAATAATTTTTATTTACCATGGCTCAATGAAGTGAGGCAATTTCATTACATACATCATTACATGCACAATAGGAATAATATGCCATGCATTTTTTCATGTCACGTTGATTTTTAGCATGAATTATCCAATTATGTAATGTTAGTACCTTGATTATTTACGGAATTGTGATGAATTTCCTTAGAGGGTATTGAAACACATAATTAACACTTAAATTGCATGTCTTAACCTAATAGTTTTTTCCTACTTAGGTTAAAGCAGACACCTTAATCAGTTAATTATGGCACATTGAGTTATAGACCATTGGTTGCATGGGCTAGAACGTGTTATGGTATGGGCTTTGTGGATTCCATACATTGGTTAATAAGAAGTATGGACCCTTATAGATTAAAAATGTTTATCCATATAATTCAACCATTTTAAGAGATTTAAATATTAGAATGAGTACAAGTTTCAAATGAAAATGATTTTTAAAGTGAAAATAGCAATATTCTACATGTGAAACAAAGACCTAGACCCAAACATGGCCTTATTAATGGGTAGTTTGTTTGTATCTTATGTTAATATGGAATTTATATATTACCCATTTCTAGATTTGGGAGTATCCATATGGGTAAGATTTTTCTATATGAAGGTTATTCACTTGTATTAGTTTTCTATCTGCAATATTTTCAACAGTTAAAATCTCTTTTGAGGAATTTATTTGGATTTTTAGTATCATGATTCCATGAAATCCTCCAATAGTACACCTTGAATGTGGTGATGACCATGCACTAGATGTGGTGGTCTCTAAGCCACTAGTGATTCCCCCTTGAGTTTCACCTGTGGAACCTCTTACCATTACTAATATAGTCTTTAACATTGAGTTTTGAGAGGGATTTCTACATATGTTTCATAATAAAAAATGTGTTTTCCAACATGAATTGAGAATGGAATATTTCACTTGGGAGTTCTAGTAATAGAATCCTCCCACCAATTTGGGGATGGTGGACCACACACTGATAAATCATGGATAGAAGTTATTATTTCTATATTCGATCATCTGGAGATGTTCCCAGAGTGGTGGGTCAAACTTAATATGTATATGATGTGTGATTCTTCTAAGAAATGGTCCGATGTTATTTACCAAGATTATATATAGAGAGATATGGTTTTGAAAGATTCCAAGACTATATTCTATGAATTATCCTTTCTTTGGAATCTGAGGGCTTACAAAGATAGAGAATTCCTGAACCTACAGTATGGAGGTATGTCTGTTATGGAATACTCTGCTCGTTTTATTGACCTCCAGTGGTTTGCTTCTACTATAGCGGTTGATGATCTTGTGACCACTAGGAAATTCGAGGATGGGATAGTATACATTATTTGGTCAGAATTCATCGTCTTTTTATTGATGACTATATATAAGACAGTCAACCAGACCCTTATTGCAGAGTGGAATCAGAGGGTAGCCAAAGATGAGATTTAGGGAGTTTCATCACCTAGATCTATCAGTGGTTCTTCTTCTGGTTGAAAGATACACTTTTAGGCTACTCATAGTGGTAGTATAAGTCAATCACTACATGCTAACAACTTTCTGATATGTCACCAGTGAAGGAATCATGGACATATGAAACCACAGTGCATGCGAGATCCATTGGAATGCAGAGGCTATGGAAGGATTGTCAATATCAAGCACTTCTACATGACATTTATATCAACTCTAATCATTCATGGATCTACTCCTACCCCATGTTAAGTAGGGGGACTTGTCATATCACACAAATTACATAGATGAAAGAGCATTGGACACTTAGTACGAGGTGTTGGTCAAGGAATTGGTATCCCAAGTCGGGATACTCAACACTAGTAGAGGGAGCATGACCAGGGCAGTCATTAAATGACTCAGGCTCGTTTTATAGGACAGTTACTTACATTACAACCTATGTCAAAGGAGCATAGCATCGAACCATCTATATTTTGAGGTCCCATTATAGTATCCTCCACTTTAGTGTATGATTTATTTTACACATACGTGAATCACTATTTTATATATCCTGCAATCACAGAGAGTCTGGGTATCGATATTGAATACTTCTATGGAGTTATGATGCTTCATACCCCGTTAGGTATCTTATTAGAGTAAGTTCATTATTATAAGGACTTTCCCAATGACATAGGTAGATTCCTATTCATATGGAATATATTCTTTCCTAACATAATAGACATTGGCGTAATCATCAAGATGGATTGGTTAGTTCCCTATCAATCCTATTTAGTTTTTTATCATCAAAGGGTAATGTTTATGTCACCATAGGGTGGTAGGCATGTGCATAAGGAAGAATGAGATTTTCAAGGTATGCGATCAGGAAAAGAGTAGTAGAGGTTGGGTATTGTGATATATCGAATCGTAAGTATTTTCCTATATGGTTAGGGGTTACAACCCACTATTTTTCACCTATAGTAGATCATTTTAGGGATGAATTTCCTGATGAATTTTCAATTATACATCTATATTGAGAGGTATATTTCAATATTGATATTATTCTAGGAGCAGCGCAAGTGACCATTCCTCATTATAGGTGGGAACCTTTGGGGCTTCTAGATCTCAAGAAGAATTTGAAGGATATGGATGCTAGAGGATTTTTACACCCTACGACTTCTACTTGGGGATTATGAGACCTTTTCTAAGAAGGAATATGCTACCCTTAGTATTTTCATGTATTACCACCATTTAAATTTGCTCACGATAAATAATTGGTATACATTTCCTAGAATAGACATCTAATCTTATCATCTCTAAGAAGAGAGTGTGTTTTCAAAGAAAATTTTGAGGTTGGCCTATTATCAAGTGTGTGTCTATAGATTATATATACCTATCACAACATTTAGTATTAGGTATTGTCAATAAGAGTACCTGATCATGTCATTAGGACACACAAATTCACCTTCAGTTTTCATGGATCTATTGAATCAGGTTTTTTACCCTTATCTAGATTCATTAGTGGTTGTATTTACTAATGATATATTAGTGTATTAGCATTCATGACACGAACATGAAAACCATATTGAGATCATGATAATTATATTGAGATAGTATTAGCTCGATAATATGATCAGTAAAGGAAACTTTTGGATCGACAAAGTCCACTTACTAGGTAACATTATCTGAAAGTTAGGAGTTTTGATAAACCCATAAAAGTCCAAGATGAAGTTATATGGGAGAATCCCAAGAGAATTTTTGACATATGAATCATCTTGAGGATAACTGGATATTATATATGCTTCATCTTGGATTTCTCACAACTTACAGTTCCACTTACAAGCTATACAAATAATGGTGTGAAATTTGTATGGTCTGAAGCTTGTGAAGCAGCCTTTCAAGAGTTGAAGGGTCATTTGACTTTAGTACTAATAATGATTCATATGGATCCTAGTAGGATCTATATAGTATATTATGATGCCTTAGGTATTGATCATGGAGCTGTTATGATGCAGGATAAGTGATTCGTGACATATGGGCCTCATCAATTGTGGACTCATGATCAAAAATACATGATACACGACCTTAAGCTAGATTTTGTAGTTTATGACATATATTTTTGGAGACATTGTCTACATTGAGATCATTTTATGGGATTCATTGATCATAAAATCCTCAAGTACATATTTATGAATTGTGATATAAATATTATGTAGCACAGGTGGTTTGAATACCTATGGTATTTTTATTTCAATCCTTCATATACGCCTAGTGCGGGAATGTAGTAACCGATGATCTAAGACAATATACTCAAACACTCGATTTTTCGGAGTCCAGTGATGAATGGAATCACATGGAATTATTTTTAGAGATTCACATTAAGGTTTAGGATGATAAAGTTTAAACTATCCTCATAGCAGTAGTAGTGACCTCTACTCTTCTAGAATTGGTAATAATGAGGAAACTATCTAATATGGAGGGCCTTATCTTAAGGGAAATCATCTCAGTTGAGGATACATATTAAAGTTGGACCATGGATTTGGATGATACTATATGATTCCATGGGATTGTATGGGTCCCAGTAGACATCATAGAGGAAATGATATGGGAATTTCATTCCTCAATATGGGAATTTTATCCTAGTGTCACCAAGATGTATCAAGACTTGTGACACCAGTATAGGTGGCCCAGTATGAAATATGTGATTGTTGTATTTGTCACACGGTGTTCCACATATCCATAGTTGAATGTGGAACATCAATGATCTGTAAGGATTTTACACTATTTTTCCATTCTTGAGTGAAAATGGGATGAAGTTTTGATGGATTTGATGACTAGTTTACCTAGATCACCTTATGAAAATGGTATAGTGTGGGTTGTTGTTTATTGTTTGACGATAGTTACACATTTCTTACCTACATGATAGTCCTTCATAGTAGAAAATGTTTGGATTCTATATGTCAAACATGTCATATATTCATGGATCTCCTCATTCAATCATTTCTGATATATACGCTCACTTTACCTCATGATTCTAGAAGGGGTTGTAGAAGGCCTTGGGTACACAGGTGATTCTGAGCATGAACTATCACCATCAAATAAATTGAAATATGAATCATATTATTTAGGTGTTATAGGACATGTGATGTCCATGTGTCCTTGACTTCAATGGACTCTAGGATAAACACATTCTTCTTATTGATTCCACTTATAATAACATCTTTCAGGCTACCATTGAGATGGGTACTTATGAATCCTTATATGGGATCACTTTTTTGTTCACCTTTTTGTTGGAAAAATGTTTGGGAGGTAGCCCTACTTGGAAAATATCTCATTCAGAAGAGTCCAATTGATCATAAAGCACATGATAACAAAATAGTCCAAACAGCAGTCGTATGTTGTCCAATGTCGGCAATCTCTTAACTTCAAGGTCAAAGACTGGGTTCTCTTTCATGTCTCACCCATTTTGGTCCATATATGTATTCATGGGAATGTTAATATCTCACCTAGGTTAGTTGAACCATACGAGGTTGTGGACTGGGTCAAACCAGTGGCTTACCAGTTGGAACTTCCTCATAGATACCAATTTATGCATGATGTTTTTCATGTATCTCATCTTCACTAATATTATCTAGACTCATCACATGCATTTTAGCATGATGATGTTGATTTGGATGTGGATTTTTCCATTGAGTATTTTTACCATTTGTATAATTGATCAAAGCATGATGAAACTCTAAGGTAGGTCAGTTCTTTTCTATGGGTGATATAGAAGCATGGCCAAGTATAGGATGATACCTAGGAGTGGGAAGCTAATATATGAGCTCAGTGGTAATAACTATTTGCTAACAATACCAATTTACCCTTATAAGGCCATCATGGCGATGAGTTTATTTAAATATGTTAGGTTGTAATGACCTATAATTTCATGAAGGTATGGCTCATTTTTTTCAAATTGAGTCACTTTTTTAATCTTGTTAAATGTGAATTGTAGCATAAAGAAGGTCCCAAGAGTATTTGAGGACTTTCTGGATCCCGGAGTTCTAGAAAATGGAAAAACAAGGTAGGTTGTACGGTTAATTCATTGTTAGTAGAAAATATTTGGGTTAACTATGTGGTGTACTCTTGAGTATAAAGGAGGATGCATGGATTGTATACAACCATATATCCCATGAAACATTCCCATGAAGGCCATATATAATTTTTGATAGATTCATTTCCCATAGTTTGTTTACAGTTAGTGAAAATGTGTGCCTTAACCGTGTGGGATCTTTCCTTAAGTAGTGTGGCTAGAATGGTTGGGGCACATTTTGTCCAACCCTACGACCAAACTGTACACCCCTATATTTGAAGGTAAAATGTATAAATTTCCCTTAATGAATTAATAAAACCAATTTTTCTATTCCTCCTACTTCATTCCTAAATATGAGTATCAATTATACTTACATGAGCTCCCATTTTCATTAACCTAGGTTCTTCAATATCTCTCATGTATGAATTTCAAATCAAGATTCGCCAAAGGTGTTAGATAGCTATAGGTATTCTCTTCAATATCATCCCTTCCTATATTATTTTATCTTTGGATATGTTATGCTATTTATGTGTAATCTAGTTTTCACTATTTTCATGGAGTAGGAATGTTTATTTTATTTATCCTAATCTACTTCTAATTGGATGCCTCCATCGGAAGAAGAGTTTTAAACAACACTAAGATAGTTGGTATCATCATTTTCCCCCAACATTCATAGTGTTTTTGTATATTTTTTAGTTTGCCAAACACTGGCCTTTTCCATGTGTCACTTTTAAATTGATTTCTTCATTCTAAATTGATTTTCACACCTTGTTATACTCTTATTTATTATTTCTTAGAAAATCAATGATATCTATCTTGATCACAGACACCCCTTGGGCGTTCTTTCTTGAATTTTCCTTTTTAATAAATTGTAAAAATATCTAAAATGCCTCCTAAGAATTATACATGGGTTTTAATTGAACTTTATCATTCCCATATGAATGTTTAATTAACCCAAGAACCTCTTAAGTTGTTACCTTGTTTTATAAGTGGTATTTCCCTTGTAGGTGGTTTCCCAATTTCCAATGACACCTTATAAGTTCTTTATTGATCCTTGAAAAATAAATTTCCATTTTTGATATAATAAATAGAATGTATTAAATTTAATGGATTGTTCATGATGGTTTAACTTCCTTTAATGAATTAAATAGTTTAAATGAAATGATTTATAAATTTTAGAAAGGCCATGGGTATTGTTTCATGCTTTGTAAAATGATTATTTTACATTGTAATACCCTATTTGTATTTATTCCTGACTAATAAGATTAATGAGAGGTAATTCCTCATGAATATTAATATAAATATGATTATTATTTTGATATAGGTTGTGGAATGATGGTAAGGGTTCAGTTGGGAATGAAGATTCACTCACCCTTACATCGGGTGTTGACCATGACATCTCACATCATTAACTCAATTTTGATGGTGGGAATGTCACACCACATACCATGTTTTTTATTTATTCATGAATACACACCCACCATCTTGAGTGGTGAGCATGAAATCTCCCACTCATTATGAGATTTAGGGATTTTACCCTCTATTGGATCTTATAGGCTCATTTAGACTGGTTATGGATGACTAAGTTACGTCTTGGTTCAGCCAGCGCCTAGTATTCCAAGTATATTTCCACTAAAGTCCTTACATACATAGTCTATATTGGTGGATGACATATAAATATAATATATATATATATATATATTATTACTATAGATATAGTTACTAATCAGACATGCATTCTGGCCATGAGCCGAAGCAGGTAGAGCATCCAAGTGTCCTTTAAGAACCAGAACATGATGGTATTTACTTATTCAGAATTTTTATTATTTATCTATACTTTCACTATATTCACTGCTTTGATTAATTATTGACATCATTGGTGGTGGCCTACTGGGATTTTATCACAAACCCTACTCGGTCGCCTTTGGTAACCAAGTAGATTACTTGTTTATTGGTATGTTTAAATAAAAGCACCCTACTAATGATATTTGACGTACGCATATTATAGATGGAGAATAGAAGTAGTGGACCGATTGTATGCTTGAGATGCTCGTGGGGAATCCTTCTGTTCTTTTTTCATTTTGTGTAGCATGTGGTATATACCTGTCCCTTGTTCCCCTTTTTTGTAAATCAGAATTACATGCATAAATGTATGTGAAACTGAATAGTGACTTTTGATATAATTATTTTTTTGATCATTTATTTATGCTTCTTTACTAGTATACTATATCTATTATATTATGACTTCCATTGTGGAGGGTTACTATTCTAGTCTTTATTATTTGTTAATATCATGTGTCTGTTATTTATTGTTTACTTGTTTTTCTATTATTCCACTCTTATATGAGGGTATAGTCTCCCCAGTGTTCTACCTTCACACCCTCGTTGTTTTTAAACATCCTCTGACATATGGGGATATGCTCTTGAGGCCGTGTAACCCACCAACTCAGGGTATGGGTTAAGTGGATCCTGGGTCGGGGAAATTACAACCTTATTATGAGAGGTAAATTATAAAATAACATAGTGTTAGGTAGGATAGGATGATGACATATGGTCTATAGGGGATGAATAGAATAGATTAAAATTTTGACGAGAATGATTAATTATCTAAATTAATTATCGAAGTTAATTAATAGCGTTAATTAGAAATGGAAAAAAATAACAAAATGTATTTTTATAGTGGTGTAATCCAAATGGGACCTTGTACACTCATATATATCTCTACATAATGAGAGATACATTGTTAAATATACTAATTTATAAAGGGAAATCATAACCCAATTATAACTTACTTTTCCTAATTGAAATATTACTAAGACATGTGACTTTTTTATGGGGATTCACAACCCAATTAAAATAATAGCCTAAGAAAACGAGATATACAACCCGAAAAGTCCGGGATTTAGATTCCATGAGTCACAAAATAGAGAAAAAATGATTCTATGTTTAAAATACCAAATAGAAAGAGAGAGAATAATTACGTGATAGGAAGTAATGTCAAAAACATAAGAAACCATGATAAAATAGATAAATAAATAGTATATTAATGGGTACTATTTCTTGAGAGTTAGATCGGCTCGTCTTATCAAGGTAGTAGAATTCAATACATTTTAGGTACATTCCTTGAGACAACATCTAGAAAATGGTATATTTTTCACAAATTCAAAATTTCATAGTACCTTTGAAGAAATTATTTTACTCATTAAATATGGAAACAACTTAACATAGAGAATCCAATGGTTATACAATTAACATTAAAATTAAAAAATATAGTTACCGAATTATCAAAGAGAGAGAGGGAGATGGAATGGTATTATCATTACCAAATTTTCACCCAAATCATGTCTAATATCGAAAACAATGATTAAAATTTCAAACCAATTATAAATAATTATTATAATAGTAAAACACTTCCAAAATAATATGTCAAATAAAATACCTTAATAATCACAAAACAGAAATCATTAATATTCAAGATTTAAATGATTCAATTTAAAAACAAAACCAAAAATAATAACACTATATTAAATACTATAAAACAAGTTTGAATATAATTAGTATTATCTAATATGAATTGAAAAACATTAAAAACAAAAAAAACACAAAATTAAAAGGTGAATTTTTTGAGTTTCATGTTGAATAACAGCCTTTGATGTTCATATAAATATTTTTAAAACACATTAAAAATATTTCAAATACATTTATATAATTATTATGAATTTATAGAATCATTATGAAAACTAAAACATTTAAAATTGATAAGAATAAAATCATAATACTGTGAAAATAATAAAAATTGAGTAATATGGAGAATACCAACAGTGTAATGGTTAAATAAAATTTTGTGTGAGGGTAAAAATAATTTTCCAAAACTATATCAGTGTTAAATGAGTTTTCCATATGCTTAATAGGGTTAGGGAGACTTTTCAGTACCTTTTATAAAGGGTAGCGTCAATTTTACATACCTTTTGTAAGTGTTCAGTGAGTTATGTAAGGGTAAGAAAATAATTTCATGCACTGCATATGGTAAATACACACATAATATGTGCATCATAAGGGTATATATATTTACATCATAAAGGTAGCTTTCATTTTATATATAATACATAAGGGTAAGTAATAATACCATGTAAAGGTTAAATAGAATTTATATAGGATGCGTAAAGGAATAACGAGTTTACAAGTATTGCTTAAGGGGATGATAGAATTCACATAAGGGTACATTAAAAGATTTGTAGAGTTAAATAATAAAAAAATAAAATTCTAAATAATGGTAAAATAAGGTTAACTAAGGGTAACATGCAATTTATAAATGTTTTGTAACGGTAAGAGGAAAGTTATGTAAGGGTAAATAATGATTTTGAAAACTCATGTTAGGGTAAGTAAAAACCATAAAAATAATATAAAAACTTAACATATGTTTTATAAAAAAATAAAAATAACAAAATAATAAATTAATTAATATAAATTATAAATAAAAATATTAAAAATATAATTAATTAAAAATATTGAGGGGCATAAAATATATATAATAAAAAATTAAAAATATATTAAAAAATTGTTGATAGTAATTTATAATATGAAAAATATAAAATTTAAATACTCTAAAATGATACAAATAAAATCTCTAGCACAAAAAAAATCTCCCCTTTTTAGTAATTATAAAACCGATTAATTTTTTTCAAATATTCTGGAAATTTTAGAAAATTATCAAAATGAAATATAGGAAATATGTTAGTTAAAAATTCGATCTCCCACTAAATAAAAGAAAAACAAAATACTATTTTCAAAATAAATTTTCATCATTCCAAGTTTAAATTTTATTTTCTAATGTCTCGAAAAATCTAATAATTTCATAAAAATATCATCAAGTTAATTTTATGTTGGAACATATTCTAAAATAATATCTCATTTCTAAACATAATGAAGAATAAAGTAAAATAGTATGCCAATATTCTTAGTTCAAGAATGTTGTAAAGTGTTTTTCAAAATATAAAAACTAAAATAGTTATCAAAATAAGTATTTGTATTTTTAAAATTAAAACTAAAACAAAAGAAAATTTTATTAGTCTATAATGATTGAAATTAATATGATGTAGAAGAAATATATTCACTCTTAGTAATAGATAAAAAAATGGAATACTATTTTCTTATACTCCAAGAAACTAAATTTTTTCTAAGAAAATGACACATGCATGAGGTAATTTTTATATCAAGCCTATATCCTAAAAAATAAAAGTAAACTTATAAAATAAAAAATAATTTTTATATAATAAAATAATATAGTATTAATATTTTCTTGAACATATCTAATAAAACATTTGACACCCTTTAATTGAGATTCCCTAGAATCTGATTGAAATCTAGTGCATAAAGAAACACTAAACATTATATCATTTTTAGAGGTAGTTAAATACAAAAAACATTCAATCATGCCTATAAATAATTTTAAATAACAATATTTTATAGAAACAACAGAATATAATTTACCACTAATACTGAAAGGTATTTTAAAAGTTTTACAAGAATCGATGCCAAAATGCTTAACCAAATATTTACCATATTTATATAGATTCAATAAAATACCATTATTTATTTATTTAATTTGAAGAGAAAAAAAGAATGTGAGCTCTCCCATAAGACTCATATAAAATTCCTTATCTATAAAATTATAAAATTCTTTGAAAATAAAATCATTTAAGTTTCCAAAAACAATATCATCAACATAGATTAAAATAATAAAAATATGATTTGAAAATGTTTTAATAAACAAAATTTGGATCTACAATACCTTTATTAAAATCATTTTTATTTAAAAAAGTAAGATTTTCATACCAATAATGAGGAAATTTTTTAAGACCATATAAGCTTTATGATAATTCAGAAAAATGATTTGGAAATTTTTCATTTACAAAACGAGGAGGTTAAGAAATATAAAAAAATTTAGAAATGATACCATTTAAAAATGCACATTTAACTTTCATTTTAAATAACATAAAACAATGAAAATATGTAAATGATCTTAAAATCATTATATATTAAATAAAAAAATTGGAGAAAAATATTCATAAAAATATGTATCTTATTCATGATAGTAATAATGAGAAATAATCCTAGATTTATTCTTAACAATTTGACCAAATTCATCCAATTACTTTATAAAAATGCATTGAGTTCCAATAACAGGATTATCTATAGGGGGTTCAAATAAAGTCTAATAATTATTTATAGAAAATTGATTAAATTATTTGTTCACATAAATAATCCAATTAACATAATTCAAAGAATAAAGATATCATTATGAACACATTTGTAAACAAAAGTATAATTGGAAGAGAATTTTAAAACAGTGCTTCTAGTTTTCACAACTTATCCAAAATTACAAATCAAAATATGAGTAGGATGTTCTTTATGAGTCCCCTAAGATATAGGATTATTTTAAAGAGAATATTATTTCCCCTTAAATGCATTTATTATCTATTTGTTTTTCATATCCAAAATTTAAATACCAAAAATCATATTCAACATTTCCCAAAATAAATTTCTGAGCATCTCAAGATTCATCAAACTTTATATGAAAAGATCCTTAAATTTTCTTGGTATACTTATTATAAAATCTATAATATTTATGGTTAAGAATAATAAATAACAAAAATACCTTCAACACATTTATCATCAAACCTTCCTAAATAATCTTTTGTATTCAAGATAAAAAAGTACATCAAAAAGTATTAAAATAATAAACCATCAGTTTTCTACAAAAAAAAATTTCATGACGGGTTTTCTTTAAAATGGTATTATATAAACTCTATTCATGATATAGAAATTAGTATTAATATATTATATCTGAAAATATGTTTTCATACTGTATTCATTAAGCATGGTTCTATCCATTTCAAAAATAGTTCTTTTTTCCATTCTATGGAACTCTTTTATTGTGTTGTTATATGCGAAGACTAATTATGAAAATTATTTTTATCTTCACAAAATCATTTTAAACTAAAAATTTGAATACTTTCCAAAATTATCACTTAATTAGTAACAATTAAATATCCTTTCATATTTTGAATAATCTTACAATAATAATTAATTTATAAAAAAATTCATGTTTATGAGGCATAAAATAAACCCATATAAATATATTAAGATCATCAAAAATAAAAAAATCTTACCACCAAAATAGGTATTTTTAAGAAGACCAAATAAATCAAGAAGCAGTAATTCAATAGTTCTATAAGTTGAAATTTGATTGATAGATTTAAAATAATCCTCAGGATGCTTACCTTTTAATAATTAATCACAAACAAAGTATTTTCTTACCGTTAACTTGGGTAAATCTAGAACATGTCCATGCTTAGATAATTTGTGTATCATTTGGAAATGATCATGTCCAAGACTTGTATGAAAAAGAACTTAATTGTCTTATATATCATTAAGAAACATAAAATTTGGTTAGATAAATCAGATAAATTAATAGAATAAATATTATCCTTTTATATGTATAAAATAAAATAAAATTATCTTTAAACACTAAACATTTATCCTCTTACAACTTAACATAAATAAAATCATCATAATTTTTTGAGATGCTAATTAGATTATTTTTATATCATTTAACAAATAGATCTTAATAAATTAAAATAAAATTAGAAGTACCTACTTCACTAAGTACATTAACCCGTCCATTAAATTTATCTCTAAAAGTGATAGATCCTCTATCATATTTTTTATAAGTGTGGAAATTTGATAGGTTGTTGATTTTGTGTAGAGAATATTCATTATACATTTAACTTTTTCCCTTGATATTCTTATGGTGGTTATCATTAAAATATAAATTATATAGAGAAAAAATTTGGTACCCAAGATATTTTAGGTCCAACTAGGTTTTTAATATAATTATTATATACCCAAATAGATTTATAACATTTATTTTGAAAAAAAAAACAAGGCATGGGTTGGTAAGATTTAGAAAATTTATTATAAGGTACTCTATTAAATAAATCTTTTGAAATAAAATCTCTAGTATATCCATGAGATTGATTAAATCTAAGAGAACGTTTATTAGCATAATGTTATGGAAACCTAGACTTAAATCATGTAATAGAAGAAACTTTTATAATATAACTATTAACACAAGTAGTTTTGTATAACATAGGAATCTATGAATTATAACCAAAACCAATTGTATCATTATTAGGATTCATCATTTCAACCATCTATTCATAATTTTACTTTACATGAACAAAATTATATAATTTTTATTTCAAGCTAACAACTTCTTATATAAGAGTGTCATTATCCTTATGAATAAACTCAAAATCATCATAGATATTTCCTTTAAAACAAGATGAAGAATTTCTTAATTCTTCATCTTATGCATCATTCTCCTTGTCGGATTTCTTTTTTTTCATGATAAGACACCAATGTTATTATTTAAATTATATATACAATTCAATTCCTCTTAAAACATCATTTAAATGTTTTTTATTTACTTCAAACAAATCATTAAAGTTATAAGCATCATTATCATAATAATAACAAGAATCTGAATCATCACATATCTCATTGGTATTTACCTCCATCACTACTACAAATATTCTCTTTAACAATGCTAAAATGGGATTTATTAGCACTAAAGAGGAGCAGATAATGTGAGCAATTTTGAAGATAGGTATTTATCAGTGCTCAACAAAAGCACTGATAATGGTTGAAAAATTTTATTTCTGTTTAGAGATCTCCACCACCCGTTTTTCTGTAATTCCCCCTCCCTTTTATCACTCACCAACTACACCTTTATTATTTCTCAAAATGGGCCTTTATCAGCACTTTACAAAATTACAACCTATTATTGACCCACCTCATGATCCTTGATTTGATCCCTACACCTCTCCTTTGAAAATCGTATGCATTTAACACTACACCAAGATGCTTTTTTGCATATTTTATTAAATTTCAATTTATTTATATATATTTACATATATATTTATTATTAATATATTTATATAATTATTTTTAAATATATCTATAAAATATTTATTTTTTGTGTTATATATATACTTATATTCTTTAAATATATTATATATTAATATTAATTTATATATATAAGAATTTAATCTATATATATATATTAATACACACACACACATATATATATATGAATATTATTTATATACAAAATATAGGCACACACATATTAACACACACAAGTATAAATTTATATTTCTCACATAAAAATAAAAATATTTACACAATATGTATTTATTTGCATGTATTTGAATATACATATAAATATATATTAGCTTATGGACACACAAATGTTTATATATAAACATTACTTGTATTTGTATATATATGCACATTAATGCATTATTATAAAGTAAATAAAATAGAATTTTTTTTATTTTAAATAAAATGAATAATAAATATTTATTTAAATTTGGTTTCTATATTTAAAAATACAATTTTATATAAATATTTTTAAATATGTATTTATAGAATTGATTTATTATAAGTAAATATAGAAAATATGTGTATATTTAATTATAAATAAAACTACATTATGAGTAATGATAAAAATTCAGCACCATAATATTAATATGAACGTAATCCAAGATAATAAATTCAATCTTCATTGAAGAAAAACAAAAATACCCCCTTAAATGAGGCTGAAATTCCATTAAATGTTAAAAAATTTGGATATATCAACTAAAAACGTAGTTTTTGAGGCCTTATGAGTCTTTTTTGCCTCGAAAAAAAAGTTGCACAGGCTACCTTAGGTCACCAAGGATTAGATCTCTTTTTGGAATTCGATATGATATGTGGTAGAGCCCAAACGGACACCTGGATCAAAAATTATCTTAGATCTATTTGAAGTTCAAATGATGTTTTCAATATATCTTAGATCGTCCATTAATTAACTTGTTTTTTCATCTAATTGTTATTAAATGACTATTAATTTATAATAATTGTAAAATTATTAATTATTAATATTTTTAAATATTTTATAATCTATTTTCAATAAATATTTTATATATTAAGTATAAATGTGTATTTAGCATTATCTAAATCATATTTCAAAAAAATACTATATTTATATCAACATAAATATATTTATATATTAAAATATTATTTTTAAGAAAATATAGTTTTTATGAAATATTCCATTTATCAGTGTCAGTAAAAAAGAAAAATAAATGGGGGGCCTTTATCAATTCTTTTTTACTAGCACTGATAATGGGTCCCCTTTATCAGACCTTTTTTAGTAGCACAGCTTAAGGACACCCTTTGAAAGAATTTTTTTATTAGCACTAATAAAGGGAACCCTTTATTATCACTTCTTTAGTAGCACTCATAAAGGGCCCTCTTTATTAGAACTCATTTATTATCTCTGATAAAGGGACCCATTATCATCCCTTTTTTAGCACTCATAAGGACCCCCCTATCTATAATTTTTTATTAGCACTAATAAAGGGACACTTTATCTGCCCTTTTTTATCATTGATGAAGACCCCCCCCCCCTATCAGTGTAAAAAAACACTAATAAAGGGACTGTTTATCAAGGTTTTTTCAATAAATGATAATGGGGTCTTTTATTAGTTCTTTTAGCTTGCACTGATAAATCCTAACACTAGATAAAAAAATATTTGTAGTAGTGTATCAAACATTATTTGGATAACTATTTATCACTTCTATATTTGTCACTAGAATCAAATTCTTTATTGATACTCCATCCATCATGATAATAATGTTTTAATTTTATCTTTTATTTTTTATCTCTCCCTTCTTTCATTAAATTTAGACAATCTGGTTTGATGTGACCCTTCTTTTTACAATCATTGCAGGTTACATATGTTTTATAAGTAGTACCCATCTTTTATTTTCGATCATTATTTTGATTTATACTATACCGTTTCTTGACCTTTCTCATTTTATTCATAAAATTACAAATACCTTTACCTATATTCTAAATTTCTCATTTTTCACATTAATTAGCCTCATATTTTGAAGGGTTAGAAGTGTAATTTATATGTGATTTAAAATTAGTTCCTTTCTTCTTTGATGTATTTTATTCTACAATTCTATTTACTTCAAGTTCATATTGAAGATGTTATTAGATGAGTTCATCCAATGTGTATTCATTGAAATTATTACATTCATAGATCACAACCCTCTTTGCATGTCATTTTTTGGGTATATATTTTAGGACATTTTCAATAAATATAAAATTTTCAAATGTTTCTCTATAGAAATTTATTCTATCCATAGTGCTTACAAATCAGTGGAACATTTGATTTACACTTTCCTCTTCACTATAACGATCCAAAATTTCATCATGGAAAATTTCCTTCTTATAATTATGTTATATAGTATAAATAACATAAACATCTCATATAGAAAAAAATACAAACTTTATAAATGAATAATTAATGAAATAATAGGTATATCTATAAGTTAAAGAACATATTCCAATGGGAAAGTAACTTGACCTATAGAATTGTAATTTGACCCTTATGAATATTAAACCAAAAAATAGAAATGTAACCTCACTAGTGAATGTATATATAATATTTATCCATTTTAGAAATGAAAATATGATATTATTATATCATATTATAAGTAAATAAATGTTTTAAAATGATAAATTATGTATTGATATTTTTGTGAAACATAATTTTTTATTTAAATTTTTTTCACTATCATAATGATTTGAAAGAAAATTTATTTTCATAAAATAGATTCATGAATTATTATTTTGTTGTCTTATTATTATAAGATCATTTTATGATATCTTAATTAATTTTCCAATGTGTTATAAAATCAGTTATAATTTTAAAATCAATGTCTTCCAAGTAAAAGATTATTTTAATTTAAAAAAAATTATGATATTTAATAGATTATTTTCATAAAATTTAGTTCATTTTGTAATTATAAATGTCAAGAAATGGTTATGTTTAATTTTTTGGATTTTTCTAAAATTATTGAATTTTTAGCGAATAGTAAAATACACTAATTTACGATAAAAGCTAAATACATGAATTATGGAGTCATATATGAAGTATGGATAATATAAGCCCAAAATATATAAATATAATTTATTATTTTAATATTTTTGGTTATAAATCTCAAACTATTCAAAGTCTTGGGCCAAAATAGTAAACAAATTAACGAAATAATGAGAAAACCCCCTTCTCTTCCCCTATAAATACCACCCCACACGACCTCTTATACTCACACCTATAAAGCGTTTATCCTTGTCCAAATACGAATAAAATGTCTTCCCAAACCCTCCCCCACATATATGAGCCTTTTTTATCAACAAAATACTAAAACCAATATCCTTAAGGAGTTTATTAGGAAGAAGGATTGAAAAGGTTAAATCCTCTTTCTTTTCTTTTAATTCTTTTCAAGTTCGTCTATTTTCATATTCTCTCCTCACCTCCCCACATACAAATGGTATGAAAAATATAGTAACTTTAATACACTGTAATTATATTATTCTAATTGAATAATCCTACATAATTTCATTTCCCTCCCCTTATTTATAAAAATGAAAACATTGTATGTGATGTGCTAATTTATCGCATTAAAGGATGACTAGTTTTCAATTTCCATTACTTCTTTAAAGTCCGTTCATAAACCCATTTTTTTGGTTAAAAAAATTATAATATATTTATTAAACCCCATTTAATTTTATTTAACGATTTTATAAACATAATATTAATTAATAAAACAAAACTTATTTGTGATGATTGAAAAACTGCCAAAATAATATAAACGATTATCACTAATGTCTCATATAATGATTTATCCTCATCCCAAATTAAAAAATTACTTATATAATCATTTAATAATCTTTATTTTCAGTAATAACATATAACTTCAATTCTGGACAACCATTCTCATTTTACATGATTTTTAATACGTGTATATAAGTAAAACGATCATGAAACCCAAGGAAACCAACACTCCCAAGCGATGAAATTTTATATTATTATACATCAAAAAGGCCAAAAATGAATATAATAAAATTATAATAAATGAAATAAATATATAAAATATTCTGAATTAATTAATTAATGGATTTAATTTGATTATCCAAGACATTAAGATCAAGTGTAGAACCGTTTTGAACATAAGGTAAGGGATTCTACCCGAACATCCATTTTTTTCAGGTTACACTTTCTCTCTCTTATCCCTATTTTAATTCCTCTTTATTTTTATTTAATTATTATAAATTATATATATATGTTCCAAACTCATGTATCTAGATCATATCATCCTTCTTTGATGGGAAATACATATTTTGAAAAGGTTCTCTTCTCAATTCTCCCCAATAAGCAAACCCAATTAAAGGGAACATCCTAAATTCTTACTCATTTTAAAGTGTACTCCATAATCTATTTTAAGAAACCATTTTTTTTCTAAAATCACTCATTTTATCATTAAAACTCTCTTGGTTTAATTCTAGTTTTATATAAATGATTATTCATTTTCCTCTTTAAATGTTCTTTAATATTTTCCTTAAACCTCACTGAAATGTTTTATTTCTAAAGTTTATTAAACACTATTTTTACATGTTTTCACTCCAGTTTGACATTACATATCATGATATATGCCTAATCTTCCTTATTAATTACCATGTATGATTTAATTCCATTATTTCATTAACATCATTATGATATTCTATTTTTTTCCTTATGACATGGTTATTATACCCAATTCCTTCCTTGGATAACCCTTATATATGATTTTTCATGTGGAACACATGTTCATGAACATGTTATGATGGGAATTATTAGATAGAGATCCAATACATTGGTTAATGTTTATTCTCATGAGACTTCTTATAAAATGGTCTTTTTGGTTAGCCTTGACTCGTGCCCCATGTGCACCAATCTTAGAGTTTAGCATTGACTCATGCTTCTCTAAGTGCAATGAGCCTTTACTCATGCTTATGTCATTCTTTATGTTGCTGAAACGTTACTATGATTACATTATTATATGATCCCCAGTTATATATGTTATGCTTCCATGTGTGTATTCATGTTCTATTCCTTTTTATGTAATCATTTTATATCTTCAAACCCATGTGCTGTAATTTATTCTTAATTTTATTCCCTCACTCAGCTTTTTAGATCATCGCATTGTCTATGTATTCCCTAGGTTATCTTATATATATATAAGGGATAAAAAAAGTTAGTATCTCTTTATGAATATTAAATAAAATATGTTTTATTTGTGTTTCATGCTATTTAATTATGTATCTAATATTCCAAAGACACTAGACTTTACGTTCCTTGGTTTTATTTGATAGTTAAAATTATATAATAATATGATTAAAATGATAGAGTCTTTATAGTTGGTATCAGAGGATGGTCTGGTTATTTTTAGATATTTGGACTACAGAACTTTAGTAATAACCCTAGGGATAATTCTATCACCATGGATAACCTAGATTGAAACATAGGGAACCACATGTTAGGATATGCTTTCCATATTCAATTTTATGCTTTTATGTTCAATGTTTCCTTTTATATTATTATTATCTAAGTATTTAATCCCCTTAACTGCACTTTATTTCTATTATTTAAAGGATAAAAAGAGAATAACTCATGCCAACAATCAATGTAAAATATAATCTGAAAATTTTCCTAATGATATTCCAAATATGATGGGAATGGGTGCTAAAATATTCATGAAGGTACTTTCACAACTAGCTAAATTTATGAATAATAACCTGAATCATTTGGAACGCCCTCCTTTTCCTAAAGAAGATTAAGTTTTGGTTTAATCCTTTACATAGAAAAATCCTCCAATGATTATTTTATCGTTCAATACCCTCCTCACAGAATAATATATTAACTCCATCGAGAAAATATTCTCTATCCACTAATTCTTGGAAGAAGAGAAATTTGGGTAGGCAGACTATCATTTTGATGAGGAAGTTGATCATTAGTGGACACTGATTAGGAATACAAATTCCAAGGAAGAAATTGGTTCCATGGAATGGGAATATTTCTAGAAAATATTTTTTAATAAATTTTTTCCATGAACCCTCTATCTTAATATGGAGAAGGAGTTCCTCTGATTAAAGAAAAAGGAAGACTAATCTATTGGGGAAAATGAGGAAAACTTCACTAGGATTTTCTAATATGACTCTGTCTTTTTCATGATCACCAAAAGAAAGGTGTATCAATTATTTAGTGAACTAAACACATGCCTAAGAAATGAATTGGGAATTCAAGACTTTGATAGCTATGAAGAGATTGATCGTTATTCCCTTAAGGTTTAAATGGAGATCAAATACTATCAATGGTCTTTTGATCATGGAAATGAAAAGCATAAAATGGAGTTTAATATGGGAGGATCTAAAGATAAATCCCATGATGGAATGAAATCCCAACATCCCATGTGTCAAAATTGTGGGAATAAGCATCATGGGAACTATCTAAAGAGAACTAAAATATGCTTCAAATGTGGAAGATATGGGAATCTAGCTATTAACTATTGAATGTATATGAATAATACCCCAAATTTGGAAGAAGAAAGGAAGTTTAAAATCAACACTCAGCCTATAGTTCATTGTTTCAACTACAAGGAACATGGGATTTATGCGAACCATTTCCCTAAGCCAAGGGTGGATAGAGGCAATCAACAATAGTGTCCATGGAAGCAAGGAAGGTCATATTCTACCCCTACTATTGAGGTAGATCCTGATAATGAGGTGGTTATAGGTATGTTGGTTAGTCATTCAAAAATAGAGAACATACTCTTTGATTCAGTTTCTATACATTCTTTTATATCTTCAAAGTTTAGTAGAAGTTTTCAAACACCACCTAAAAATATAGATTTTGAATTATCTATGAGAATAGAAAATGGGGAAATTATTATATGAAAATTGTATGACTCATCCATTGTTAATTTTTGTGGACTAAACCTCCAATAAAGTATTTTCTTACTTCCTTTGGTGGAGTTTGATGATATTTTGGTATTGGATTGTATATTTTTATATAAATTCAATATAAAGTGTTATGAAAGGGTGATCACTTTTCACATCCCAAAGCATCATCCAATTATTTACAAGTGTAATGAGTACGATGAAACTCGTTCAGAATCATAATCTCAAATGTGGATATTATTACCATATGAGAAATCATATCTTTCTCAAATAAAGGATATAAAAGAGAGAATCATGATTTAATACATGACCATTGTGAGGGACTACACTGATGGGTTCTCCAAATAATTGTATGTTCTTCCTCCTGACTGAGAGTTTGATTTCTCAATTGAACATACTCCTTGATATCTACCTATAGAAAATACACCTTATATAATGGCCACTATTGAGCTGGAAGAACTGAATAGTTAGTTATATGAGAATCTGGACATGGGTTTTATATATCTGAGTGCATTGAAGTTGGGTGCTCCAATCCTCTTCATAAAGAAGAAGGATGGATCAATGTACCTATATATTGATTATCATGAGATCAAAAAAACACGGTAAATAACAAGTATACCCTTCCAAAAATAAATGACTTGTTCAATCATCTATGGGGGTCTAGTTATTTTTCTAACGTGGACCTTCGAATGGGATATCACAAATTAATGGTTAGGAAGGAAGATATTCCCAAGACATCCTTTCAAATGATGTATGAACAATATGAGTTCATAGTGATGCCCTTGGGACTCACTAATGCTCTATCAATTTTCATCTACTTAATGAATAGAGTCTTCAGATATTACCTTAATAAATTAGTTTTAGTATTTATTAATGATATTCTGATATACTCCAAGACAAAAGTGGAAGATTAGAAACCTTTGAATACAGTGCTAAAAACATTGAAAAGTGATAAACTATATGAAAAGTATATTAAATTTCAGTTCTTTATGTAAGAAGCATCATTCGTAGGGAATGAAATCACCAAAAAAGGGTTATTTCTTGACCCTTATATGATAAAGGGAATCATAGAGTGGCCCAGACCAACATCTATATTGGTGATCCTTACTTTCCTTTTGTCTAGCCGGGTATTACTGATGATTTTTTAAAAACATATCATGATTTTAAAACCCAATAACTGTTGGGAAAAAATCCCTCAAGGTATCATTGTAGTATTTTAGGGTTAATTGTGTTTGTTGAAAAAGAAGGTTTCTATTGTGAATTGTCAAGTTCCAGAGATGTGTGTTGACAATCCATGTTGACAAAGAACCATGACAAAGGAACAAATGATCTAGAGGTGGTACAAAAGATCAGTACAAGGTGGCATTGTTTTCCAATGTTTGCTAAATTTTTGGGGTCCAAAATATGAAGTTTGGTGAGAATCGTGAAAACTAGATATCCTTGAAGATCTTATTTAAATATGGCAAAGCCGGGAGTTTCACGAAGATAGGCTTCATGGATTGGAGTTCGCGAAGACCAGAAAAATGATGGCGGTGATTCTTCGCGATTACGTCAAGCTTCACGAACGGCTGAGGTTGAAGTGCATCACGGCAATGAACGGATTTGTGAGGGAGATTCGCGGCGAAGGCATGAAGGGATTGACAGTGATGCTTTGTGATTACATCAAGCTCCGTGATCAGAAAATTGTCGCGGTGCTTCACGATTTTGAGATAATTTCGGTGGGAACTTCAGAGATTCTCGATTTGAGATAACGTGTCATTGACTTCGTGCAGAAAGTTCATGGGTCGGTTGAATCACCTATAAACAGGCCTCAACCCCTTCAAGAGAAGTTGAGAGAAAGATATAATTTTCAGAGAAAATATTTTTCTCTCGGTTCGCGAAGGCAGTTCACGAAGGTATTGTGCTTCACGAAAGAAGAGATTCGCGATGGCTAATTTAGCTCCGTGAAAGTTTCGAGCTCCGCATTGGCTTAGTGAGATTCACGAGGGAAGTCACTCTGTAATGACTTGATCTTCGCGAGAGTGATTCACGAGAGTGATTCGCGAAAAGGCAGGAGCTTAGTAAAAGCTTTTTTGAGCTTCGTGAAATTGGGAGCCTCGTGAAGTAAGGTGCTTTGCGATGGTTTTTCCAAAGTAAGTTACCAGTGTTTAGGGGCAAAGGGGTATTCATCAGTGGATGAAATTTGGACTTAAATAGAGCATCTATATAGAGTTAAGGATTCATTCATTAGTGATAATAAAGAGACCTACAATTCTATAAACTGTGAGTTGATCCTTTCTAGAGCAGTGAGAAAAGGAGGAGAAAGATGGTGATCCTCTCCACCTGTAGTGAGCCAGAGAGAGATAAACAGGGAGTGAACCTTTGGAAAGCAGTGAGCTGACCCTAAACATTGTAAAAACAGTGAGCCTGGGCATAGAAGTGATCTAGCATGAACCTTACTGGCGGTGAGATTTAGTGGGTTTGGTATAGCGGCACATCATCATTGTATTCTCCTTGGACGTAGCCCAGTGAGGGTGAACCAAGTAAAAATCTATGTGTCTGCCTTCTTGCTTCCCTACATTGAATTTAAAGAATCATCATCAGATAAAGAAGAAAATAAGTGGTCATAATAAACACACAAGTGCAAACAAAGCGACCCTTGTAATAAAGAGGTCAAGATCCAGTGGGGCAGGAAGAATTTAGAAAAATAATATCCATAACCTGATTCACCCCCCCCCCCTCTTAGAGTATATAGGCCCCTATTGGTTATAAAAATAACCAAGTTGAGTCAGAAGGGAGTGAGGTTTTTCAAGACTAGTGAATGTGAAATCTATTAAAAAGTGTTAAAAATGGTTTATCAATATGTAGTAATAACACTTCTGACAAGTGGGAAACTATTTTTGGGGTATAGTGATTCTTAGATTAAGGTATTAGGTTTTGTACTAGTGAAAAATAAAAAAATTGACAGCATATGCCTCAAGGTATCTGATAATTTAGGATCAAAACTATAATATGCATGATCTGGAGTTGGAAGCTATGATCTTTGCATTGAAAATATGATGGAATTATCTATTTGGGGAGAAGTGTGAGATATATACTAGTCATAAGAGCCTCAGATATATATTAACATTTAAGGATATTAATATGAACCAGAGAATATGGTTAGATCTCATCAAAGATTATGAAAATTAAATCCACTACTATCCTGGTAAGGAAAAAAAGTGGTATATTCTATAAGTGTTAAGGATCCAGCATCTTTATAATGATGAGAATTAAGAAGGATACAATATTATTAAATCTGAAAAGGATGGACATGGGAATTATTAAGGAAGGAACATCATTAATACTTTCTCAAATGATTGATCAATATACCTTATGGAGAAAATAAAGGATACTCAAAGAAATTATATGTAGATATAGAAAAAGGTGGAAGCTATTATAAATGGAAAATACTTATAGTTCCAAATGGATGAGGTTGGATTCATGAGATTTGGGTCATGACTATTTGTACCATTTAGTCCAGAGATAAAGAAGGATCTTCTGAATAAAAAACAGAGCTCAATCTTCTCTATTCAACTAGGGATCACCAAGATGTATCGAGATATCTGATAAAACTATTGGTGGGACAATATGAAGAAGAATATCTCTAAATATATTTCAAAGTTCCTGGAATGTTAGAAAGTAAATTTTGAAAGGAAAAAATTATAAAGGTATGATTAAACTATTACCCATACCAATATAGAAATGGTAAAACATCCCCATGGTCTTTGTCACTAGACTTTAAGAGACATCAAGAGGAAGAAATGCAATATGGTTGGTTGTGGATCATCTTATAAATACATATCAATTTAACACAATTCAAAAAGACTTCACCCTTGATCAACTTTCATATATATAAATTAGATAAGTGGTAAGGATTCAAGGAGTATCACTGTAGATTGTGTTTGATCGAGATTTTAGATTCACCTCCATGTTCTGGAAAAGTCTCCAAAATTCTCTAAACACTAAGTTGTACTTTAATACATATAATCATCCTAAAACTGATGATCAATATAATAAGACTATTTAGAAACTAGAATACATGTTGAGAGCGTGTTTTATGGACTTCAATGGAGGACGGGACCAATATCTTCCTCTGGTCAATTTCTCTTACAATAATAGTTCTCACTCGATCATCAAAAAAGCTCTATACTAAGACCTTTATGGGAGAATATGGTGAACACTAGAAAGCTAGGATGAAGTCATTGAACAGAATCTAATATGACCTAAAATGGTTTAATAAATGGTAGAAAATGTGAAAACTATTCAACAACACATCAAGGCAGCTCAGAGTTGACAGAAGAGCTATGCAGACAATAATTGATGGGACCTAGAGTTTATAGTTGGAGACATGGTATTCCTCTACATATCTCCATGAAAGAGGATCATTATATTTGGGAAGAAAGGAAACCTAAGTCCCAGGTACATCACGATCTTCCTGATTCTTCATGATGTTGTTTTTTTTGGATTATCAACTAGTACTTCTACTTACCATGTCTAAAGTACATGATGTCCACCATGTATCCTTCTTGAAAAATTAAATACAAGATCCCTCACATATACTAAATTTAGAGGAATTATAGTTGGAAAATGATATCTCTTATGAGGAGTATTCGGTGAAGATCATGGACTGTAGAGATAAAGTTCCACATAATATGACTAATCACCGGGTCAAAGTACTATGGAAGAACCATAAGTATGAAGAGGACACATGGGAATAGGAGGAAGAAATGAAGGAGAAGTACCCTCACCTGTTTTCACCATAGATTGTAAAAAAATTGAGGGTGAACATTCATAAGTGGGAAGAATGTAATAAACCAAAATTTTATCAATGAAAATTCCATTCTTATAATTATTTTATATATTATAACAAAAAAATCACACATAGAACATAATTAAAACTTAATAAATGAAGAATGAATGAAATAAGATTAATTTCTATAAGTCAAGAAACATATACCAATAGAATAACAACTTGACCTTTAGAATAGTAATGTGACCCTTATGAATAGTGAACAATACAATAGAATAGTAACCTCACCAATGAAAGTATATATAAAACATATCTATATTATAAATGAAAATATGATGTAATTATATCATAGTATAAGTAAATAAATGGTTTTAAAATGTTAAATTATACATTGATAATTTTTTGAAACATAATTTTTTTTACAATTTTATCATTATTATAATGATATAAAAGAAAATTATTTTCATAAAATATATTCATGAATTATTGTTTTTATTTATTATTATTATAAGATAATTTAGTATACCTTAATTAATTTTTCAATGTGTTATAAAATTAGTTATAATTTTAAAATCCATGTTTTCCAAGTAAATGATTATTTTAATTAAAATTTAAATTTATCATATTTAAAAAATTATTTTCATAAAATGGAGTTCATTTTTTAATTCTACATTTCTAAAAAAATTAGAGTGATTTTTTTGGGTTTTTCTAAAATACTTGAATTTTTGGTGAATAGTAAAATATGATAATTTATGATAAAAGCTAAATACAATAATTATGGAGTCATAAATGATATATGGCTGATGTAATCAAAAAATATCAAACTATCCTTCATTATTTTAATATTTTTTGTGATAATTCTCCAACAATTAAAGTCTTGAACAAAAATAATAAACTATTGAATAAAACAATAAAAAAACATCCCTCTCCTCCCTAATAAATATCACCCCTCACCACCTCTTCTCATCACACCGCTCAATATTTCAGCCTTGTCCAAATTCTGATAAAATATAATCCCAATACCATACTCCATTTCCAGGATCCTTTAGTCTCAATAAAATACCAAAAATAATCCCCCTAAAAACGTTCTCAAGAAGAAGAATTCAAGAGGTAAAATCCTCTTTCTTTTCTTTTAATTTCTTTTCATGTTTTTTTCTTTTCTTATTCTCTCCTAATCTCACCTCATAAAAATGGTATGATAACTCATTTACCTTGAATATAATGGAATTATATTATTCTAATGGAATAATCCATCATCATTTCTTTCCCCCTCCCTTTTTGTTCTAAAAATGAAATCATTATCCAGGATGTGTTAATTTATCTCATTCAAGGATGACGAATTTTCAATTTCCATTACTACCTTAAACACTGGTCAAAAAACCATTTTTATTATCAAACTAGATTATAATGTATTTTTTAAAACTTATTTAATGTTATTGAATCTTTTTATATACATAATGTTAATTAATAAAACAAAACTGGTTTGTAAAGATCAAAAAACCTCTAAAATAATCTAAATGATTATCACTAACATCTTATCTAATGATTCATTCTCCTACAAAATTAAAAAATTAATTGTATAATCATTTAATATTATTTTTGTTCATTAATAATTTAGAACTTCAATTATGGACAACCATTCTCATTTTACATTATTTTCTATACATGTATATAAGTAAACTAATCATGAAAACCAAGGAAACAAACACTCTCAAACGATGAGATTTTATCTTATAACTCATCAAAAGGTCCATAAATAAACCTAATAAAATTATAATAAATTAATACATATATAAGATGTTTTTAATTGATTAATTAATGGATTAAATTTTATTTTCTAGTAAATTAAGATCAAGTGCATAACTGTTTTGTACATAAGGCAAGGGATTCTACCTGAAACCTCCATTTTTCATTCATGTTACTCTTTCTCTATATTTACCCCAATGTAATTATTATTTATTTTTATTTAATTATTATAAATTATTTTTCTATGTTCCAAAATCATTTATCTAGATCATATCATCCTTATTTTATGGGAAATACATGTTTTTAAAGGGTTCCCTTCTCAATTCTTCACAATAAGCAGACCCAATTAAAGGGAACTTCTTGAATTCTTACCCATTTTTAAGTGCACTACATAATATATTTTAATCCACCAATATTTTTCTGAATTCAATAATTTTTTCATAAAAAAATACCTTGGTTAAATTATAGGTTTACAGAAAATATTATTCATCTTTCTCTTTAAATGGTCTTTAATATTTTCGTTGAACCACACTAAAATGTTTTCTTTATAGAGTTTCTTAAACACTCTTTTTAAATTTTTAAACTCTATTTTTTCATAACTTATCATTATATATGCCTATATTCCCTTATTAGTGTCTATGTATTATTTAAAACCATTCTTTCATAGACACCATTATGATATTTCCTTTTATTATGACTTATGACATGATTGTTATACCCAATTCTTTCCATGGGTTACCCTTATGTACGATTCTTCATATAGAACACATATTCATGAACATGATGTAATGGGTGTGTATAGATAGTGCTCCAATAAATTGGGTAATGTTTCATATCATGATACATCATGTGAAATGGTCTTGGTGGTTATCCCGGACTCGTGCTCCATGTTCAACAGTCTTGGTGGTTAGCATTGACTCGTGATTCTTCATGTGAAATGAGCATTCCCTCATGCTTATGTCATGTGTTATATTTCATCCAAATTTTTGGGATTGTATGATTACATGATCCCATGTTATATATGTTATGATTCCATCTGTTTATTCATGTTCCATGACATTTTATATCATCATGATATTCCTTGTAACTCATGTGTTGTAATTTATTCTTATATTTATTTCCACACGGGGATTTTTAGTTCATCCCTTTGTTCATGTATTCACTATTTTATCCAATACATATGTAAGGGGCCAAAGGATGTTATGATCTCTTTATGAAGATTCAGTAAAAGATGTTTTATTTGGGTTTCATTTTGTTGTATTATGTATCTAATCTTCCAAAGACACTAGAATTTTTTATCATTGGTTGTATTTGATGGTTAAAATCGTGTTATAATATTTGTAAAATGTTGGGGCCATTATATTCACTCATCATGAAATATTGGTAATCTGATTGAATTATTCCATGTGTGATTCTAATAATATTATCTAACCCATGGTGAGTAACTTGCATAATCATCCATATCTCATGAGTTGTCTTACATGAATACATGTGACTAAACGCACTTTTTTTAATACCATAATATAAAATATTTACTACTTTGTAATTCAAAACATATTTAGAAGCATGGTTTCCTTTAAGAGTATCTATGATATGTTCTAGTGGTTTGTATGGTTTAACCATGATTGACCAGTTTTCTATGCTTAACTACTTTGGGTATTCCTCCATTATGGATTTATAGTCATCATAGTCATTTCTATCAAAGTGTGGTGGTTTCTGAGGAATCCATGCATCATTTACCTTTTTTCTACCACCTTATAGATCTTTTCCTTAGACAGTGAGCTATAGGAAAAGGTTATCTCAATAAAAATTAAATAAACTCTATATAATTGGTTCTTGATATGAGTTTTTAAATTTTAGGAAAAGAAAAAATATAGTATATCAATCCAAAACAAGGTAAATCCTTTAATACAAATTGTTAGGTCAGATAGAGTGATGGTAGATAGTCTAAATGGGGGTAAATCGACTAGATTAAAATTCTAAATATAAGGATTAATTATCTAAATTAATTATAAATTTTAATTAACATATTTAATTAGTAATGAAAAATAAAATAATAAATACATGGACTGTTTGTCACGACCCGTCCTCGGGGCCCGTGCCGTGACTACCCCAAGCCCGCCTTACATAGGCTAGGGGCTGGAGACTAGCACCAAGGCATAAATACCAGTAAAAACGGAAGGCATTGCCTTTGTAAAGTAAACAAACACCACAGAGCAAGAAAGGAGTAGAAGTAAACACTAAGTAAAAACTGAGTACAACAGTAAGTGTGGAAAAGTAAGTGGGCCAGAATACAAACCCAAACTGAAAGTAAAGTACAACTGGAAGGGAAAATAGCAACTGGAAAGTAAAGCCGCAACGTCGAGCTGTCCACTGAAAATCCCACCTGAAGGGTGAGTACAGATAGCCTCCAAAGCTCCTCGGGTCCAGCCGTCCGCTCCGATAATGTCCCGTCCAGTGGTCCACCTCCAAGTACCGTCCTGCTCCGCAAGCCTCAACAACGATCAGCGATGTCCATCGTCTGCAACCAACACAACGTAGTCCGAGCATAGCCCATGCAGGGGTGAGTATAAGCTACTCAGTAGGGACCCCAAGACCCCCGAAGGTCTCCCAGAATCCAAAAAGGATAAACCACAAAAGAAAGATACAATCACGAAGTAACATCCGACACTGCTTAGGTATATGCCCATACATATACCTAAGTCATCAATTCTCGTTCGGCTCCAACATCCGAGCCCACGTACAACCCAGTCCACACAGGAAAGCAAAACGTAAATCCACACAGGATTGCACAACACAATCCACATAGGAAAGTAAAATAGGATATCATCTCACACTGGTATACTTCTTCGTATGATGATTGAGATGATCAGATATATCCACTGATTCATCTAAGCCATCAAACCCAAAAAGGATCGATAGGTACTAACCCCCGCAATGACCCACAAAGGATCTGACCCACACAGGATCGATAGGTAACTAACCCCCGCAATGACCCACAAAGGATCTGACCCACAAAGTATCGATAGGTAACTGACCCCCGCAAAGACCCACACAGGATCGGACCCACACAGGATCGATAGGTAACTAACCCCCGCAAAGTCCCACACAGGATCGGACCCACACAGGATCTGTAGGCATTGGCCCACACAGGACCGTTGAGCGTTGACCCACACAGGATTGGACCCACACAGGATCGGTAGCACTGATCCACATAGGATCGCTGAGTGCTGTAATCATCGTCGTCGAATCCACTGAGAATCTCTACACAGTCGTCGTCATTGTCGCAGATGCAGCCAGCTCTAGGGTTCCCGCACACAGCAAGCTCGTTCGGGAGGGTCCTCTCCACGAGCCGAGAGTCTGATACATCAACTGACACATATTCTAGAGTTGATGTATCCAAAAGTTCTGTATCGTCAACAGGAACTCAACGTCGCAGATGGCGCGTCAATCGGACGCCCAGTCTGAGAGTTATTGGTTTTTTCGTCCCAGGAGCCCGGTTGGTTTTTAAGTTAAAACCAACCCGACCGTACTCCACCTGCATCCAAACCTCGGGCAGATTAAGCCAAAAGATCCATCTAACTTAGAGGAATCCAAAAAATCCAATGGTACGTCAATCGGACGTTCGGAGCTCAAGTTATGAGTGTTTCCACTCCAAGGGCCCGGTTGGTTTTGTGTACGAACCAACCCGGCCGAACACAAAGTATTCCAAAACCTTGAGTGTGATATACCGAAAAGACCTTCTCGATCCAAGGATCCCATCGCAACTAACGGTGCGTCGATCGGAGGCCCGTAGCTCATCTTATGAGCAAAAGACTGAAGAGGTCCGAAAACGGGGGGTCTGGGTCCGGACCGACCCGGCCCAACCCCCCTGGGTCGGCCCGAACCGGGTCGACCCGACCCGGGTCTGGATTCGACCCGACCCGGGTCTGGATTCGACCCGACCCGGGTCTGGATTCGACCCGGCTGGGTGCGACCCGGCCCGGCCGACGCGGCCCGGCTAGCGCTGGCTGGGTGGCCAGTGGGTCGGTTGGGCCGGTTACGGCCGAGCGGAGCAGGGGGCGCGCTACTACCACATGAAGGAGCTATGGCCCCGCTAGGGGCCTCCCTTGCCAGCGGACGCGGCCGGTTGCCGCGTCCCGTCCCCCTCTAGTCCCGTGTGGTCGCCGGACCACGTGCTCCCACCGCGGCTTCAGCCACGGCGGCTCCTTCCGGCGGCGCGCCGGTGAGCTGTTCCGCGGACTACCGGACGAGTTCCGGTGGTCAGAATTGCACGTCGTCTTTGCCAATGGCCCTCCAGGAGCCCGCCCTTCACTATGAGGACCTCACATCGCTCGTGCGGCTTTTTTTGTCATCTTCCGCCATTCCGCAGACCAAGAACGAAAAGGGTGGTGGGTTCAGACTTGTTCGTTGGTCCGCACCCACCGCGTTAGCGGTTTTAAAAGCCTCACAACAAAAATTTAATCATATTCCATTGGTATAAATCACAAAGATTTAATAGAATCAAAACCCCAACCTCAACGTTGTCTTCGAACATGAGTTCGTCGTAGAATTGATCATCGCGGAGAAGAGGATAGTCGCGTCGCGGAAGGGGTGTCGCTGTCATCGCGGTATACGGCGTCGCGCCATCAAACTCCAAAGATTAAAAACACACAGATTTAATTGCATCAATTAAACCCATGTTGATGATAAAAAAATCACAAAGAATTAAAGAACCGCAACCCCCTACCTCAATCAGTTGTTGATCGAAGATTGTCGCGGGGAAGGAACATCGTGGAATAATCATCGCGGAAGGAGGATCGTCACGTCACGTTGTCGATCTCTGAGGATCCAGTGTTCTTCGTCTCTCTTCGATGGAGGCCGGCGTTCTTCGCGTTCTTCGCGTTCTTCACATTCTTCGCGTTCTTCGAATTCTTCGCGAAGAAGGATGAAGATATCCAAGACTTAGATCTTCCTTGAATTCCTCTCAACAAGCAACCCTCAAGTAAACATGTGTTGGTCTTATTTTATTCCCATGCCAACGATATGAAATTCAACGTTAAGAAACGAACCATTAATTCGATGAATTAATGGTAACGACTTAACTACCCAATTAAAAGAGGCGTTTCTTAACTCAAAAAAAAACGCACGGTTGACTTTATTTAAAATAGGTTTTCGCGAGTGCGTTACTTAGAGGAAAAGAAACGGTGGGGCTTGTGTGGTCCCCACCTCACAAATATCCTACCATGTGGGTAGGATATTTTGGGTTCCACCCTATCTGTTTAACTTAGATTATGTGGCTTTATGTGTCTTAAAGTGAAATAAAATAAAGTTGTCGCACCACTTTATTTTATTTCTAAATTTAACCCAAAAATTAAAAACCACACCCGAGAAAACGCAACTCTGGAAAAGGCGTTTCTAAGAAAATACCGGTGCTGCGATTCCATCGGTGCCCTCGGAATTCGATTCCGAGCATCGGTTCAAAAGTTAGAAAAACCCACTCGTTCGTTCACTGAATGTACTTGAGCCAAACTTCGGAAAATGATCTCGGGCACACCGGGCCTCGGAATCAGGTGCCGTCAGAAACTGAATTCTTGGAAAATTATAAAGAAAATTAATTTAAAAAAATTTCCTTTAATTTTATGGGTCTTTACATCACTCCAACCTCAGGGCTTTATGTCCCCGTAAAGATACATCATAAACTCGGGAAACAAATGTGGGTACTGAGCATGCATCTGAGCCTCCCGCTCCCAAGTGCTCTCCAGGAGGTTCCCATGTTGTCATCTGATGCGCACTAGAGGAATCGACCGTCCATGTAGGACCCACTCCTGTCGATCCTCGATCTCCACCAGGACCTCCGCAAAAGTCACCCCATCATCAACGTCCAGCTCCCCATGGTCAATGATATGCATCGGTTCGTGCACGTATCTTCTCAGCTGGGATACGTGGAAGACGTCGTGCACCCGGTGCAACTGAGGTGGTAGAGCCAGGCGATAAGACACCACACCAATCCTGTTGAGGACCTGGAAGGGTTCGATGAAGAGTGGAGACAACTTGCTGCCTTGGCCAAATCTCCGTAATCCACGTCGAGGTGAGACCCGCAAGAAGACATGGTCACCATCCTCGAACTCTAGTGGCCTACGCCTCCTGTCAGCATAAGACTTCTACCGGATCTGAGCTGTCCTCATCTGCTCCTGGATAACCTGGACCTTCTCTGTCGTGGCCTGGACCATCTCCAGTCCCACAAGTACTAACTCCCCAGGGTCTGTCCAGCACAAAGGAGATCTGCAAGGTCGGCCGTACAGTGCCTCGTATGGTGCCATCCCGATGGTTGAGTGGTAGCTGTTGTTGTACGCAAACTCCACCAAGGGTAGGTGGTCCTCCCAGCTATGACCAAAGTCGAGGACACATGCGCGGAGCATGTCCTCGAGAGTCTGAATGGTCTTCTCCATCTGACCATCTGTTTGAGGGTGAAAGGCGGTGCTCAGACTTAGCTGCGTCTCGAACGCCTCCTGCAACCCCTTCCAAAGCCAGGAAGTGAAGCGAGCATCTCGATCGGAGATGATAGATGATGGCACACCGTGAAGCCGTACAATCTCCTGAACATAGAGACGTCCCAAGATCTCTACTGATCCCTGCTCTCTGATGTGTAAGAAGTGAGCCAACTTGGTGAGTCGGTCGACAATCACCCAAATAGAGTCGTGACCTCTGGAAGTGCATGGAAGTCCAGTCACGAAGTCCATAGATATGTCGTCCCACTTCCACTCCCGGACCACCAAGGGTTGTACCAAGCCTGCTGGTACCTGATGCTCTGCCTTCACCTGCTGGCAGGTGAGGCATCGAGAAACGAACTCCACCACATCCTTCTTCATGCCCGACCACCAGTGTTGTCGTCTGAGATCCTGGTACATCTTCGCTACTCCAGGATGTACCACCAAAGGAGAAGTGTGAAACTCTCTCAGCACCTCCTCCCATAAATTAACAGGTACCAAGGTGGGTCATCTAAAAAGGACATCGTGCTCTGCTCCAAAGGAGAAACCATAAGGTGCCTGCCTTGAGGATATTTGAGCACGTCGCATCTCACAATCGGTGTCCCCACGCTATGCCTCTCTGACCCGATGCAGTAGTGGAGGGGTGACTGTGAGAGACTGAAGGAAGGCTACTCCATCTCTATCCATGAAGGATATCTACAAAGCAGCTAGCTGCTCTGTCGCCTCCTCAAGTAGCTGAATGAACGTCCTCCTGCTGCGAGCATCGGCCACCACGTTCCCCTTCCAAAGAGTATAGACTATCTAAAATTCATATTCCTGGAGGAACTTGAGCCATCGTCGTTGTCTCAGGTTCAGTTCCTTCTGAGAGAAGATGTACCTGAGACTCTTATGGTCAGAAAAGACTACAAAGTGCTCGCCCATTAGGTAGTGTCGCCATATCTTCAGAGCGAAGACCACTACTTCTAACTCCAGGTCATGGGTAGCATAGTTCTGCTCATGCGGCCTCAAATGACGTGATCCATAGGCGATCACCACCCTCTCCTGCATCAGGACACATCCGAGTCCAGTCCCTGATGCATCGCATTAGACTACGTACCCTACTCCCGCCTCCGACAACCTCAAGATTGGTGCGCTGGTCAATCTCTATCTCAGCTCCTAGAAGCTCTGCTGACATCTGTCTGACCACCTCAGAAATGAAGTTCCCCAAGAAGTGGAACTTGTGTATCCATAACTGACACTTAGAGAGATTTCCATAAAGCTGGAGCTCTCAGAGTGTGTCTAGTACAACCCGCAAGTGGTAGGCGTGCTTCTCCTCAGTCGTCGAGTATATCAAAATGTCGTCGATGAAGACCACGACAAATCGATCAAGGTATGGCTGAAAGATTCTATTAATGAGGGCCATGAACACTGCTAGAGCATTGGTTATGCCGAATTGCATAACCAAGAACTCATAGTGGCCATACCGACATCTGAAGGTCGTCTTCTGCACGTCCTCGTCCCGAACTCTGAGCTGATGATAGCATGACCTGAGGTATATCTTTGAGAACCATTGTGCTCCCTTGAGCTGATCAAAGAGTTCATCAATCCTCAGTAGCGGATACTTGTTCCTCACCATCACCTGGTTCAGGTGACGATAGTCGACACAAACTCACAAGCACCTATCCGCCTTCTTGGAGAACAAAATCGGGGAAGCCCAGGGTGAAACACTGGGTCGGATGAATCCCTTTCCCTACAAGTCCTCCAACTGTACTCGTATCTCTAGAAGCTCGGCGAGATCCATCCAATATGCTGGAGTAAATATCGGGGCTATCTCGGGGTACAGATCAATATAAAAGTCTACCTCTCTGCGAGGAGGTAGTCCTAGAACGTCGTCGGGAAAGATGTCCGCATACTGATCCACCACTGCAGGAAAACTAGGACTCTGCACGTCAACTTCTCCTAGGATGAGGCTAGCCAAATGATGAGTGATGGGTTGTCCTATCCTCTGTGGAAGTCCATCCTGTGCTTCGAAGGCTCCCTTATCGCCGGTGAAGGTGAACCTGCTCCCGTCGGTGCGTACACATCGCACCTTGCGCCTAATACAGTCAATCTATGCATGGAATGTAGATAACCAATCCATGCCCAAGATGACATCGTAAGGCCTCGACGCCGCTACAAGAAGACCCCAGCCGAAGCTCTCACCCCCTAGAGTAAGCTCACACTGCCGGCACCAGTGCGTAATCGTCGAGTCTACTCCCGTAGGAGTCTCTACCCATAAGGATAGCGCCAACGGCTCTGTCGGAATCTCCGAGATTCGAACAAGGGAATCGGCTATGAAAGAGTGACTCGCTTCTGTGCCTATAAGAACTGCAGCAAGGGTGGAATAGACAGAGATAGTACCTCGAATCATCTTGGGCGCGCCGTGGTCATAGGCCTCTGCTGCCTGGAGTTGTTCCTGTCTCTTCCCACCAGCTCCCGGTGGTCGGGGTGGACCTCCTGGTGGTGGTGGTGGTAGAGCCTCAAGGAGTATCCCACCACCTGATGCTCGACCAGCTCCCCTGCCTCGTCCGCCTGCTCCCTGCGGGCCACCACGGTCGACCCTCTGCCTCTGCCTGGGTGGCTCCTCAACTGTCTGCTGCTCCTCGGCACGGTGGTTTGGGCAGTCACAAGCCATGTGGCTCTGCCCGCCGCATGTGTAGCACTGCCTGCCACTCTAAAGACTGGCTCCGCGCTGTATGCCCCGCACTGCTGAGCCAGTGTCCTGAGGTCGTCTGCCTGAGGGTCTGGTCTGCCTGGACCTATGAGTCACCCAACGACTGCCTGCTGTAGAGGACTCTGCTACGTGCCGTCCTGCGGTAGGTCTCGCTGCTGAAGAAGGCTTAGCAAGAAAACTCTCGATCAAAAGGGCTCGCTCCAGTACTCCTGCATGATTCGGAATGCTGAGGGAGATCATCGATGCCCTGATCTCATGTCTCAATCCCTGCTCAAAGGTCCAGGCCCGGAAGAATGGGTCTCGTACCATATCTGTCGAGTAGCACGAGAGATCGGTAAATCTCGCCGAGTACTGGGCGACTGTCAAGCTACCCTGCCGCAGCTGAAGAAGCTCCTGGATGCGCACCGCACGGAGGGTGGCTGGGATGAACTCCGATTGGAAGAGGCTCTCAAAGTCCGTCTAGAGAAGAGACACCTCATCGTGCACCTGGAGCATCAAGCTCCACCATCGGCCTGTTTCCGCGTGCAGTAGGCTCGCTGTGAGGATCACCATGAGGTCTTCCGGTGTCCTCACTGACCGAAAAACTCGTACCACTGCCTCCAGCCAGTCCTCGGCTGCCTGGGGGTCTGTCTCCCCGTCGAACCTAGGCAGTCACTGGCGCTGGAACTCGTGCAGTGCACTAAGGCGACGTGCATCGTCAGCAGCTGGGGCTGGAAGCATCGGTGGCTCGGCGGGTAAAGGTACCGCCGGTTCCTCAACTGTCAAAGGGCCATGTACCGAGGCCTCATCGCTCGGTGGGCTGTCATCACGCTCAACTCTCGAAACCCTAGCTGGCTATCGTCGTGGGGCCATCCTGAAAAGGAGATGAGTGTGCCACAGTTAGAATAGTATACCTGGTGATCTGACACAAAGTAATCATAAAGAAAACTTGAAACACACATGCAATCAATGTTTCCGTGCATTAAGTCGGAAATCAGAATTCTGGGTCCTGGTGTACAGATACGTCGGCCGCCGCACCAACACTGGACTCCCTGGACTTATAACCACACCCAATATGCTTAACATTATTTCTTCACATAGAAAAAGATCAGAGTCCAAAGTTTTGCGGTAGAACCGAACTCCTCTGATACCAATTTGTCACGACCCGCCCTTGGGGCTCGTACCGTGACTACCCCAAGCCCACCTTCCATAGACCATGGGGCTGGCGACTAGCACCAAGGCATAAATCCCAGTAAAAAGGGAAGGCATTGCCTTTGTAAAGTAAACAAACACCACAGAGCAAGCAAGCAGTAGAAGTAAACACTAAGTAAAAACTGAGTACAATAGTAAGTGCGGAAAAGTAAGTGGGCCAGGATACAAACCCAAACTGAAAGTAAAGTACAACTGGAAGGGAAAAACGGCAACTGGAAAGTAAAGCCACAACTTTGAGCTGTCCACTGGAAATCCCACCTGAAGGGTGAGTACAGATAGCCTCCACAGCTCCTTGGGTCCAGCCGTCCGCTCCGAGAATGTCCTGTCCAGTGGTCCACCTCCAAGTACCGTCCTGCTCCGCAAGCCTCAACCACAATCAGTGTTGTCCGTCGTCTGCAACCAACACAATGTAGTGCGGGCATAGCCCGTGTAGGGGTGAGTATAAGCTACTCAGTAGGGACCCCGAGACCCCCGAAGGTCTCCCAGAATCCACAAAGGATAAACCACAAAAGAAAGATACAATCACGAAGTAACATCTGACACTGCTTAGGTATATTCCCATACATATACCTAAGTCATCAATTCTCATTCAGCTCCAACATCCGAGCCCACGTACAACCCAGTCCACATAGGAAAGAAAAACGTAAATCCACACAGGATAACACAACACAATCCACATAGGAAAGTAAAACAGGATTTCATCTCACACTGGTATACTTCTTCGTATAATGATATAGATGATCAGATATATCCACTGATTCATCTAATCCATCGGACCCACAAAGGATCGATAGGTACTAACCCCCGCAATGACCCACAAAGGATCTGACCCACACAAGATTGATAGGTAACTAACCCCCGCAATGACCCACAAAGGATCTGACCCACAAAGGATATGACCCACAAAGGATCGATAGGTAACTAACCCCTGCAAAGACCCACACAGGATCGGACCCACACAGGATCGATAGGTAACTAACCCTCGCAAAGTCCCACACAGGATCAGACCCACACAGGATTTGTATGCGCTGTCCCACACAGTACCGCTGAGTGCTGACCCACACAGGATCGGACCCACACAGGATCGGTAGCACTGATCCACATAGGATCGCTAAGTGTTGTAGTCGTCGCTGTCGAATCCACTGAGGATCTCTACACAGTCGTCGTCATCGTCGCAAATGCAGCCAGCTCTAGGGATCCCACACACAGCAAGCTCGTTCGGGAGGGTCCGCTCCACGAGCCGAGAGTCTGATACATCAACTGACACATAGTCCAGAGTTGATGTATCCAAAGTTCCGTATCATCAACAGGAACTCAACGTTGCAGACGGAGCGTCAATCGGACGCCTGGTCTGAGAGTTATTGGCTTTTTTGACCTAGGGGCCCGGTTGGTTTTTAAGTTAAAACCGACCCGACCATACTCCACCTGCATCCAAACCTCAGGCGGAGTAAGCCAAAAGATCTGTCTCACGTAGAGTAATCCAACAAAGTCGACGGCACGTCAATCGGACGTTCGGAGCTCATGTTATGAGTGTTTTCGCTCCGAGGGCCCAGTTGGTTTCGTGTACGAACGAACCCGGCCGAACCCAAAGTATTCTGAAACCTAAAGTGTGATATACTGAAACGACCATCTTGATACAAGGATCGCATCTCAACTGACGGTGTGTCGATCGGAGGCCCATAGCTCAAGTTATGAGAAAAAGACCGAAGAGGCCCGAAACGGGGGGTCTGGGCCCGGACCGACCCGGCCCAACCCCCCATGGGTCGGCCCAAATCGGGTCGACCCGACCTGGGTCCGGGTCCGACCCGGCTGGGTGCGACCCGGCCCGGCCGGCACGGCCCGACTCGGCCCAGCCTGGGCGTGACCCGGCTAGCGCTGGCCGGGTGGCCAGCAGGTCGGCTCGGCCAGTTACGGCCGAGTGGAGTAGGGGGCGCGCTGCCCCCGCGTGAAGGAGCCGCGGCCCCGCGTGGGGCCGCCCTTGCCAGCATACGCGGCCGGCTTCCGCATCCCATCCCCCTCCGGTCCCGCGCGGTTGCGGGACTGCGCGCTGTCTCCGTGGAGGCTCCTTCTGGCGGTGCGCCGGGCGCCGCCGCCACCTGCCGCCGACACCGCCGTGCCGGCGTGGCGCGCCGACGGGCTGCTCCCCGGACCACCGGACAAGTTCCGGTGGTCGGCATTGCACGTCGTCTTCGCCAATGGCCCTCCTGGGGCCCACCCTTCACAGTGAGAACCTCACATCTCCCGTGCAGCTTGTTTTGTCGTCGTCCGTCGTTTCGCACACCAAGAACGAAAAGAGTGGTGGGTTCGGACTTGTTCGTTGGTCCGCACCCACCGCTTTAGCGGTTTTAAAAGTCTCACAAAAAAATTTTAATCATATTCCGCGGGTATAAATCACAAATATTTAAAAAATCAAAACCTCTACCTCAACGTTGTCGTCGAACGTGAGTTCGTCACGGAATCGACCATCGCGGAGAAGAGGATCGTCGCATCGCGGAAGGGGCGTCGCTATCGTCGCGGTACACGGTGTCGCGCCGTCAAACTCCGAGGAGTAAAAACACATAGATTTAATTGCATCAATTAAACCCATGTTGGTGATAAAAAAATCACAATGAATTAAAGAACCGCAACCCCCTACCTCAATCAGTTGATGATCGAAGATTGTCGCGGGGAAGGAATATCGTGGAAGAAGCGTCGCAGAAGGAGGATCGTCACGTCGTGCCGTCGATCTCCGAGGATCCAGTGTTCTTTGTCGCTCTTCGTCGGAGGCCGGCGTTCTTCACGTTCTTCGCGTTCTTCACGTTCTTCGTGAAGAAGGATGAAGATCTCCAAGACTTAGAGCTTCCTCCAATTCCTCTCAACAAGAAACCCTCAAGTAAACACGTGTTGGTCTTATTTTATTCACATGCCAACGATTTGAAATTCAAAATTAAGAAACGAACCATTAATTCGATGAATTAATGGTAACGACTTAACTGCCCAATTAAAAGAGGCGTTTCTTAACTCAAAAAAAACGCACGATTGACTTTATTTAAAAGAGGTTTTCGCGGGTGCGTTACTTAGAGGAAAAGAAACGGTGGGGCTCGTGTGGGCCCCACCTCACAAATATCCTACCAAGTGGGTAGGATATTTTGGGTTCCACCCTATCCGCTTAACTTAACTTAAGTAGCTTTAAGTGACTTAAAGTGAAATAAAATAAAGTTGTCGCACCACTTTATTTTATTTCTTAATTTAACCCAAAAATTAAAAACCACACCCGAGCAAACGCAACTCTGGAAAAGGCGTTTATAAGCAAATATTGGTGCTGCGATTCCATCGGTGCCCTCAGAATTTGATTCCGAGCATTGGTTCAAAATTTAGAAAAACCCGCTCGTTTGTTCACAGAACGTACCCGAGCCAAACTTCGGAAAATGATTCCGGGCACACCGGACCTCGGAATCAGGTGCCGTCAGAAACTACGTTCTCGTAAAATTCCAAAAAAAATTAATTTCAAAAAATTTCCTTGAATTTTATGGGTCTTTACACTATTATGGTGGTTTATCCCAAGTTGGACCTAGTCCACTCTTATACCTCTTTACTCTTTGAGAGATACATTGTGCACTAAATTTTTTTTTAAGGGGAATCATAATCTAATTTCAACATAATTTTTTTGTTAGATGTATAACAAAGTCACCTGACTTTTGTATAGGGAGCCACAACTCAATTACAACCCTAAATTTAATCATTAGGAGTCACAGCCCAAATTTTCCTAACATTATAATCTAGGATTCAAAACTAGAAGAAATAAAATTATTATTATGGAAAATTATAAATAGAAAGTGAGATAATTTGTGAGAGATAAGACGTAGTGTTATGAAAACAATAAAATAAGAAAAATCACTACGGGAAAACATGGTTATTTCCATGATTTAAAACTATAGATATTTTCCAAAAAATGTTTCCATAGCTTAAGGCCATGGTTTACATGAACCATAGAACCTATCTCTATTATAATAGGGTCCATACTATAGCCGCAGTTCAAAATTGTGGCCTTAGTTGGGTTATAGACATGGTCCATGTAAAACGTGGCCTTAGGCTACGAAAATACCCCTTTATTTCCATAGTTTAATAAACCATTGAAATATGTGTTACATCCCCACAGTCCATGTGGACCATGGCCATAAGATAATTCCAATAGCACCTAAGTCCAAGGTTTACTAAACTGTGTTTGTATCTATTAAAAAAATTAAATAATCCAGTTGTGTTTTAATCATGTGACCTTGCCTATGATTCTCCCAACACTTTACCACTACCCTAAACTCTACTATATGTGTGTGTGTTTATATGTACATATAAATTTATATACAATTATATGTAATTATTATTGTTAAACTTTTAAAAAAATTATATTTTCTAGTCGATTATTACCACAGTTTTTGAAAACCATGTTTGTAGAGCATTTTCCCAAAGGTTGTTGCCATAGTTTTTTAAAACTATGGCCACAAGAAGAGCTACTACGAGAGTTTTTAACAAATTATGGTCATTAGAAGATCTAATGATGTTGTTCATTAAATTAATGGCCATAAGAATTTCTATTGAAACATTTTTTTAGCACCATTTCCATTGGCTATTTTCCTAATGGATAACGCCATGGTTTATCAAAACTGTGGTCATAAGTGTGGGTTATTGCAATAGTTTTAGATAACCATGGAAATAGGCCTTTCCATCCAATTTACCACATATTTTCTAGTCTTCCTATGTATTTTGGGGGGACCTATCTCAACGGTTTACACAAAACTATAGCTATAGGCTAACAAAAATCCTAATTTAAATAAATCATAGCTATAGGCTTCCCTATGGCCATGGTTTTTAAAACCGTGGATATAAAACCATGGCCATAGGTCCATTTTATAGTTGTAAATAAATAAATAAACAAGATAAGCATGAGTATTGGTTATTGAGTATTAGATAATCTCATCTAATCAATGTATTAGAAGACAAAATAGTATAGGTACAATGCTTTAGAGATCTTCCAGAAGATGAGAGAATGATTTCCCAGACAAAATTGTATAGCAATTCTCAGTCTCACACCACAACACTTTTTTGCATAGTATCACATGAAAATTTGTAATCCCACATCGAAGAAATATTATTTCATTATTTTTGTATCTTCCATTCACCTTTGAAGCAATGGTTGAGCTCCTTGAAAATGAACAACTTTCCATAGTTGATCCAATGGTTATAAAATTTACTTTGAAATTAAAAAAAGATAGTTGAGAATTATTGGAGAGAGTCAGTGAGGGAGAAAGATATTATGGTTAAAAAATTATTACCCAACTCTCATCCAGTTTCCAAAACCATGATGAAAATTTCAAACCAATTTAAAATCATTGTTAGAATAGAAAAAAAAACTTCCAAAATAAAAGGTCAAACAAAATCCCATGATAATCTCACAATAGTATTCTTTAAAATTCAAAATTTAAAAACATATCTATACAAAGAAATTAAAAAATCAATAACACTATGTTAAATACAATAAAAAAGTTTGAATAAATTTGTAAACATTTAATATAAATTTTTAATCATTAAAAACAAAAAACAACCCAAAACAAAAAAAAAATCAAATTGTTTGAGTTCCATGCAAAAAATTTCATGATTAAATGAAGAATAGCCTTTGATCTTCATAAAAATATGTTTAAAACACTATAAAAACACTTCACATAGTGTTTATTTAATTATTATCAATTTATAGAATTTATTGAATAATTAAAAAATTTGAAAAAAACAATTGGGAAATCATAATACCATGAAAATTGTTAAAATGGATAGATCAGGAGAATACCAACTGTGTAAAGGTTAAATACCATGCCATGTAAGGGTAAAAAACACTTTCCAAAACTTATGTAAGCGTAAATTTTGTTTCGCATATGTTTTGTACGGGTAGATAGAGTTTTTAATATTGGAATTTTGGCTTTTTGCGATGGGTTATTTGTGACAAGAGCTAGACCCATTTCAAATAGTCCGTCAAAAAAGACTATTTGGGACAGGAATTTTGACCTATCGTAATTAGTAGATAAAAAAGAGGTATTTGCGACAGGGATAAACACCCGTCGCAAATACTCTTCCTAGTTTTCAGTTTTTTACAATGGGGATCCACTCTCGTCGCAAATAAAGTGTTGGTAACGTAGTATTTACAACGGGTCTCGTCGTATATAATTTTTTTACTGCCTCCTGAATGGCCCGAAGGCCTTCATTTTTTATTCATTTTGATAACCCCCCTTTCAAGGGATGAGAGGGAACCCTTACATGGCCCTTAGGCTCAGAGATTACATGGCTCGTAGGCTAAGAGATTACATGACCCAAATGTCTTAGGGGATTGAACCAGACTATCTACAAGGAACTGCACCTCCCCAGCATCTGCATCTTGATAATAGCTCTCCACCTTTGCATGACCGTCTGGCTAGGCTTCTCGTGCAAGCATAGGCTGGTACCGATGGCATAGTCATACCCTCTCATTCTGACAATCTATTTGGCTCTGCTCTGGTGAGTGCACCTGCTCTGAATCCTCTTCTGGGGTTGCTCCTTTTTTGTAGTGTGTTTGGGGCCTGCATTCATGTGGCCCGAAGGCCTTGAGAATCAACTGGCCTGAAGGCCTTGGGTGGCCCTAAAGCCTTGCAGGACCTGAGAGCCAAACCAGTGGCCCGAAGGCCCAGATGGATGAATAGTTTCGGCTGCTACAGTACCGAACAGTGCCTGCTACAGTACTGCTACAGTACCCAGAAATATGCCTCCCCCCGGATTTGATCTCGGGTCTCTTGGATGCACCTAGTGAGTCCTCCTCAATTACTAATCGTCTAACTATTTGTGATGGGTACCCATCACAAATGATATTATTTACGACGACATTCCCGTCATAAATAATCATGTCACAAGAGATCAAACCTATATATAGCCCCTTGATTTTTTTAATCACAACCTCTCTAAACATCTCTAACCCATTCTACTCTGATATTTTTAAGTTTAAATTTTTCTGAGCTCTAAACGTTACAAGGGATCAACATTCAAGTTTTACTTCCATAGAAAGATATAGTTTCAATGTTTTTTTTATTATACTAATTTTATTTAATATTAGTAATAATTATTATTTATTAGAATTAATTAGATTTAATTAAAATTTATTAGTGTTTTTGCATTAATTTTTTTAGAAATATATAGTTTTAATTTTCATTAATATTTATAATTAAAATTAAGTAGTTTTAATTTGAGATAATTTATATTAATTATGTCAAATTAGTTACAAGTAGCTATAATTATTAATAATTAGTTGTAATTAGTAAAAAAATTAATAATTAGTGATAATTAGTAATAATTGGTTGTAATTAGTCATAATTGGTGGTAATTAGTAATAATTAGTAATAAATTGTTATACATTAAAAAAATAATGTTAATTAGTGGTAATTAGTAATAATTAGTACTAATTGGTATTAATTAGGAAAAATAAGTAATAATTATTGGTTATTAGTATAAACTAGTAGAAATTAATAATAATTAGTGGTAATTAGTAATAATTAAGGGTAATTAGTAATAATTAGGGGTAATTAGTAACAATTAGTGGAAATTAGTAATAATTAGTAAAAAATTATATAAATTAATAATAGATTGTTTGAAACAAATAAAAACTAAAAAAATAATGTTAATTGGTAATAATTAGTGACAATTAGTAATAATTTGTCATAATTAGAGATAATTTGTAATAATTAGTAATAATTAGTAATAATTAGTAACAATAAATAATAAATAGCAATAATAAATAATAATTGGTAAAAATAGTAATAATTACTAAAAATTAGTAATATTTAATAAAACTTATTAATAATTTATTAAGAATAGTAATGATTAGTGTTAATTAGTAATAATTAATGTTAATTGGAAATAATTATGAATAATTTGTAATAATTAGTATTAATTAGGAATAATTTAGAATAATTTAGAATAATTAGGAATAATTAGTAATAATTAGTAATAGTTACTAATAATTAGTAATAAATTAGTAATAAATAGTAATAAACAATAATAATTTGGAATAATTTGGAATAATTTGGAATAATTAGGAATAAATAGTAATAATAAATAATAATTTGTAACAATTAGTAATAATTAGTATTAATAACTATTATTTATTAAAAAATAGTAATAATTCATAATAATAATAATAATTAGGAATAATTATGAATAATTAGAAATTATTAGAAACAAATACTAATAAATATGAACAAATAGTAATAAATAGTAATAATTAGAAATAATTAGTAATAAATAGTATTAATTAGATATAGTTACTAATAATTACTAATAATTAGAAAGAATTAGTAATAATTATTAATAAAAATTAATAATTAGGAATAATTAGGAATAATTAGAAATAATTAGGAATAATTAGAAATAATTAGGAATAATTATAAATAATTAGTAATAATTAGTAATATTTAGTATTAATTAGTAATAATTAGTTATATTTAGTTATATTTAGTAATAATTAGTAATAATTAGTAATAAATAGTAATAAATAGTGATAAATAGTAATAAATAAAAATAATTACTAATAATTACTAATAATTACTAATAATTTGTATTAATTAGTTATAATTAGGAATGAATAACAATAAATAGAAATACATAGGAATAAATTTGAATAATTAGGAATAATTAGTAAAATTTGGTAATAATTAGTAATACTTAGTAATAATTAGTAATAATTTGTAATAATTTGTTATAAATAGTATTAATTAGTAATAATTAGTAATAATTAGCAATAGTTAGTAATAGTTAGTAATAATTAGTAATAATTAGTAATAATTTGTAATAATTAGTAATAAATAGTAATAAATAGTAAAAATAGTAAAAAATAGTGTTAATTAGTAAAAATTTGCTGCAATTAGTAAAAATTAGATGTAAATAGTAAAATTTAGTAGTAATTAGTAAAATTTAGTGTGAATTAGTAAAAATTAGTGATAATCATTATTAACTTGTGGTAATTAGTATTAATTAGTGGTAATAAGTGTTAATTAGAAATAAATCAATATAATTATTAAAAATTAGCGTTAATTAGTAAAAAATGTTGTGAACTAATAAAAATTAGTAATAATAAGTGGTAATTAGCAGTAATTAGTAATAATTTGTAGTATTTAGTAATAATTAGCGGTAATTATTAAAAACTAGTGGTAGTTGGTAAAAATTATAAACTATTAAAAATTAATAATAATTTCTAATAATTAGTATTAATTAGTAATCGTTGGTATTAATTAGAATTAATTGTTATAAAATAACAAAAAATAGTACTAATTAGTGGTATTATGTAATAATTAGTGTAAATTTTTAATAATTAGTGGTAAAAAGGTTAAATTATTATAAATTGGTGCATATTAGTATATGTTTTAAACTATATATAATAAATAACTTTGAAATAATAGAAATTATTATAAATTACTAGAATATTGAAAATTAAATTAGTCATTAATTTTCAGGCCATGAGAAATAATAAATGTCTACATACAAGGTTGATACAAATTAGTCGTTTCTCATGGCCTGAAGATTGCAAAATTATATGATTTAATCCTTTTATTAATTTATAATATATTTTATTACTTTATTATAATTTATAAAAATGTTTATTAATTTATAAAGAAACTGTTAATAATAGTTGTAATTAGTAAGAAAACATAAGTAAATTGATAAAATTTAACATATTTACAAGTCAATTCTAATTTTTTAATTTTCTATTCTTTTTTAGATCGCGTTTTCCTTATATCTAATTAATTATAGAAATTTATTTATTTTATATTTTTTAGAGAAATTGGGAATAAGGAAGTCGACAATAGTCTTTATTACATGATCTTAATTGGATGAATCATCATAAGGGTCCAAATGGTTCTGGTATAAATCCTATATATATTGAGGGTTTTTAAGATTTGTTATCATTTATATCGTCAAAACAAAAAGTTGTTTCAGAAGTTAAAATTATGGTTCCATGCAAGAAATGTGATCTGATTAGGTTTGACACATTTTACAACATTGGGGGTTATCTATTGTGATTTGGTATTCGAAACGATTATGTTTTTTGTTATCAACATGGTGAATGTCGTTCCATAGAAGATACTATTAATTTGGATCCATATTTATTGTTATTTAAAAATTTAGTTCATGATGTGGCTTGTAAGTATTATAAAAAAACATATATTTAAGATGATATTTATTTAACTTCATATATAGAAGCATCCCAATTTTATGATTTATTGAAATCTGATGAGGATTCCTTATATCCCAGTTGCAAGATAATCAAATTTTAAGTCATTGTAAAATTTATGGCTATTAAATCTGATAAAGGAATATCAAATAGCTATTTTGATCAGATATTCCCTTTGGTTAAAATACTATTACCTAAAGGAAATGTGTTTCCTATAAATTTATATGTGAGAAAGAGGTTTGTTCATAATTAGGATCTTGGTTATTATAATGTAACGTCCCGACCTGGCTCAACTCTAACACGGTGGACAGACCTGTGCATCAAAAGTCCTCAAGCACATCTCCCCGAACACCAGAGGCTTCCAACTAGCAACGAGGGCATTTTTTTGTTCGAGGGGAGACTATTCCCTCATAGGTAATAGGTATTATCACAGTGGAAGTAAAAAATAATTAATAATAAATAGCGGAATCATATAAATGAATAAACTGCAGCAGAAGAAATATAAATAATACAACTAAATAATACTAAATTACAGAATCTCACAAAATGATTTTATGCCATGATGTATGTCTAAACTCAAAGTACAGAAAACAGAACCTAATAATGTTATCAACTAAAAAGAAAAGAAACAATGTGTGACAACTGCATCACGGTAAAGGCTCAGTCTTATGCCCCAATCTCCATCCTAAGCAGCAGAAATTAATCATGAATCAGAAGTGGAACACTTCCCTTTTTCAATACCTGCAATCATATAGTCAACTAGGGTTTCAATAATGCACGAGTAGGGTGTGAGATAAAATCCAAGAAGGCTGGCACCCAAGGTATCTTAACCTTTCCATTTATTTCAATGATAAAATGTATTGTGCCATTATATAACAATTTCAGATAATTAATTAAGTGCAATGGAATAAATAACTTGGCCCAGGTTCCAAGCGGAACCAGTGCCTAATCACCTGCTTTAGCCTAATCCGAAAGTATGAAAGAAGTACCTATAAGAAGAATGAACATATGCATACATATAAATCCTGGAAGATTAAGGTAAAACAAGAAAAGGGAATACCCCCAAGCTTGTGCTTTAATTTTGGGTCTAAGTCATGTGTCAACTAGGTGTGCTTCAACATACCAGAAAATATCTCAAATCTCAAGAGACTAACGGTGACATTAATATAAACCTTCAATGCATCATTATTAAGGATCAAGTTGAGAGTTGTAGTTTGATCCCATCCTGAAGATATTGCTATGGGACATCCTTCAATTATCCAATAGCACCGAGTTCGTCCAAGACAATCTTTCGAAAGACCAAGTATCGCTCGTGGAATGTCTTTACCCTGAGTCCGTCCCAATCTCGCAAAAAGGGGTCGAGTGTCATCCAAGGAAGGCATAGCCACACTGCCAATGGATTCATCCTGATGGGCCCTTTTGGAACTGGTATCACTCATAAGTATTAGAAAGCTCAGGGAAGTCTCGGTCCGGCAAATCCAAGAACACTGCCCCCCGGCACATAGAGGTAACCGTCAGGAACGAAGGGTCTAAGTGTGTCCCTTAATATGGGACCCACCTCCTTTCTCCACCCTAAATTTAATTAATGTTCTCATAGCAGCAGATATGATATCAATATATGTATTTGCAGCTTTGAAACAAAACAGGTACACTCATGCATCACACATTGCAAATTAAATATTTCAGCATAGAAATCTTAATAAGGTAAAGTACCAGATAAACATAAGCAGAAAAAATTTACCTTTAAATAAATAAATAAATTGGACCAACAAACTACCAAGATCCAACAATTCCACAGTTCATAATTAATCAAAATTAATTATTTGAAATTAAACACGACAAAATAGGATGTGGAAAACATGAAGATAAAAACACTTTCTAATAATAAATAAACCAGCACAACCAAATACCAAAGATTCAACAATTCAAGATTTATAATTAATCTAAATTAATTATTTAAATTGAACACAACAAAAATAGGTTGCGCAACACATGAAATTAAATAAATTAAAAGTTTGGGCTAATGAAAATTATACTGACCACGTCGGCACGCCCCAATGGGTGTCCGACCATGTTGTAAAAAATTAAAAAAAATTAATTAATGATCACTACGGATGCAACAACTAGGCGAAACAAATTAATTATTGAATTTGGGTGAATTTGGGTGAATTTGCACAAAGCCGTTAGGCACCGACTAACGGCACAATGGTACACTTTTTATAAATCGTAATGAAATGAAGGAAAATAGAGTTGATGCCCTACTGTATGGTTGTAAATGATCCTATGATATGTAGTAGGCTTTGATTTGACCTAAAATGGAAGAAAACAAAAGATTTTAGAAAAACCCTAAAATAGGGTAAAATCTTTCTGTGGTGAACTGCGCAAATGATTTGGAATGAGATCGCACGATTCTTGGTGCGTGGGATAAGACTTACTGCTAGGTTCACAGTAAACCTGACGGTGAAGAAAATAAATGATGAACGGAGGCGCGAAGAACTTCTGAAAGGAGGAGAAGGTGTTGCACACCACCTAGGGAGGAGAGGTGCGCCACACATAGGAGAGGAGTAGAGGAGGAGAGGAAAAAGAAGAAATAAAAAGGATAGGAATGAAAAGGAAAAGGAAAAAAATAAAAAGGACATAAATAAATAAAATAATAAAAATAAAATGGTGGAAGAACTGAAATTAATTATTAAAATAGGTTCACCTCATTTTAATTATTTTTAATTTCTCTCCAACCATATCTATTTTATTATTTATTTTTATCTCTCTTTAAATTCCATTAATTTCCTTTAATCCTTTTTGATTATTTTTAACACGAACGTTGCGCTATAGCACGACATAATATTTTACATAAATCCTGAACAATCATTTAATTAATTTTAATAGTTGTTCGAGACCCCAACAGGGTATTTAAGTGCGCACCCTGGGTCACTTTAAAGATTTGGATTAAAAACATAAAATTCCACAACTTGATTTAAGCCGACATGTTAAATGCATTTATGTAGGTAATTAATAATATTTTATCTGATCTAACAATAAATATCCACTCATGTATATACATGTTATATATATATATACACACACACACATATCTGCATATTCATATATATACACCCAATCTTGTATATATAACTATATATATATATTTATTTAATCCTATATATATATACAATATATATATATCAATGTTTTTTCCCAATATTATAATAATAACACTAATTAAAATTATTATTATTATTTAATTCAACCCATCAATGACACCATTAATATTTTAATGATAACATCCATTAATAAAAGGATAAAGATTATTAAATAAATATTTATTGTTCATTTTTATTTAATTGGAATAATTAATAATATCATATTTATTACATTACCTGCTTATTATTTACACTGCAACACAATTTATTAATTATGGTAGTGCATTTCCATTTGTTGACATCAATGCAAATAATAATATTAATAATAAAATTTTTATTATTATTTATAATAGCCAAAAAAATATTTAACCCAATTAAATTATCTTTGAGTGCAATATGACCAAACGTCTGATTCTTGAAAATTTTATACTCTTCCTAGTGTAAACCTCATGTCCTGGAACTATCGGTGGTCTTGGATTTCTCATTCGACACACTGTTTGGTTGAAAATAATTATTTACTATATAAAAACGGAATAATTAATTAATTAAAAATAAAGATGGAATTATCATGTGTGAGAGTGCCAAACACCCGATGTGAATCAAGGTTATACCCTCCCTAGGGTAAAGCCTGCGTTCCGGACCTAACAGTGGTCTCAGATTTCCCATACGACGCATTGTTTGAGAGTTATTTCATTTTTTTAAAGGAAAAAAACACACATATTAATAAAATAAACTTAATATTTTTATTATATCAACGTTGCAGTGTCGGCTATTGGAAAAATAGTTCTAATGCTCTGTTTTTAAAATCGTCATGCCCAGTCAAAGGAAAAATTTTATTTAATCTGTTTTTTTTCATCTGGTTCAAAAAAGGAACGTTACAACCTTCCCACCTTAGAACTTCTCATCCCCAAAAAGCCTTTGGTAATAACACAACTCTCACCAGATCTACAGGGTCTTGAAGTCTCATACACAAGGTTGTGTTGAATATCTAAACTCCCAATGCACGCTTAACATTGTTTAGGCAAACGACTCAAGAACCATTACAATTTGAGTCAACGCTCTTTCTCCAATTGAAAACATCGAGATGATATTTACCCAATCCATTTTTTCTAGAGATACGACCTTATGATTGTCTTTTTAAACATCTGGTCAAACTTACTTCCCACCTTAGCTTTTAAAGTTAGAAAGGGAAGATTCTAAGTCATGACACCTTCTAGAATTAGAATTTCCTACAAGAGATGCCCTTATTTGATCTAGCGACGCTTTATGCTTGATTTCTGAAACAGATAAAACGGTCGATTCCCCATCCCCCTTAAAACCTAAGTTGAGTTAGTTTTTTATGAAAAGACTTGATCGACACAAACTGCACTCGTCTCACCTGACAACATGCTAGAAAAAGTTCCTTCACTGACCACTTCATTGAGCAAGAGAGAGAACTAGTCAAGACACTCTAACAGACTATTTAAGAAGGTTCTCGTCTTAAATGGAAGGTGTTTTATAGACTAAATTGTGATTTCTTCTTCAAAGGTATATCACATTTACCGCGAACATGATCAACGAAGTTCATACCTGGCCTTCGGGGACGTTCCTTGATTTAGGCATCATCGAGCCCGATAACAAGTCTTGGGTAACCTCAGATCAGCACGACATGAGTGAGAGGAACTAATGCATGGTAGTCCATACTCCATTTTTACGAGTGAGAAGTTGGTACAAGAACTAGACGTCAAAAACAGGTTGTTGATTGGGCCCGAACCGACATCCACCTGGTGGTCCCGATAAAAGAAACGACTGGTGTACAAGAGTTCGTCCAAAGAATTCGTACATGGAAATCCGAGGGTCACTCAAGACTAACCAAAGCCTTGATAAGAACAATGCATCCGCGTGAAATACAAAGAAAACCACCCTAAACAAGCCATGTAACATTTAAAGATTTAGAATAGAGTATGACTGATGCTCTCTTAGTGTATCAAGGATGAAGTCAAGATAGGGGACATTCTCGTCACTTAAGGAATAGTACAGTAAGAGGATTTTGAGATTACTAGAAGGAAAAAATTTAAACAAAAGGCATGAAAGACCAACCAAACTGGATGGTGTGTCAAAACACCTAAGTCTCTCAATATTATCCCGGGCATTGGGACAAACTTTATTCCTTAAACACATAATTTATTTTACTATAAAGATGACCCGAAATGTATTTAACAATGAAAGACTTGATGATTACACTAAAATCAACTCATTCATCACATTGTTAATCACTCGACGTCACCACGTGCGTGAATGCATACTACCCTGAGGTGATACAGAAGCAAGATGACTTTTAACTCGGATGACGACATACCAAGTCATCCATTGCTGTGGAGAAGAGAGGGTCAAATGACCTATGAAGCAACTGACCATTCTTAAGGAATTCCTAACCTGATGGAAATGAGCATTACTAATGTTCAAGATCAAAACAAAAGTCAAGGAAAACAGGACCAGCTGTCCGGACAAGTGTGTCATTTAAAGCAAGGGGGTCCTACTAGGGACAACAGCATGAAAAAGGTTATATTCCAAATAAACTCAAGGAAAAACTCAAACTATCCTTATACTAGGGTATTAAATAGAGGACATTGCTAAAGGTTCCATATCCAAGCCCTTTATATTTAATCACATTTAATCCTTAATCGTCAAAATATTTAATAAAAACATCAAGTATCATTTTTCAAAACAAAATACAAGGTACTTGATCTTAAACAACGCCTCAAGGGAAAACAGGCAAGTTTTATAAAACTCCATTTTAAAAAATTTACATTAATTGAAAGTTTGTTATTAATTAATAAATCTATCACATAAATTCATTTTAAGTAGATAAGGAGACCTACAAGGGTCCCACAAAGCTGACTTGGGTTCATTTGAATGCAACCCAAAAAAAATTCAATTATTGAGAGCCACATCACCTATATCGGGTTATCTCATAAGGAACATGCACCAACTAGACTACTTGGTCCTAGTTGTGCCTTTAGGTAGTTAACAAATTTTTTGAAATTATAACACGCACAAACACATATTATTCTAAATATATGGGTTGATATTAGCCTAATAAGAGACTATAAACTTTATTTTTTTTTCATTTGGCTCCCATTCAAAGGAAACAATTAAATTTTAACAAAGTAACCAATTACATAACAAAAAAGCTAACAATTCACTACAAGAAGCAAATAGAGATTGACATTTTGTAATCACAGAAGCATAACATTTTAATCATAGAGACATGATAACAGGCACAAAATCATGATAAAAGGAAAACATGGTATCAAACAGGCAGCATGGCAACAGACTAGCATGAAAAATATAATACTAAGACATGGTATCTAAAAAGGAATGATAAATAATTATAGGACATGGGATACATTCAAGTAATACAATTTGAATCAGTACGCAGCCTAAAATGAAACTACATGGCATGGAAATATGCATGGCATGTGAATTCCTATGTTCTTATTATGATGCATGGAATGCTTCATCCTTACCTTAGGAGGCCAAGGGTAAAATATCATAAATTCTATAAATTCATAAGAAATGAAAATTACATCAATCACTCAAGATGAAATCATATCAACTGTGATATCGAAAAGCATAAACATCAATCCCAACCCTGACCACTTGGTCATTTCCTGTATATGGGGTAATCAGTCCCATGCACGACTATTAACCAAGTGCCAACACATTCCTAGTCTCCTGTCTACCAACCCAAAACAGTAAGACAAAGGAAAAATACCACCTCTGATACCACATTGTAATGTCTCGACCTAGCTCATCTCTAGGATGGTGGCTGGACCAGTGTGTCACAAGACCTCAAGCGCATCTCCTCGAATGCCAGAGGCTGCCGACTAGAATCGAGGGCCTTTTTTTGTCCGAGGGGGAGATTATGCCCTCATAGGTAATAGGTATTATCATAGAGGAAGTAAACAAAAATTAATAATAAATAGAGGAAGCATATAAATGAATAAACTGAAGTAGAAGCAATATAAATAATCCAACTGAACAATACTAAAGTGCGGAATCTCACAAAACGATGCCATGCCATGATGTATGTCTAAACTGAAAGTACAGAAAATAGAACCCAAGCATTCTATCAACTAAAAAGAAATGAAACAAAGTGTGAAAACTGCATCACGAGCAGGACTCGGTCCTCTGCCCCAGTCTCCATCCTAAGCAGCAACAATAAATCAATAATTAGAAGCAACATGCTTCCCTTTGTCAATACCTACAATCATATAATCTATATGGGAGTCAATGATGTCCGAGAAGGGTGTGAGATAAAATCTCAGCAGGCTAGAACCCAAGGTGTCTAAACCATTCCATTTCTTGCAATGATAAAATGTAGTGTTCTATTATACAACAATTTCAGATATATTATTAAATGTAATGAAATGAATATCTCGGCCCAGGTTCCAAGCGGCACCTGTTCCTAATCACCTGCTTCGAACTAAGCCGGAAGTCTGAAATAAGTATATGTAAACAGAATGGATATTTTCATACATATAAATCCTAGAAGAGTAAGGTAAAAGAAGGAAGAGGTATACCCCCAAGATTGTGCTTTAACTTGGGGTCTAAGTCATGTGTCAACCAGATGTTCTTAAACATACCATAAAATATCTAAAATCTCAAGAGACTAACAATGACATTAATATAAACCCCCAGTGCATAATTATTAAGGTTCAAGTTGAGAGTTGTAGTCTGAGTCCATCCTGAAGGTATCGCTATGGAACATCCTTCAATTATCCAATACCACTGAGCTCGTCCAAGTAAATCTTTAGAAAGACCAAGTATCACTTGTGGCATGGTTTTACCCTGAGTCTGTCCCGATCTCGCAAAAAGGGGTCCTGTGTCAAATAAGGTCGGCTTAGCCACATTTCCAACAGATCCATCTTGATGGTCCCTTTTGGAACCGGTATCACTCATAAGTATTAGAAATCGCGGGGAAGTCTCGATCCGGAAAATCCAAGAACACCGCCCCCCGGCACATAGAGGTAACCATCAGGAACGATGGGTCTAAGCGTGGCCCTTAATACAGGACCCAACTCCTTTCCCCGCTCTAAATTTAACTAATTTTCTCACAGTAGAAGATATGATATCTGCTTATGTAATTTCATCTTGGAACTAAACAGGTACATCTATGCATCACACAGTGCTAATTAAATATTTTAGCATAGAAATCTTAACAATTCAAGGTACCACATCAATATAAGTAGACAAATGCACCTTTAAATAAATAAATAAATTGGACCAACCAACTACCAAGATCCAACAATTCCAAAGTTCATAATTAATCTAAGTTAATTATTTTAAATTAAACACAACAAAATAGGTCATGAAAAACATGCAGATAAACACACTTTTTAATAATAAATAAACCAGCACAACCAACTACCAAAGATTCAACAATTCAAGATTTATAATTAATCTAAATTAATTATTTAAATTGAACACAACAAAAATAGGTTGCACAACACATATAATTAAATAAATTAAAAGTTGGGACTAAATGAAATTATACTGACCATGTCGGCACACCCCAATGGGTGTCTGACCTTGTTGCAACAAATTAAACAAATTAATTCATGATCAATATGGCTGCAACAACTAGGATAAACAAATTAATTAATTAATTTGGGTGAATTTGCACAAACTTGGTAGGCACCGACTAACGGCACAACGGTGCGTTTTTATAAATCACAATGAAATAGAGGGAAAGAGAGTATAATCCCTGCCTTATGGTCGTAGATGATCCTATGATCTTCGGTCGGCTTTGATTTGACCTAAAACATAAAAAAATTGAAGATTTTAGAAAAAACCCCAAAATAGGGTAAAATCCTTCTGCGGAAAAATATGCAAAGGATTTCGAATTAGATCGCACGATTCTTGGTGCGTGGGATAATCCATACCAATAGGTTCACAGCGCACCTAACGGTGAGCAAAACTAACGATGAACAGAGGCGCGATGATCTTCTGTAAAGAGGAAAAGGTGGTGTGCACCACCTAGGGAGGAGAGGTGCACCACGTACAAGAGAGGAGGAGGAGAGGAGGAGAGGAAAAAAATAAATAAAAAGGAAAGAAAAGAAAAGAAAAAGGAAAAAATAAAAAGGAGATATATAAATAAAATGATAAAAATAAAATGGTGGAAGAAATGAAATAAATAATTAAAATAGGTTTACCTCATTTTAATTATTTTTAATTTCTCTCTAACCATATCTATTTTATTATTTGTTTTTATCCATTTTTAAATTCCATTAATTTCCTTTAATAATTTTCAATTATTTTTAACCCGAATGTTGTGATATGGCACGACGTAAAATTTTATATAAAGTCTGAACAATCATTTAATTAATTTTAATAGCTGTCTGAGTCCTGCAATAGGGTGCGCAGGCACGTGCTCTGGGTCACTTTAACGATTTGGATTAAAAACTTAAAAGTCCAAAACTTGATTTAAGTTGACATGTTAAATGCATTTAAATAGGTAATTAATATTATTTTATCTAACCTAATAGTAAATACCCAACCATGTATATACATATTATATATATATACACACACATCTATATATTCATGTATATACACCCACATATGTATATATAACTATATATATATATTTAATCCCATATATATTAATATACCTCATATATATATAAATCAATGTTTTTTTCTCAATATAATAATAATAACAATAACTAAAATAATTATTATTATTTAATTCAATCTATCAATGACACAATTAATATTTTAATGAAAACAATCATTAATAAAAAGGATAATAGTTATTGAATAAATATTTATTTTCCATTTTAATTTAATTGGAACAATTAATAATATCATATTTATTACTTTACCCAGAAATTATTTACACCATAACACAATTTATTAATTGTGGTTGTGCATTTCCATTTGTTAACATCAATGTAAATAATAATATTAATAATAAAATTATTATTATTATTTCTAATAGCCAACAAAAATATTAAACCCAGTTAAATTATCTTCGGATGTGATATGATCAAACGTCTGATACTCGCAAATGTTATACTCTGCCTTGGGTAAACCTCATGTCTCGGAACTATCGGTGGCCTCATATTTCTCATCTGATGCACTGTTTGGAAGAAAACAATTATTTATTATATAAAATATGGAATAATTAATTATTTAAAAATAAATATGGAATTATCATGTGTGTGGGTGTGAAAACCCAAATGCGAATCAAGGTTATACCCTTCCTGGGGTAAACCCGGCATTCCGGACCTAAAAGTGGTCTCAGATTTCTCATATAACGCACCGTTTGAATGTTATTTCATTTTTTTTAAAAGAAACAAACACACTTATTAATAAAAAAATAATATTTTTATTCTATCAACGCAGCAGTGTCGGTTATCAAAAAAAAGTTCTAACAGTCGGTTTTTAAAACCGGCATGCCTAGTAAATGGAAAAGTTTTATCTCATGCGTTTTTTTCATCCGGTTCAAAACACGGAACGTTACAAAGAACATTCTTGTATGTTCAAATGATTTCATCTTGTATTATGATGAAAATGATTAATTAGATAGTTTTCCTACATATGTACAATGCTGGTACATAGAGGCTCAACTAGGAAAGTATGGATTGATTTAGGTAAAACAATTGAGGTATTTTTCAGCTACACCTATATTACATCATTTATTTAGGTCTCAGAACATAGAATTATTGATTTCATTACACAAAACCAATGTTTCCACCAGTAAAGGATTAAACCATCCTATTAATAGTGATCCAGGGAAATATTTTGACCAATTACATCCATCTTCTTCTTCAGAATCTCAAAATGTGTGATTGTGTCTTTCTATTTACGGTTTTCGTCTATTTGATTCTTACGGTAGTCAATATTCTTATTGAAGCATATTTATAACTCTGTACAATTTAACTAAATTGATGTTGATGAATGATCCATATATCTTTTTGACCTTATTAATTCTAGGACATCTAAAAAATAATCTTGATATTTATTTGAATTCATTTATTGATGTGTTAAATTTATTATGGGTTAATGGTGTCAGTATGTGTGATGTTTTTGCGAAAAAAATTTCTACTGAAAGCTACATTGATATATACAGTTAGTGACTTCTCAGTATATGGCTTACTATCAATCTGGAGTACATATGGTCAAAAATCATGTTCGTACTATATGAGAGATAGTAAAGAGATTATACTCATCAATAGAAAAAACCTAGTTTCTTCAACTATCATCAAAAAAAATTTCCTACTGATCATCCTTTTTAGAGGAACATATATCATTTTGGAAAAGGTAAAATTGAAAGAGATGTCATCCAATAATGATCTCAGGTATTGAGTAAAAACCCATTATCTCTTTGTTACCTCTCATTACTTTTGGACTGACTATAAACCAATTAATAATTTATGGTTTTGAGAAATAACACGATTGGATTAATCAAGGAATTTTTTGTGATCTATCATATTGGTCTGATTTTTTAGTTAGTCACATGTAGATATTATTCATATTGAGAATAATTTTTTTGATAATATATTTTATACATTTTTGGACACACATGGTAAGACCAAAGATAAGGTAAAGGCATGATCAAATATTGCACAAATTTGCAAGTGACCATAAATTGAACTATTTGAAAATGAAATATCACAAAATTTAATGGAGTCAAAAGAGACTTATACAGTTTACAAATAAAATTATTCATTATTTGGTCATTGGATTGAAAATTTGAAGCTTCCATATGGTTATACTTCTAATTTTTTCTAGATGTGTCAGAAATGGCTATATTACTAGATTAAAAATTCGTGATTTTCATTTTATAATGGAAAGACTTATACCAATTGTATTTAGAGGTTTGTTGAATTATATTATTTGGGATACATTAAAATAAATATCATATTTTTTCCAAGACATTTTTTCCAGTGAGAATAGACTATGATGCACTAAATAGACTATAATAAGATGTTGTTTTAATATTATATAAACTGAAAAAAAAATCTCACTAACTTTATTTGATTAAATGATACATTTATTATTTAATTTTTCACATGAAAAAAAATGTGTAGGTCTAGTGTAATTCTTATGAATATACCCATTTTAGAGATGCATGCATAAATTGAAGAAAAAAGGAACATAACAAAGCATCAGTTGAAGGATCAATTGCACAATCTTATTTGCAGGAGGAAATTTCTTTTTTCTTCTCTCATTATTTTCAATTTGAATATCTCTCAAAACATAACCACATGGACCATAATGAGGTAAATGATGATGATGAAACTAATGATCAATTATTAGTTTTTAATCATCCCAAACTTGATTTTGGTGGAGTTCATGAACAATGGATTTCAGATGATGAACATCACAGAACTCATACGTATGTTCTTCTCATATGTGTAGAAATGAAACTAGTTTTACTATGAGTAATCCCATAACTTATTCTATAATATTTTCTATAGTAAATTAATATTATTTTATTTATAGATTGTATGATAATCATATCATGAAATAGTTTTGACAAATTATAGTAGCTCATCTTGAATAACATCGACAAAATAAATTTTTCTACTAGTTTCAAAAGCTATAAAAATAAAATATTTATTGTTTAACATATAAAAAATTATTAATTATTATATTGAAATTTTTTTACAAATTTTCAAGTATCTAAACATGCCAATAAAATTGATAATTGATTATGTGTATTAACTGACCTGCCATCCAAAATGGTTAAATATTATAATACATATGTGGTGAATGGTTTTTTATTTCATACACATAAATATAGGGAATAAAAAAATGAATAGTGGTGATTTATTAAGAGGATATCATCATAGATAGACTGAATTTTACTTTTACAGCATGTTGAAAAGAAATTGTAATATTTTATCTAGGACAGAATTAGATAATGATATTTAAATTTCAGTGGTTGGATTTTGAAAGAGGCTTGTGTGTTCATCTACGCCATGGAATTATTGATATTAAATATAAAATTCTTCTTATAGTAAATAAACCATTTTTATTAACTCATCAGGAACATCAAATTTGTTATGAAATTTATTAATCTACTTTAGGAGAGTTAAGTGATTAGTGGAGCATAATAAAAATTAAATCTTGGGAAAATTAATTTATTCCAAGTGAATGTGGTTTCTATTTAGTGAAAGGAATTGAAATTTTTCAATAGGCTACTCCAAATTAATATTTTTTATGAATATACATGAATACCAATGATGAATCCCTATAGTTAATGTTCGATAGTGACAATGTTGTAATTAATGAAACAAATGTGTTTTAAATGACAAGATATAATGGAACTAAAAATCTTATAGAAATTGATGATACTAAGGATGAATATGAAGATATTGACACCATCATATACAAAGATAAGTATGGAGATAAATATTGACATAGTTAAGTGCTAGTTATTATCATATAATATATATATATATATAATATCTGTTTTCAACTATTTGCTAATAACAATTATTTCATGATTTATATGGACTTGGATCTGTTTTGTGAGTTGGAAGAGGCCGATTTACCTAGTGAAGAGCATGATGTTGCATCATCTAACCCTCAGACTATTGGAAGTTCAGCGATGACTCATAGGGTTTGTGGTCTTGTGATAATGATGATTCATGACCCTATCCCCATGTGAGTTCCATGTCTTCATTTCAATCCACTCATGTGGAGGTATATTCAGTTTTTATTTTAGTTAACTTTCATTAATTTTCATTAATTAATTTATATACAAATTTTTTGATTAGTTGTTCTCTTTTTTCATAGATTTTCACATATAGATGTTTGATAGAGAAGGGCTATATTCTGGAATTATTTTTTAATAGCATGGGTTACATGGGATCAGATTCACATAGATGTCCAGCACTACATGTTTGATCATTGAATGGTACGTAAATAAATAATAGTTATTTATAAATTTATTTAATTAATAACTTGATATTATTAATTATTTATAAGGTTTATGGTATCTCGTTGGCATGGAAGGGTAGCATGTGTGGGCATTGATATAAATTTTTGCACAATCTGATGAGGAAATTAATGTGAAAAGCGGGAGTCTTGGAGTTTTATTAGTCTTTCTACACCCACCGACCATATTACATATCATCTCAATTTTGAGATGAATTGTGTTCATATTGGATGGGAGATACTATTCAGAGGAGAGCATCATTTGGTTGACAAAATCGGGGGGAGATAGGAAGTGACACATCGAGCTGGTATTCATACATTCAGTACGTATCGAAAACAATTGGTAAGTATTTTATTAATAATTAATATAACTTTAAATGTAAAATGATTATTTTATATGCATATATGAATTTGAACAACCTGATATTATGAAGCTCAATGTATATAGGAGGATGAACAATGATCTCATCACTGTAGAGATTAGAGGCATTCTCCAACATCATATAATATTCATTATAATTTCTTTTTGAGTTCTAAAATTAACTTCAAATCATATTTTAACTATTTTATTTTTTAATTGTAATTTAAGGAGTCATATGAGGTTGTGATGTCTCAGAAACAAGATGAGAGTTAGGCTGAGATTGAGGATTAGACCTCCAGTGCAACAAAATTTGATGATGCAACATGGATGTTGGTGACACAATATGCCTTCAAGAAAGGTCAAGTTGTTGGTATTAGCTATCGATTGATGCATGTGAGTTATTATAGTACCATTTTGACGTCGTCATGTAGCTTGAAAGGAGTTTGTGGAGAGTCATCATCATCTCTTGCATAGTTTGAGGAGAAGCTACGAGCTCAGGGTGAGCTTATGGAGACCATGCATAGGAAGTAGGAATAACTTCATCGACAGCAGTAGCAGAAGATGCATCGATGGAAGCAACAGGAGCACGAGAAAACGATAGAGTATATGTGGCATCTGACTCATGGATTAGGATTGGAGTACCCTCCACAAGCTCTTTTAGCTCCTCCAAATGACCCCCCCCCCTCACGGATTTATATAATTTTTCTAACAAACATTTGTATGTAAATTTTTTTTAATATTTTTATTAATCTATATATTTATATTTCTATATAGTATATTTATTTTATTATTGGGAATATTGTGTTTTTTATTATTTTATTATTTTCATTTTTTAATTATTTTATTATTTATTTGTATTTGTATTATTTTATTATTTATTTATCATTTTATTATTAATATTATTATAATTATTTTATTATTTTATTATTTTTATTATTATAATTATTTTATTTTTTTATTTTTTTATTATTTTATAGTTATTAAAATTTTATAATTATTATTATTTTTTATATTGTTGGGAATACTATGTTTTTTATTATTATTTTTTTAATTTTATAATTTCTTATTATTTTAATTTCATTTCTATTTATTTTATTATTTTTATTATTTTTCTATTTGTTATTATTATTATTATTATTTTATTATATTTATTTACAATTAATTTTTTTTAATTTTTTTTAAATTTTTTTATGTTGTTTGTGACGGTTAGTTCGTCCCATTAGAAAATGGTTTTTTTAAAAACCCCGAATAAACTATTAGTGATGGGAAGGTCTCCAATCGCAAATAGTTTATTTGTTCGATGGGCCATCACAAAAAAACTATTTGTGGTGTTGTTTTCTACAATGGGTCATTTGTGATGGGGGATCGTCACAAATGAGCCATCCCAAATGCTTTAATTTCTAATTGTGTTTACATACCTTGCATAATGGTCAAGGGAGTTTTACATACCCTATGTATGGGTTTAGTGAGTTGTGTAAGGGAGATAAATTAATTTCATATGTTGTGTAAGCATAAAACACACTTTGTACATGCTACATGAGGGTATAGAAATTCACTGCATAACTATCACCTACATTTAATTTATACTACATAATGGTAAAACAAGTTTATGTGAGGCTAACATGATATTTATGCATTTTGTGTAAGGGTAAGAAGAAATTTACATAAGGGTAAAGAATTATTTTTGAAAACTCATGTAAGGGTAAGTAAAAAACATATAAATATTATAAAAATTAATTTTTTATACAAAAATAGTATAATTAAAGAATTAGTAAAATAAAATAAATAATAAATAATATTAATTAAAATATAATTAAAAAAATATGGAGAGGAATAAAATATAATTTAAAAAATATTTTTTTGAAAATATTAAAAAATATTGAGAAGTATTTGTAATATAAAAAACATAAAATATGAACAATCCAAAATCAAACCAAAATTCTTCAACTCTAACACTAAGGTTATATTTGACACACACAAAAAACTTCCAAAAGATCAAATACGATTAGTGATTCACATAGATCCTGAATAAATCATCTAGATACATTTTCCCCATGATGATATTGGTATTCTAATTATTGATTATGCTATTGAAACTTCTACAACATGTCTTTTTAATCCTATAAAGAAATAAAATGATAATTTTGTTTGTTATTTTGAATTTATTTTATATTAAAAACATTTCAAATTAATGAAATAAATTTTTAAACTAAGGTATGTTATTATATAAGGGGAATAAAAGTAGAATCAGAAAGTTGATCCATGACAATCTAAATTATTGGCTAATATATCAAAAAATTACAACTGAGAAAACTTTTACCCCACCAATTGTACCACCACATTTACAAACATTATAAGTTTAAGAAAATACAATGTTACACCCTAAAATTTTAAAATAAGAAAAAAATTTATAGCATACATGGCATGAAACACCAATATTAGATGAAAATATTACTCTTAAGACATTGTGAAATATTTATTTCAAAATAAATTTTTTCTCTTCAATAACTTACAGAACACACAACCCTGAGTCAAAATGAACAATAATATAATATATCATTATAACCTACACAATAATTTGAAAGGTATAAATATCACTAAATAAATTATGAAAAATATATTTATCTATTGATTAAAAATAAAATAATAAATATTTAAAATAAAAAGACATGTTTTCTAAAACACTGTATTTTTTCTAATTGATGGTTTAGTCATGCTTTGTGCACATAATTTAAAAATAATTTTTTAAGAAAAATTATAAAATATATTTTAAATAATAGAAAATTTTAAATAAGAATATTAATATTATCATATGTTAAATTTTTGTGATTTTTTTGAAATGTTTCGTTTTTTGATGAATAGTGAAAAATACTAAATTTTAATTGAAAACTGTATTTTAGATTAAATTATTTAAAAATTTAAATTATATTTTGAATCAGTTTTAAATTAAAATTAGTAAAATTATTTATCTATTAATCCAATTTATTGCACTGGAATTATTTTCATATTGAATTTTGATATAAAAACTCTATAAAATTTTGATCATTTTCTCTTTGAAAACCAACTTTCTCATTTCATCTGCGGGATTAATTTTAAATTAAAATTTTCCACTTTTGGGAATTTAATTTGGAAAAATAGATTCCATTTTTTGAATCATAATAATTTATATATTATAATAAGTTCAACTTAATTTTTTACCCAAATGAATAGTGAAAATAATAAAAATTAATTACCACAATTAAGGTAAAAATAGATTTATTGGGGGTTAAACTAAAAAGATAAGTGTTAAATTAAATTGAAAACATGTATAAAATATATTTTATTTCCATATTTAGAACCTATCATTTATAAGTCTCTAAAATAATCCATTTTTTACCCTTTTTGTATTTTAAAAACATGTGTATACCTTTTTCTTTCCAAAAATGACAAGTGGCCCACACACCTCAATTATAAAAGGACACCCCCTCTTCACTCTTCTTCACACATTAAAACCAATTTTTTTTCTCTAATACATACCGAAATAAATTCTTAAATTCCATATATTCATACTAGAAACCTTATATTTTACAAAAAACTATCCTTGGAAGGATTTGGTGCAAACTTAAGGAGGTTACCTGAAGATGAGGTATCATTCTTCAACGAACATTTTTATTTTATATCTTCCTCTGCCTCCTTCAATTATTATTAAACCATTATTATATAATAACCTAAATACCTTAAATATTATAATATATTGTTATGATAATATAATGAACTACATCCATTCCCACTTCAATCAAATGGGTTGTGAAATCATCATTGATGTGTACGATGGACTACAGCCTCATGAACCAATGTCATTCATTTTCCCATTACTACCTCTCATAGTTGGGTTTGATGATGTATATAAATTATATTTATTATATTTATTATATAATTACACATATAGAGTCATTATATCATATATACCTTTTTTACTTTCCATTCTATAGGGGATATGATAATGTTTCTAATGTGTACGGTGGGAAAACTCCTCATGAAGTAATGTTGTTCATTTTTCACTAACGCTTTACATGGAAGGTAATAAGGAAAATTTTAAATTAATATGTGTTTTATAAATTAAATATTTTTCAATATTAAATTTTTATATATCAATTTATTTTTTTACACTAAAAAATGATAACATCATTCATGTACTTGTGGACAACCACATTCACGAAGCGATGTGATACACTTTCATCACCACAACACATGGATAATATATATAAGTATATTTAAAGAAATAATATTTTATATATTATATTACTATAATTATGTAAAAATAAAATAATACTTAACTTATTTCCATAATGATCATTTAAAAATAGAAACGTTACTCACACGTACGTATGAACTACCTTCTTCATGATTATAACATAGTTCATTTTTCATAACCTTATTTAAATATTAGTTTTAAAATTTTTATTGATGTATCAATATGATAATTATATCCTAATTATTATTATTTATATCATGTTACTATATAATATGTGTAATAAATAGATCTTTCAGGATAAAATAGACATGAAAAAACAAGACAATTAACACCAAAAATAATGTGAATAATAAAATATTATTAATGAAAAGCTAATAATATTTTATAAAAAGATCACATATGATATTATAAATATTAATATGGTTCATTAATAGGTTAATAACATGTTTATAACCACTATAAATGAGGTTATAGTATGTTCAACCTAATAAAATTATGAGGTAACAGTTTCTTATCTCATTTTTACTTCCATGAAACATAGGTCATATTCACCACATATTTTTTTTGGGGTATATACTGACCCTTTTTGTATGTTATATCATGAATTCATTTATATTCATGGTATTTAATGTTACATTAAAAATAATTTATTTCATGGGGCTTATGATTTAAAAGTTACCAAATTTGTATTGGTTTATTGCAATATCTCATCATTATTGAGGATTTTTTTGTTTAAGTCTCCCTTTGTAAAATTACAAGATATTTCTATTTTAAAATAGAAATATTTTATTATCCTATGGTTATTCATGAAATTTATCATGTAATAGTTCCATTTTCACTCTCTTTGGCACTTAAAATGAATAATAAAATGTTTTTAAGATAATTTGACTTTATTTCTTTATTCAGTTGAAAATCATTTTTCTTCTAATACCATATTTTCTAAAAATGTTTTCAAATATATTTCATAATTATCAAAATGATTTATTAAATTCATTTTTACCTTGTTTTAATTTATAAAAAATGGTTTTAAAGTAATCTTAATGTTATTTGATGAATGAGGCACTTTTCTAACATTTTTACAATGAAAAGGGTAAGTTCTTTTTCACTTATATACAATGTATGGAATTAGACATCACAATGATTGTCATTTATTTGAATTTTAATTAGTAATATTACAAGGTTGTTTTAAAATAAATATTTTTTCCTAATAATGTATAAATTATTAATTTTTAAAAATTATTTTCAAAAAAAATAATTTTGATAATATTTTAATAATTTTATAGTCTTAAAATAAAAAGGGTGATTTTCAATGAGAAGTTATTTTCCTCAAGAAATGTTCCAAGTGATCTTCCAATATAATTTTCCATATAATAAGGAATTATTTGATGTTAACTATTCTTTAATGGAGATATAATCCAATGGTATCAAACTTATTTGATTTACTAGATGTTTTACGATTAGATTTACTAAGGATGTAATGTCACATCTGTGATTTCTTTTTATGGTATTTTCTTATTTATTTTGGTCTTATCTTGGTCCCTTAGTTTTCTCATGTATTTTTATGAAAAATAGAGTTTTTGGACTCTACTTAGAGTGGTGCATTACTGGCACATGACTAATAGAAATCATGTGTCATCCCAGAAGAGAATGTCCTCCTTGGAAAGTGGCATTGTCTAGCTGCACAACATGCCACATGGACATGAAACAGACCATGAACCTAGACCATTGGTTCAGTTTGAGGTGCATGGTCTAATACATAGGTGTGAACCCTCCCTAATAAAACTATGTGGCCAATTTCCTCTTGGAAAAAAGGAGGCCACATGTTTTCTGCACGGTTTGGCAGATTGTGTGGCATACCTAGGTCATTAAAAATGTGGAATTTTCTGTACTAACCTTCCATAATTTTTACCCCAATCCACCCCTAATTTGACCCACTTTGGATTTTCATCACTAGTAACCTCAACCCCTCCCAATTTTCTCCCTTGGTCTTCAATATTTTTGTGGATTTGTCCTTGAATCTTCAAATAAGAATCAAGTAAGCATATCCTATCATGATTTCTCCCTTCTTCTTGGGTTCCACTTTCCCCTTTCTTGGGTTATCATTCCCTAATGTATTTTTTGTCCAAATAAGTGTTTAATATTGATTTTTTGGGTTGAATATTTATGGTTGTGGTATGATATTTCTTATCTAGGGTCTCATTGTGTTGTGGTTGTGTTTTTTCACTGAATTTCGAAAGTTTCCAAGCTTAAGGTAGGTGATTCCTTTCTATATCATTGTTGGATGATTTTGGTATTTTTGATATTATTTCTAAATGAGTTTTATGAATTCTTTGAGTGGTCTAAAATATTTTTTACAATTTGTTATGTGTTTTTATGGGTTAAAAGGAGGTTTTTCTTATGGAAAATGGTGGTTTTTCATGTGTGGTCATATTTCTTGGTGTGTAAATGTGAAAGTGGTGGCCTATGTGACATGAGAAATGAAATCTCACACAAATGGAAACCTATGTATATATGTGGGTAGACTAGGACAAGAATTATAGTCATATTGATAGGGATGAGGCCCATTTACCTCTAGTAGGATTGACTCTACAACAGTAATTAGACTATGATGATTATTGGAGACCACTTAAACTTTGGATGGATTCATTTCTAGTGGATCATGCAAGAGGATGTTTTGGGTCATGGTTTCTATACCATATCACTAAGATAAGAGGTTCCTAGGGTCACACTAACACAGGTGCCTTAGAGATTTCTTATGGTTCTCTTGTGTGCTATGCTTACTATCGTAATATAGTAAATTAAGATTTTTCATTTTAATTTGTCAAATAATGTTTCCTTTAAAATGTTTTCATTTATTTTTATAAAAAAATTTATGTTGATTTGTATTATAATTATATAACATGGAGTCTATTTTTTGTGACATCCTATTGGGAATTGGATCACAACCTACATACACCCTCAGGTGTATGTTGATCTTATTATGTTTAACCCAAGTAAAGTCATGGTGTCATTTGGTGGTGATAGTGGATCAAGTCACTAGTGTTCCTTATCTTGTAGGTGTTCATGGAGGTGGACTGATGGTGATTACATGATTGTTATATGGAGGTTTTTGGTTGTGTTTATGTTGATTCCCCTCCCATTTTGGTATTTTTTTTTCAAAAATGTAAAACTATTTAGCTTGTGATAGTGGTGTTTCCTTTATTTATGGTTATTAATGATTCTTATTCTTGGTTAATGTTTATGGTAAGGTTTCATGGGTACAATAATTTTCAAAAATAAATTATTTATGCCTAGTAAGTAGTTTCCTGCATGTGGGGATTGGGAATTCCCTTCAGGTGATGTCATGGGATGGGTCAGGTGTCATAATGGATGGAACCTCATCTTGGTTCATAGAAAAATGGTATCATCGTGGGTTTCAACCATTCCTTAGGTCATGATATTTTGGGGAAGTCTGGATACATTGGAGCTAGGACTTTTGGGGTTTGAGGTTATGGTTACAACTGGGGTGTCTGGACAACACACCTCGTAACAGGCCTTGACATTCCATAGGATTTTGGAATTTGGTTTGACTTCACCTCTAGGTGAGGTGTAAATGTTACCGACTATTCATAGACACCAAGTGAGGGTGGAGTGTTCAGACTTGTTATTATTCTTTTCTTGGTTTTGGTTTTTATTTGATTGATGAAAGTGTTTCTAATTTTACTTGGTTGATAAAAATTTTCTGAATAATGTGTTGATGGTGTTTTTCATGTTAGTTTATTATTGTAGCAAGATTACTCCCTAGAGACTTCCTATGTAACAGTATGATGATTCCTGAGAGATTTCTCCCACATTGGAAGATCAAAGACTAATGTAAGGTGTGATTTGGGTTGTACAAGATTTGGTTCGTGGAGAGGAATCTAGTCCTACTCATGTTAGGGAATCTGAACAAGTTCCTAGAAAGGAAAAATATCAAGATTTATTCAATAACAAGACTCTTACCTTCCATGGAAGAACATATCCCCAAGAATCATAGGATTGGATTGAAAATATTGAAAGGATTTTTGGGTTTCTTGATTCTACTGAGGTGATAAAATTGATATGTTCTTTGTTCTTGTTGGAAGGTCCCAGCTGAAGGTGGTGGGAAAAATGGTTCAATATGGGAATAACGAGAATATGGTTTGTAAGAACTTACAATTAATATTAAATTAATAATTTTTCCTTAAGAAATTGGCCTTCACTAAGATCCAAGAATTTTTAGATCTCCATCAGGGGAATCAAATTGTGTTGGAATATTCTAACCTCTTAGCATAGATGGTTTGTTTCGCACCTTAGGTGATATCTAATGAGAATCTGAATGATCAGTGGTTTGAAATGGGGTTTCAGATGGATATCTAAACCTAGTTATTTCTATTTAAGTATATTAACTATGCTAAGGTGGTTGATCAAGCCCTGATGGTGTAGATAGGTCATGTTGAAAAGTATAGTTTTTCTGGGAAGTTTTATTAGTTGTCCATGGCAGTGGTAGTTTGATTGAAAAGAAGAGGAAGGGAGATGAGTAATAAAATAGGGGAAGGTAGTAGTTAAAGCCATCCTTATGAACCATTTTCATCTAAAACTTTAGATGCAGGGTCAGTTTTTTTCCATTAATGTGGAAAAGTAGAGAAAATTATATCAATGTGTTTGGATCCACCTAGACCATGCCATCTGCATTGACATATGGGGAACTTATAGTGGTTTTTAAGATCTACACATCCTTATATTGGGTGTGAGGGTTCTATATATTTCATGGGAATATCATCCCAGTTATATCCTTCTATGAAAATGGGTTCTAAGTTTGATGGTCATGATGATATGGATGGATCTTCTTCTGGTCCGATCCATCTCAAGGAAGATCTAAAGGTCAGTGGTTATCCTTAGGATAAGGAAAAGGTGATTCACATTCATGATTTGGATTAGGCACCAGTATAAAATGATGTAGGACATGTTACAGTTCTAGGTACTATTTTAATTGCATCATATATAGTTGTTTCCTTATTTGATACAGGTGCCTCTATTTATTTTATTTCTTCTCGTCTTCTGTATCTGTTAAAAATTTCAACTAACCACATGTCTTATGTGAAGGAGTTTGTGACGCATCTTGGAAATAATAGAGAGTATGGTTTTTGGTGTCAATAATTTTATCTAACCATGTAAGGGGTTGATTTGGAGTGGTATATCATGGTCTTGGAAATGGACCTCTTCAATGTGAACCTTGGTATGGGCTAGTTGGTGTGTTTCTAGAACACATAAATTTTTATCGATGGTGATTGAACTTCGTGGAACTTGATGTAAGTACCTAGGTTTTTCATGGAGAATGGGATCCTTATTCAAGATGAGTTGAACCTCCACTTTTGGAATTGGGGAGTTTCTTTCTAGATCTCATTGCTCGTGTTGGAGGATTATGGTAGAGGGTCAAATGATAGATTACCTCATGTGGTGGATGATTTCCCAGAGGTATTCCCAGATGATATTTTAGGGTTTCCTTTGAATTGATATGGGGAGTTTACCATCGGTTATGCAATGAGAACATTGATTATATCTCTTCTCTTATACCATATGGTCACCAAAGAGCTGAAGGAATTAGTGATATAGCTGGTTGATTATGAATCTAAAGTATTCATTCACCCGAGTGCCTCACCATGGACTACCCCAGTCCTATTTCCAAAGAAGGTTGATGAATATCTTTGGTTTTGAATCAATTAACAGAATATCCCTTTCCCCATATTGATGACTTATTTGACCTTATAAAGTGGTAAAGGTGGTTCTCCATGTTAAATATGCATTTCGAGTGTCACTAGGTCATATTTCAAGATGTAGATGTGCAAAAAAATAGATTTTTGAAGTAGGTACAACCACTTTGTGTGTTTGGCCATGCTTTTCGAATTGATTAATGCTGCAAAAATATTTATGGAACTTATGGATAGGGTGTTACACCAGTATGTTGACTCCTTTATTTTGGTATTTGTGGATGACATCCTCCTTTACTCTAGAACCAAGGAGAAGCATGAGTGGAACATGAGGATCATGTTTGGAATTCTTTAAGATCATTGCCTCTATAAAAATTTATCCAAGTGCTCCTTTTAGATCAGTGAGGAGAAGTTTTGGACCATGTGATCTTAGAACATAGGGTTTCAGTGGACCTTATAAATATCAATGTAGTGATTTCATGGGAGCAAGAAAAGAAAGTTTTCAAGATCAAGAAATTTTTGGGCCTAGTAGGGTATTACATTATGTTTTAAAGGATTTCTCTTTCTTTGCTTCACCCATAATGTCACTTACCCATAAAAGGGTAAAGTTATAATGGATCCCATAATATCAAGTATCCTTCGATTAAGCATAGGTTTACCACATCCCCTATTCTGATCATTTTGGATTCTATAAATGGATATTTTCAATATTATGATGCTTTACGTATGGGTCTTGGGTGTTTTTTGATGCAGGATAAGCATGTGGTGGCTTATGGTTCTCTCTAACTCTAACCACATGAAAATAATTACCCAACCCACGAAATGCAATTAGAAACATTGATGAATGACTTGAGGATGTGGAATAATTATCTATTTGGGGATAATTTTTTGGTCTACTTGGGGCATAAGATTTTTGACTAAATTTTCACCTACAAATATGTGAATTTGAGGAATCTCCATTGGGTGGAGTTTATTCAAGGGTTTGGTTTTGATATCGTGCATACAAAGGGAAAGAGTAATGTGGTGGTAGATTATTTGAGTAGGAAATTGTTAGTTAGATCATTTAAATATTCCAATGATGAGTGGAATTTGATGGGGGGGGTTTCCCTAGATGTATCTGGAGACCAAGGAGCAGAGTAGTGGTGCATTCTTTGCCAGTGTTTAGCCAATGCCCACCATTTTGGATTTGATTCGATAAAGGAATATGAGTGATGAGTTGTTCCAAAGTTCATTGTATATTCAAAATTTTGGGGAGATTCTTTGTCATTGGTTGTTGTCTCTAGAGGGAGTTATGTGTTTTTAGGACCGTTTTGTGGTGTTATTGTTGTTGTGGAAGGTGGTGATGCAAGATAGACACCAGTCTCAGTGGTTTGTTTATCCTAGTATAAGAAAGGTGTTATATGATGTTTTTTTAGTTCTAGTGTCTTGGTGTGAGATATTATATAGCTATCTATGTATCTCGGTGTTATACCTATCATTAGGTTAAAGAAAAACACCAAAGTCCCTCTGATTTACTTTATCCATTTCTCATTCCTACCAAGAAGTGAGATGAGATAACCAAGGATTTCATCATTGGATAACCACATACACCATATAAAAAAGAATGAAATATGGGTAGTGATTGATTGTCTAAAAAAATCAGACCATTTCATTATGAATAAGGACTCGACTAAAGTAGATGAGTTGGTTCAATTTTATCTTCAGGAGGCAGTGAGGCTTTATGGTGTTTCGACTACTATCATTTCAGATAGGGACCCCCGCTTTACCTCTTAATTCTAGGAAGTCCTTTAGAAGTAAATGGGGTCACAGGTCAAGTTGAGTGTGATATACCATCCTCAAATGGATGGTCAGATGGAGCTGGAAAATCAGATCTTGGAATACAAGCTCTGATCATGTGTATTGGATTTTGGAGGCTCATGGGATACCCATTTGGGATTGGTTGAGTTTACATATAACAATAATTACTAATACTCTATAATAATGGATCCCTTTTATGTTCTTTATGGTCAGCTATATCGATTTTTTTGTGCTAGATAGAGGTGGGAGAGACCTCATTTTTGGGGTTAAGCTTCATATAAGACACATTTAAAATAGTCAAGTTAATTAGGTAGTATTTTTTGATAGCAAAGTCTCCATAACTATTATTTATATTAGTGACATCAGGCCTTGTAATTATCTATTAGTGATCTGGAATTTCATAAATTGGTTCCTTGATTAGGTCATAGTTATCTTGTTCAGTAGGGTAAGCTAACGCAATGGTATTTCTGACCATTTGAGATTATAGAGAGATTCGGAAAGGTAGAATACCAGTTAGTTTTTTCATCTTCGTTGATTTAAATTCATGATTTGTTCTATGTCTCTCAATCAAATAAGTATAATACATACCCATATCATGTTCTGAATTGGGAACAATTGGAGTTAAAATACGATTTTTCTATGTTTGAGTGATCGATGCAGATAGTGGATTCCAAGTAGAAAGTGCTTTAGGGGAAATCCATATCATTGATTTGGGTTCTTTGGAAGTGTGGTAATGATGAGAATGATAATTGGGAACATGATTCTTGGGTTGAGGAGTAGTACCTTTCTTTATTCTCTGATCAGACATCAAGATGACTTTTCGAGGGTGGAATGTTTTTAGGGTGGGGAGAATAGTCACATCCATGATTTATTTTTGAGTTATTTTACAATTTATTTTAGTCTTATCTTGGTTCCTTAGATTTCCCAGGTGTTTTTGATAAATAATTGGGTTTTTTGAACTTACAGCAGGTGGTTCACGGTTGGTGCAAGGTTAGCAGAAATAGTGTGCCAGACCAAAAGAGATAGTAGATCCAAACTGTGTGGCCTATCCAAGGTCACTAAAAATGTGAAATTTCATAAACAAACATTCTCCAATTTTAACCCCAATCCACCCGTAATTTGAACCACTGTGTATTTATATCTCTAGGCACCTCCTCCCCTCCCTCTTGGATCCCTTTTACTTCAATCTTTGGGTGTATTTGACTTTGTATCTTCAATTAATTGTCAAGTAACCATCTCCTCTCTTGATTTCTCCCTTTTTTATTGGGTTCCACTTTCTGCTATCCAAGGTTCACTTTCTTTAATGTATTAGATGACCAAATAAAGGTTAAATATTGATATTTTTTGTTTAATATTGATGGTTGTGGAATGATATTTAATTTATAGGGTCTCCTTGTTGTGTGGTTGTGTTTTTCATTGTATTATGGAAGTTTCCATTATGGAAGTAGGTGATTCCATGATTTATCTTCGTTGGATGGTTTTGGTATGCTTTATTTTCTTTTTTAATGTGTTCTATGAATCGTTTCAGTGGTGTGAAATGTTTTTTTAAATGGTTTCAGTGTGAATATGGGTTCAAAGGAGGTTTTTATTATGGATTTTTTTCATGTGTTTAATATTTATTTGTGTTTGAATGTGATATTAGTGGCATATGTGACATGGGAATTTAAATAAAGAAAAAATGGAATCCTATGTATATAGGTGGGTAGACTAATACTAGTACACTAGTCGGATCGGTAGGGCTAATGCCCAGTTCCCTCTAGTAGTATTGATTCTACAACACTAAATAAACTATTATAATGATTAGTGACCACTAGAACTTTGGATAGATTCCCCTCCACTGGATCATTCATGGGGACTATGTAGTATTGGTTTCTCATACTAGTGTATTCCATTAATATCATAATCACTAGTTTTGGGATTATACATTATGTTTCATACTTTTTTGATCTAATCTAGTGTATTCAATTATTTATAAATAGAATATAATGGAAGGAATGGGATCTATATTAATGAAAGAACTCCATATAGGGATTGCCCACCTAGGAAATATAATGAATTTGGAGCTGGAGCTGTATATGGGACTGATCAAATTATAACTATATTGGGGTATTTATCTCTGGTTATGAGTAATAAAATTTGGTGTATGGAGCCGCCTATTGATACACTATTTGATATAACAATGTTAGAGCACTTTGTGGATCAGAAACCTTCATCATTAAGTATCACTAAAAATACATTTTTAGCTAAGAAATGGATAAATTTCTTAGAGAGTATATTTATCACTCTGGGAAGTAGTGAAAGGGATAAATATTATAGTTTATCATCTCATAGATGATGCAGATTAATGGTGGTCATCGATTCAAAACACCAAGGATGAGGAGGAAATAGCAAGAATGGGGTGGTAGTATTTTAAGGTAATATTCATGTAAGAATATTTCCCTCGTGAGAAATTAATGGGTATTGAATGATATTTATTGAGTATAAAAAATTAGGAGGAGTAAAATGATGTTGTGTATGAAGAAAACTTTACAAGGTTAGCAAGGAATGTTTTAGAATACATACAAAATACAAAGATAAATATTGACCATTTATTTGATGGTATTAAGAAAATATTACTAAGGGAACAAGTCTCCCAAACATTCAAGTGTGGAAAAATAGTATAACATGCTCATGATTTCAAGGGTAATAAAGAATCATTCAATTTGAAATGAACCCACTATACGGATATGGGTAACTACATAAATTATTTCCCCAAGCATTAAGGGAAAATACCTTAAAATTATCTAAGGGATTAAGTTAAATATTTTGATATTAATACATATAAATTGGAATGATTATTGTGCTCATTTATTTTGATACAATAATTATTTTTTAAAAATATTTTATTAATGACATTATTGAAATGTATATGAATTGTACTACAGTAATATTTAATTAAGAATTTGAAAGAATATGTTGAATAGTACTAATAACCAAGAAAAATGATTCAGTGTAAATTTGAACATCATGGAAAGAACATGGTTGATGGAAACATAACCATTAATATGTTCATAATTTTGAGATAATGCTGTTGGGATATGTATAAATTAAATTAGATAGTATTGACTACCTTGGAACTTCTTAATGATAAGTTCATTTGGAAAATTCAGTTACCTTATTTTAAAATTTATGGATCTTAATCTTTTGGAAGGTCTATAAGGTAAACCATTTATTAAATGGTTTAATTAAAACATTGTATTATATTTTAGATATTAATGTATTATTTCACTATATGGGGATTCATGCATATTGGATAACTTGTACTAAACATATTCTCATAACAATAACTTGATGTTGAAGGGTGACTTAAAATTCTATTATGGATATTACAACCCATTAAAAGTTAATATTAGTGCTTCAGGCATAAAAATTAATTTTTTTGATATTCATTTTTGGGAGTAAGAAATGAATTGTAAATTGATCGAAGTACAATCTAAGGATGAAATTGTTATGATAAAATAAAAATATACCAAGTAAGTAGATTTCCTTATAATCATAGATAGTAAAATAATTCATCCAATTTCAAAAAAGGATCTTTAAAAAAACAATTATCCTATTACCTTCATATTTAATGAATTAAATTCCCTTTTTTATCATTGTAGATTTATGGTTTTGAGGACCTTAACTTTCCATTGATCGCTGACTTTCTTGTGATCAACAACCTCTATCATCGAGATCAATTTTAAATTGCGAGTACGCTATTTATTTAATGTGGGAAGAATGTATCACTCTAATATTTTAAAATAATAAAATTGTTTTTACAGTGTGTATTACATGACGCACCGAGCATAGAAGAAAATATAACACCCAAGACTATGAAATATTAATTTTTAAATAAATTTAATCTCTTTGGTAGCTTGCGAAACATGAAACCCAAGTCAAAAGAAACCATAAAAGACTATTTCATTATAAACTATCATTTAAGTTGTTTATTATAAATATAACTATTATATTTATGAAAATTATGGTTATTGTTTGATTAAAAATAAAATAATAATCATTTAAAATAAAAAAAATGTTTTCTGCACACAATGTAAAAGTAATTTTTACCACATTTTTAAATTTATTTGACAATATAAAATTAATTTTTAAAATAAGAATATCAAAATTATATTAGGGTGAATTTTTGGGATTTTTCTAAAATGTTACATTTTTTGATGAATAGTAAAAATACTGAATTTTAATTAAAAACCGCCTTGTTGTATAAATTATTTACAAAGTTAAATTATTTTTTAATTGGTTTTAAAGTAAAATTTGTTAAATTATATATATATATATATTATTACAATTTTTTTCATTGTAATCATTTTCATATTGATTTTTGTTATAAAAAATTTATAATGTTTTGAACATTTTCTCTTTGAAGACACACTTTCTCATAACGTATACAGGATTAATTTTAAATTAAATTCTTCCACTTCTATAAATGTATTTTAGAAAAATGGATTTCATATTTGGAATCAGGATAATTTATATTTTCTAATAATTTCAACTTTGTAATCGACCAACTTGATCCAGCCAAACCTTACCCTTGAGATGGTCGTCATGTGGTGAGGTGAAACAAGAAAAAAAGGTCTTGTATATAAAGAAATAATACATACAACTGGAGTAATATAAATAAAAAAATAAAAAAACCATATCCATAAAATCCCAAAAAAAACGGCTAAACTAAAAAGTATGAATAAATAATTCCCAACTAGTCTTCATGTGACCAATAGTTACCAGCAAAAAACATTTCCATGAAGTAAAAGACCAAATGAGAAGCCAAAAAGCTACAGGATGTGCTTTCCTTTAGATATATACGACAATAAATCATCTACAACTTTCCTGATGGAAAACATGGGGTGTGAGTACATCACCTAGTTAGATACCACCATAGAATATATACAATGTCTAATAACAAAAAGCAATATTTCTAGATTTTAAAACAAAAACGGTTTAATAAGGAATTTTCATAAATCCAAACCATTTATAAATCATTTTCCCTTTGGTTTTCATAAAATATTTTTGAATAATTTAAATAGTAATATGAAATTTATAAGTGATATAAACAGGAATTATATCCATGCATCAAGAGTTAAGAAAGTAAACACTTATCCATAAAATAACCTATCATGTGAAGCTATATGATGCAAGATCATATAAAACATATGAGAAACAATTCATGATAAAAACATCCACTTGATAAATAACCATAAATTAAAATTAACCTCATATTAGGCTCTATACTATGATGAAATATGTACTAGACACTAAAGAGTATAAGTTAGAATAACATTTTATCCAACCAATATCGAGTACTTCCACAGTCCATCGATATCCAAAAGGTTACCTCCTAGCGGTGCCACACACACTAAGACTACATGTGTAACTTTCCTGACACATCCAAGGTTCCCAATGTACCAATTTTATAAATAAATTTTCATAACCATCATCACAATTTTATAAAACATTTTTAAATCCATGCTAATCCACTTGAGTGTTTGAAAATCCATTTACAAGTTAAGAAAATCCATGTTCAAAGAAAACACATTTTTGAAAACATTTTTGTTTCCAATCAATTATAAAAAAAACATATCACTTCAAAAAAAATGAGAAACCAAAATTAATTTACCAAGAACAATAATCAAATCATTTAATTATCCCATTATATAGAATCACAAAACTAAAAATGGTTTAATCAAATATTCCTTTGTCAACAGTGATTGGAAACCATGGGAACAACCTTTGAAAGAACAGGCACACCATGAAACTAAAATGGATCATTAGAAAAACTATCTAATCACAAATTCTAACACAACCATAGTGAAAACTGAAACCACAACCAAATCTAAAGAATAATTAAAAGGATAGCTTACTGAAAAAAAATGTTTTATGACTGTAACAATGATAAATCATCAAAATAAATGATCTGTAAGTGTCATAGGTCTCAAAAAGCACACTTGAGGGATTATAATTCAAGAGGGATAAGATATTGTAAAGTATGAAATGAAAATCCATCCAAGAAGAACCCTAAAATACAAACTTGTGACATTTACATGGCGTGTAATCCCATTACATGTCATGTAATCCATAAATATCAAGTACACTAAAAAGAAAATCACCTTTTTTATTAAAAACATAATTTTTTGAAGTACATGAATTGAACCTATTACACGGTGTGTAACCCCCTCACACTATGTATCCAATTTATGGAATATTCCTAGTGAACATTACATAGTGTGTAACCCACTTACATGGAATGTAATCGCCTAAAAGATTGTAGAAAGTCCAGTTTTAAGTAAAAAAACTCAAAAATCCCACTCTAATCATTCGTTGGACATAGAAATAACCTCAATAGGTCTTTGAAAAGTTTTTACCAAGAATCCATTAATTCAAATAAAATATATCCCTAAACATTAGGTAATTTCCCCATAAAAGGCTCTTCATCCCCAAGAATCTCACAAACACAACCAAATAATGATAATAACCAAATCATAAACAAGGGAGTACCTGAAAATCATAATGGAGTGTTAAAAAATCCCCATAGTGGAGGAATTTTTCCCCAAAAAATACCTAAGATTCCTATAATCATAAAAAATGAAGGTCACTGTTGCCTCATCAAAAATCCACTCTCCCATGTCTTGTGGATATCCCATCTAAACTGTCGTAGTACACAGGCTAGAAGAATTTTTTTTCATGCAGTATCTTCTCTCAGTGATCCATAATCAAAAATGGTTGCTCAAAAAATGTGGTTTTAGTCTCAAGATCAACATCCTCCAATCCAATCACATAGGAAGGATCTGTTATATACTTACTTATCTTGAAAGCGTGAAACAATCCATGGATAGAATTCAAACTATGAAGTAAATCTAATCGATAGGCCACCTCCCCCAGTCATCCAATGATCTCAAAGGGGCCCACAAACCTTGGTGACAATTTTCCCATAATACCAATCTAGTGATGTCCTATGTGAGTTGAAACTATTAGAAAGATCTAGTAACCAACCTCATGCTCCAATGGATGATGAATATGATCCACATAAGATTTCTAATGACTCTGTTCCATGATCAATCTCCTCCAGATCAATTGCACCATCTCTATCGTCTCTTGAATGAGACTTATCACAACCATGGAAAGATCTCAAAAATATTCCCTTTATAAGGGATATCTACATGGCCACTCATAAAAATCATCAAACAGTGTCATCCTAATCAAGGCTTGATAACTATTTTTATAGGAAAAATTGACCGGAGGAAAATTCTTTTCCCAAGATCCTCCAAAATCATTCACATAATCCTAGAGAATATCCTTAAGAACATGGATAACCCACTCTATTTTTTCAACTATTTGTGGAGGATAATCCATGGACAATCTAATTTTGGAACCCATCACCTCCTACAAACCTTTCCAAAATAGATATGTGAACCTTATACCCCTGTCAGATACAACCATAGAGGGAACCCCACAAAGTATCACAATCTCTAAACCATACAAATCCCCAAGATGTTGTACCTTCATTGTCTCCTTGATAAGAATGAATTGTTCCTATTTTGTGAGTAAATCAATGATCACCCAAATAAAATCCTTCCCATAAGGATTCCATGGAAACCAATGATGAAATTTATAGAAATCTCATTCTACTTACATACCAGAATGGGTAAGGGATGAAACAAAGAATCAGGTCTCTAGTGTTCTGATTTAATTCTCTAACAAGTAAGACACTAAAATAAAAAATATTCAATAGACCATCTCATCCCCTTACACTAAATTCAACGTCTCGAGTAGTGATACATCTTGGTATCTCCAGGTTGCACAGGCCAACAAGGTCGATGTATACTATCTAAAAACTCCTAACATAGGGAAAATGTAAGAACAAACCTACCACAGAAGTATAAAGAACCACTGGGAGATGGTGACCACTCACATGAGGTATCCCAACAATAAAAAATTTCACTAAAGCGTTGAAACTTGGTGTTTTTTACCAGCTCGAACCGAAATCACTCATCTAAAGATGGTTCATATTTCATTGAAGCCAAGAACACCTGTTAATGAACCTATTACACTCCCAAGCCCATCTATACAAACAAAATCATCAAAGAACACTCCTTAACTGGTTCATTCATGGCTTGTGTTGTTAATTTTCTTCTCAAAACATTAACATCCACATTTCCCTTATCTAGAGTGTATGAAATATAAAAACAAAAAGTATGATAATTCTCTAACTAGCATTTCTATTGCAAGTACTAGTCACTATGAGTAAAAATATATTTCAGGCCCTCATGATCTAAATACACTATAAACTAATCCACAAAGAGATAGTGATGCCACATTTTTTTGGTAGTCCATGGCTGCTTCCATCCCAATATAATGGGTGGGGTTTTTCTTCTCATGAGTTAATAATTGAGATGATCCATAATCCACCACATGTTTCCCCTACACCAAAACACATCTGAAAACCATACTAGAAGCATCACAGAAAACTTCATATAATGAACCTAGTTATGGAAGAATAAAAAATCTCATTGAATTCAACCACTTCTTCATGTCATTAAAATTTCTCTGATTTTCAGCATTCCATTCAATCTTTACACCCTTATAGGTTAACATATTAATCAATGATGTAGTATTAGAGAAATCCTAAAAATTGTCTACATTAACTAGCCAAAACCAAGGATCTTCTAATATCAAACACATTTATAGGATACTCTTAGAAAATAATTATCTATATCTTTTTAGGATCAAATTAGACTCCCTGCTTAGATATCGCATTCACCCTTAAATTTTACTTCTCAGATCCATATTTCACATTTGGAGATCTTACCATAAAAATGTTATTCTTTCACAGTTTGAAGAATATGTCCAAATGGTCTCTATACACCTTCTATGAAATAGAATATACTAATATATCATAAATTAACACAACCACAAAAGAGTCAATGAATCGATGAAAAATTTGGTTCATCAAATACATAAACACTGTAGGATCATTCGTCCAATAGAATGGAATAGCCAGAAACTCAAAAGTATCATATCAGGTCATTAATGTTTTCTTAGGTATATCATATTCTTGGACCCTTAAATTGTGGTACCCTAGCCACAATTAAATCTTTAAAAACCAACATTTCAATATAATTTTTTCAAAAATATCATCAATCGTAAAAAAATGATATTTATTTTTAACAGTCATGATTTAACTTCTAATAGTCAATGAAATGTCTCACACTCCCATATTCCTTATTAGAAAATAGGATAGGTAATGGACATAGTGAAATGTTATTATGAATCAATACGTTATCCTCTTGGCCCCGAAGTTGGAACTTAAGTTCCACCAAATTAGTAGGATCCATTCAATAATATGGAATAGAAATGGGAACCGTATTGGGCAGCATATCAATAGTAATATTGACCTTTCTCTTGGGAGGTAAACCTAAAAATCATATATAAAGTCCGCGAAGTATGAACATGCCACTATAGGAATTTGACCACCCAAACAAGGGTTAACTTCATCAAGAATAATCTCTATAAACTAACATGATATTACCCTGGAATAAGGGAAAATAATCCCCACCCTTATTGATATAGAGTCCCACTCACCCTGAAAGACATGAGTTACCCCATTGATAGATAAGAACTATACCTAATGGTATTATTATTGTATATTTTCCTTAAAATTGATCAACCAATACATGAAAATAATCAAGTTAATGATTTCATGATTAAGTAATAAGAAGTCCCATTCCACCTCAAAGTCTATTATCATCCCCCAACACATTGGACACTTGAAACCATGTTTGAACCTCTTTCCCAAAGGCATAGAAAGATCCAACAAGTAAAGAATAAGTTTTTAATTCAGTCCCAACATATAAAATAACTTTTATGATATAAAATAATTAGTATCACTTATGTCAAACAAAGATATCACTGTAGAAGATGAAATAAACATTGTTCCACTAACAGTAGATGTCCCTACTTTAGATTCCTCTTGTATATACTCAGTCACATAAATAAATCTAGTCTTTTCCCCCTGAACATACCCATTGTCCAGAGGATTTGACACACCACCCTTAGAATCATTTTTTTAAACTTGTGAACCCTTAGTGAGAGTGGATCCTGCCCTACTGCACTAGTACATCTTTTCACAAAATCTCTTATGATAGCCCGATAATACAAAATGATGAAAATGTCAAGGAGCCTATGTATAATTAATCTTGGTATGATCAAATCACCCACACTAATAGAAAAAAATCTGATATTTCCTATTAGATTCAACTAAATCTAATCCTAAATAAATCTAGCCACCCTTGTGCTTCCTTTTATGGATGAAAGATACACCATGGCTAACTACTAAACCAACTAAAGTTCAACCCAAAACATTATTCATAGATATGCTTAGCTCGGACAATGATTCTTTTTCAATTACCTACACAAAGATTATAAGGAACATAAGAATCAAAATCAATCTAATATCAGACCACATTCCCAATCCTTTGATCCTTAAGGTACTAATTAGTGACAAGCCCCGATGCCAGATGCACTAAATCATCAAAATGGGTAAAATACTCTAGAACGGTGCACTCCACATTCTACATAGTCAGAAACTATCAGGTATTTGTTTCATGTAATGTCTCAAGGTAGTAATATTGATTAAATATTTTCTTAAAATAATCCCAAGTTCATTTTTCAAATAAGCTTGCACAATCGAGTCCCACCGTCTCCTTCTCGATCCCTCAAGTAAATACATGGAAAACCCCACCATCCAGTCTTTAAGAGTCTTAAAGAAATGGAATATCCTCTCAATAAATTAAATCCAATCCTAATATTCATATAGTATATTTTCACCAAGGAATATGGGTGGATGTTTATTATTTAACTTATCATCATGATCCACCACACTTCCTGGGTTCCCGACACCCACTAAACCTAGAGTCTGAACATCGCAAATAATAGCTTCTACGAAAGATGGTTCCACTAGAGTGTTTTCATGTGGAATCTATCCCACAGCCCCCTATCTCCAATTTGGAAGATCTCTTCTTGGATTTATTATATAATAAACACAATATAACAACCAATTATATCATAATCACATTCTAAAATCTTCAGACCACAATTCATAATTCAAAACATTGCTTTAAAATAATAGGAATTTAAAATAATTTAATAATTATATCCACAAAATACATTTACAAAAAATGATAGTTAAATTTAAATAAACTTCCCATATAGTTCATTCAAACGACACCAACCCCCAAGTCTCAAACCTAGTAAAATTCCCCAACCACCGTTGGTAACTTCAGTTTGGTCAAGGAAGGGAGCAGGATAGGCCCCTTTTCCGTACCTACTATCTGAATTCTGATAATCAAAACTCTTATATACCCAAGACACAAAACCAAACTCAAGTATTGTTAATAGACTTTAGGATTATCTTTCACTCTGATGCCAATTTTTAATAGACAAAACCGGTTTAACCAAACCTTACACATAATTTTGGCCCCACGTGGTGAGGTGAACCAAGAAAACAAAATAAGGACTTAAATATAACAAAACAAGACATAAAATCATAGTACCATGTGGAAGAAAAAGATACAACTTGATCCATAAAATACCAACCAATCCAGCTAAACCCTAATAATGAATAAATCAATACAAAAAAGTATCCATGTTACCAATAGTCACCACTAAACCACGCTTCTAGGAAGGTAAATACCAACGAAGAAGTCAACATGCTACGATATGCCCTTTCCTTTACCTGTATCTTGCTATATGATATACGAAACTACCCCAATGGAAACATTATGGTGTGCGAACATCACCCAATATGATACCATAATAGAATATGTACAAGTTTTAATAAAAAAATGAAACAATTATAGATATTAAAACAAAAACAGTTTTACAATGAATTTTCATAAATACAATCCATTTATAAATCATTTTTCATTTGGTTATCATAAAATCCTTTCATATTCTAAAATAAGAAACATGAAATTTGTAATTGATATAAATCTGAAGAATATCCCTTCATCAAGAGATAATCAAGTAAACACATATCTATGAAATAACTTATCATTCCATACTATGTGATACAACCTCATATAAAACCTATGAACAATAATCCATGATGAAAACATCCATGTGATAAGTAAAAATAAATATAAATTCACCTCATATCTTTTCCCAACCTATGATACAATACGTACTACACACTCAAGAGCCTAAACATGCATAAAGTTGAATATAACCAACATAAAGTTTTCCACATTCCATTAATATTCAATAGGTTACCTCCAAGTGGTTCCATACAAAATAAGGCTACCCATGTCTCTTTCCTAACATACCCAAGGTTCACAATGTTCCAATTATCAAAATACTTTTTTATAAACTTGATCACAATTTTATAAAATATTTTCAAATCCAAGCCAATCGTCTTTGGTGTTTGAAAACCAATTTTCAAATCATGCAAATCCATTTTCAAAGAAAACCCCATTTTGAAAATAGATTCCTTTCAAATAAATCATTTAAAAACACACATCACTTAAAATCATTGAACAAACCAAAAGAATTTACCAAGAATAATAATCAATTAATTGCATTAACCCATTATACAAAAACACCAACCTCAAAATGGTATAAACCTAGATTCTTTCATCAATGGTGAATGGAAACCACAGGAATAGCCTTCCAAATACAAGGAATGCCAAAAAAAATATAAATTGATACATAGAAAACATTATCTGATCAAAAATCTAAACACATCCACAACCAGAACTGTAGCCGCAACCAAATCCAAATAATAACCCAAATGAATTATTTTGTTGGAAAATTTATTATGACTGAAACAACAATAAATCATCAAATGAAATGATTCGTAAGGGTAAGAGGACTCTATAATCGCCCTCGAGAGATTCTAAGTTTGGAGTGATAAAAGCTTCTAAAGGATGAAATGATAATTTAGCCGAGTGGTACCCTAAAATACAAACTCACGACATTTACACAATGCATAATCCCATCACATGTCTTTTAAACTATGAAGATCAAGTATGCAAAAAAACATGACTTTTTTTATTAAATATCCAATTTTTGATAGTACATTATGTGAACCAATTGTACAGTGTCTAAACCCCACACATTGTGTATCTAGTTCAGGGAATCTACCTGGTCAACAATACACTATGTGTAACCCATTTACATGGTGTGTAATCACCCAGAAGGATACAGAAAGTCCACGTTCAATCATAAAAACTCAAAAAACCCACTTTAATCATTCTATTAACATCTGAAGAACCATGTTAGGTATTTTACACATTTATACCCATACCCCATTAATTAAAATAAATATACATCCCTGAACTTTTGATCATTTCCCCAGTAAAGGCTCTTCATCCCCGAGAAGCCCAAAAACACACCCAAACAAGGAATATAACCAAATAATAAAAAATAGAGTACCTGAAAATAATAACCGGGTGTTACAATATTAATTTTTTACCAAAATTAATAGTGAGAATATTAAAAAATTATTACCGTAGTTAAGGTAAACATCGATTTAGCAGGGGTTAAACTAAAAAGATAAGGGTTAAATTGACCTAGAAACTTGTATAAAATCTATTTTGTAGACATATTTTGACCCTATAATGTATAATGATCAATACTAATCTATTTTAGACCGTTTTGGCATGTGAAAAATGTGGTTATACATTTTTCTTTCCAAAAATTATAAGTGTTCCACTCGCCTCACATATAAAAGGTCACCCCCTCTCTACTATTATTCACACATTCACACCATTTTGGTTCAGCCAATCCCATCACAAATGACTTCAAAACTTACATAACATTATCCTATAAGACTTATTTTGGAATAAATCCACCCTTGGATAGATTTGGAGAAAACCTAAATATGTTACTTGAAGAAGAGGTAACAATATTCAATGAACATTTTTTATATTATTTCAATCACCACCTCTTTAAATTATTATTAAACAAAGATGATATTATAATATCATTAAATTACATATAATAAGTTGTTTCTATAATAATTTAATGACCTACAACTATCCCCACTTCCACCAAATAGTTTATGAAATCATTGTTCATGTGTATGATGGGCAACCACCTCACAAACCAATGTCATTCTTTTTTCCATTTTGACCTCTCGCAATTAGGTATCATGATGTATCTAAAGTATATATATGATATTTATAATATAATTATACCTATGGATTAATTATATCATTTAATTACATTTTTTACTTTAAATTTAATAGGGGATATGATAACATCACTCGTGTGTATGTCGGACTATCGCCTCACAAAGTGATGTGATTATTTTTTCAATAACACATTACATGGAAGGTAATAAGGAAACTTTTAATGAATATATGTGATATAAATGAAATATTTATCATTAAAAAATATAAGATATCAATTTATTTTATTTTATACTGAAAAATGATAACATCATTCGTGTATGTGTGGACTACCACATTCATGAAGTGATGTGATTCTCTTTCATCACCACACCACATTGATGATATATATATAAGTATATATAAAAAATGATATAGTATATATATAATATTATGATAATTCGGTAAATTTAAAATATTAATTGATTTCTTTCCAAAATTATCATTGAAAAATTGAAATGTTACTCATGCGTACGTACTACCTACAGTCTCCATGATTGTAACGTAGTTCATTTTTCATAACCATATTGCATGATTTGTTTTAGAATTATAATTGATGTATAAATATTATAATTATTTCATGGTTTTTTTTAGATCATGGAACTATATTATATGTTAAGGAATGGGATCTTTCATGATAAAACTTGTATGAGAAAACAAGATAATTAACATCGAATACAATGAGAATAATAAGATATTTTTTACAAACAGGTGTTAAGATGTTATAAAAGGATCATATATGATATTATAAATATTAATATGGTTTTTAAATAAGTTTATAACATTTTTAAAACCACTGCACATGATGTTAAAGTACGTTCAACCAAAATGATTCATGAGGTAATGGTTTCTCATCTCACCTTTACTTCCATGATACATGTACCACATTCACCACTTATTTCTTTTGTGTGTTGTATATAATAACATTTTTTGTGTGTTATATCATGAACACATTTATATTAACAGTATTCAATGTTTAATTTAAATTATTTCTATCATAGGAATTATTATTTAAATGTTACCAAAAGGGTAAGGGTTTATTTCACAATATCATCACTATTCAAAAAAAAAATTATTTAAGTATACCAAGGGAAAATTACATGATATTTCTATTTTAAAAAAAATATGTTCTTATCATCTTATTATTAATGGTCTTTTTCAAGTAAAAGTATTATTTCCAATATCTTTGGCATTTCAAATTATTATGAATTTGTTTAAGATAATCTGACTTTATTAAACACTTCGATCAAAAATCCTTTTTCTTCAAAAACCATGTTTCTAAAAAAAATAGATATGTCTCAATGATTTATTAAATAAATTTTTACATATATTTTACTTTTTTTAAAAAAATTGATGGAATATTATTTTCATTTTCTAAATAAGACAATTTTCTATGATTTTACAGTGAAAAAAATATTCTTTCTAACTTACGAAATTACGTTCCATCATGATCATCATTTATTTAAATCTTGCCTTTCAATTTTAGATGTTTTTTTAAAGATTTTTTTTTACAAATATTTTTTAAATTCTTAGTTTTTAAAATTTATTTTCAAAGAATATAATTTTTTATTATATTTTATGAATTTTCTATTTAAAAAATAAAATAGTTGATTTTCAAAGAAAGGTTATTTTCCTAAATAAATGTTCCAAGTGATCTTTCTAAACAATTTTACATATAATAATTCATTCTTTGATGTTAATTTTACTTTGATAGTTATATCTCTAATGATATTATACTTATTATTTATTCGGGTGTTTTATGATCAGTTTGAATAGGGGTGTACCATGTTGATACCATTCATTATACTCTAGATGGTTTATTATTATGTTTATTAATTGTGAAATTATGTACATTTCATATTCTAGTTTAAATAAAAATATTTATGTTGATTATGTTTCACCCCTTTTATATGAGGAATGAATTGTACTTTTTAAGTGATGGGTAGGGCCCGTTATAGCCCCTCGATGCATAGGTAGGTCTCATGTGACAAACTAGATATTGTATTGACCAAGGCCTTACCCATTTATATATATTTCTCATAATAAGACATGAATATATTAGATGTATTTTCATAAGACTATATGGTAGTAGATGTATTGGAATAATCCCCAACGATATGATTTAGATGTCCAGTATTATGTATTCCATCATTATGAATTAATTTATTGATATTCCATGTGATTATTCTATTAATTAAAATATCCATCGTAATGTTTCATGCACATGTGATTATTTATATAGAATTATTTGATAATTCTGTATTCCTATCATATTATTCTCAAGTTATTTACTAAATGGGATGTGTTTCAGTTATATAATTTTTCATATTTATTATTCCTTATTAATTCAATGATTTCATTATATTTTCTTACCATTATGGAGAATCTGAGATCACTTCTTGCTTATTCTTTATTTTTCATAGAATACCATTATGTATTTTTTTTTTGATTGAATTGTATGGATACTCTAAGGGGAATAATTTAATTCTAAAATAAAATTCATTTTGTATTTTATGTTTTAAAATGTAATATAAATTTCAAGTATGTATCTAGTTTACCAACACTAATAAATTTTTTATTCCTTCAGGATATGATTCTATGTATATTTTGTAAAATTAATAATGAGTACATGAGATTTGGGATAATGGGATTGGGGTAACAAAATACAATGTTCTACAAATGTATTTCCAACATTAAATTTGGAGAAAAAATGTATAGAATGGTGACTACTGGAATGATTGGTCTTGAGAAAGTAAATGAAATTCTCATTAAAGAATGTTGTAGAGCCTCAATTATTAATTTATACATGAGGTACATTTTTATAATTATAACTTTGTAACAATTGGGCCCCACTGACAGCATAGACACCCCGCCTTAATATGCTCATCTATTCCTAGCCTGCCAAGTACCACCAGTTTCCCAATAGATAAGTGGTCCCCTACCTAGGGCCCACCCATGTGACTGAATAGGTCATTAGACTAATTATTTTCCCCACATGCTAACACATGTTCTTTATAGTATGTTGTGTACTCACTTTCACACACCCCGAGAAAATTCCCAGAAGGTCACTCGTCCCGATCACTACTTTAGGCCAAGTATGCTTAACTATGGATTTCTAATCAAGTTGTCTCGAGAAAATAAAATTACAACTTTTTAACCTAATTCAACTCATTTATTCATTTAACCCTTTATCATTTTAGGGTGTTACATCCCCCCATCTAAATCATAATACCATCATTTTGAACCCTATATCTCAACTCAGGAAGTTCCACCACACTTAAGGTTGGGTTCCTCCAGTGAGACCAATGTAACAACTGGGCCCCACTAACAGCACAGACACCCTCTCTTGATATGGTTGTCAGGTCCTGGCCCGTCAAGTACCACAAGTTTCACAGACACATGATCCCCTACTTGGGACCCATGTGCCTAAGCGGTTCATTAGACTAATGACTCTCTACATAGGCCAAAACATGTTTTTTCTAATGTGAATTTTCCTCAATTTTACACATCCTAAGAAACTTCCCATAAGGTCACCCATCTTGATCACTAATCTAGGCTAAGAACACATAACTATGGAGTTCTAATCAAGTAGTCTCCCAAAATGAAATTTTCGCCTTATTGATATGAGTTGTATCATTTAGTTATTTAACCCTTTATCATTCTTGGGTGTTATAATTTTAATCCTAATCATAATTTCTATAGGAATATATATAAAAATAATTTAAAGGGAAAATCTTCTGAAAATAATATAAAATTTTAAGTCTTCATGTTGCTTCTTTACAAAAAATATTAATAGATGAAAAGGAAATTGTATGAAGAGTATAAAAATTAGATGTAGTTTTTGAAAATAATTTAATATAAAAAAGAAAATTCCTAATTCCTATAATGAAAAGGAAAAACTCCACACACTAATTATATAAAAAAAATTTAATTTTCTTCACTATTTATTTCTTTTTAAATATCTTTAGGGATTACCAGATACTCATTGTGATTAATTTTGATTCTATGAAAATATATTTGTTTGATCCAATTCATGAATATCCAACCAAAAAACCACACATGATGTACCATTTTAATTTGAAATAGATTTCATTCAACCCTTTACAAATAAACAAAAAAAATATATGTTTTAATTTTTTTTAATGGGAATTTTTTTATATGGTGGTGTTTACTTATCATAAAAAAATGGAATTATGATTTTTAATGTGCACACAAAACCTATGTATTTTTACGACTATATAATAATTAATATGTATATATATATATTATAATAGTATTTCACTGTAAAAATGTATACCAAAAAATTATTTATATTTATCTATGTCTATGTATTATTCATAACAATGTAATCACATCGGTTGTGGTTATTGTGTCAGTAAATTTATGAAAGATATTATACTCCATCAATAAACTAGCATCCATGTAGAGTCATTTCCATAGATAATTAAAATTTAATTTAAAATATTTATTAATTATTTTTCTATAAATATTTTTCCACTACTACATGGACTATTTACAATCCACGTATTCAAAGGATAAAGTAATTTTTATTAGGAATGAATTTGCAACTTACATGGTGACAACAAGTTTATATGAATCATGAAGAAGTGTTATCCTAGTATATTTCTAAATTATTTTATGACACCACGAAGTGGTGGTTTGTATATTACTTATTTAATTGATTTTTTATAAAATAAAATCATTATCGGTGACATTTAATTTAGTTCTATTCAATTACATGATTGTCCAATAAAATGAATTATTTAATTCATTATAGAAATAAATGAAGAGTGTTGATTGAAAATAGGTACATTAGTCTTGTGTCTGTGATATTTTCAATAACTAACATGTAGTTTTTATCAACTAAAATCATCACACCATTCAACCTGCATTCATTTATATATGAACAAATATCTGTTTCCTACTATTTATCATCATCAATGATAATTAATATGGAAATGAGACATGTTCATATATAAAAAAATCTTGTTTCTTCTTATAGAGGTTGAAATTGATAAAAACTGCAAAGTAGTTATAATAATATCATACTAGAAAAATTGTTATAAAGAATTTTAATTATTTTCATTGTTGTTGTGATTTTTTATTGCAATTATAAAGTGTAGTGTTTTTAGTTAAAAAGTGACTTTTTCCAAAACGTGCATTACATACACAAAACTAATAAAACACATACTGATTATCATGATACTTCTATAAAATAATATGTGGTTTATTTAACCTATGTTAATTAACCGCACATTAATTTGTCACATGGTGTGTCTAGTATGACTAAAAGTGTGTGTTTTTAGTTAAAAGGGGCATTTTAGTTAAAAATATATGTATAATACTCATAACTAATTAAATGTTCTCAAATTTTTATGATACATTAGTAAAATTATTGGTAATTAAAATTTTAGGTATAGGTATTAACCGTACATTAGTTCGATTCATGAGAGGTCGATATGAATTAATATTTGCGATTTTAGTTTAAAAGTTTCAGTTTACTTCAGAAGGAATATCGTATACTCAAAACTAAGCAAGTATTCTCTAATTTTCATGAATCTTTTTGAAAATAATTTGAGATTCAATTATTTCCTATATTTATTAACCACATTTCAATATAGTTCTTGATGTAGCTTATATGATATAATGTGTGTGTTTTCAAATAAAAAGTGTCATTTCAATTCAAAATATTGGACACATGCTCAAAATTGAGAAAACATGATCATATTTTCATGAAACATTAAGTAGCCTATTTCTTGATTATTTTTAACCTTAAAGAATAAACCTCAAATAAATATGATACATGGTGTGTTTGACATGATAAAAGTGAATTTTTTAAGTTAAATAGTGAAATTTTAGTTCCAAACAAGCTTCGTGTACTCAAAACTGAGAAAACACTCTCAGATTATCCTGATACACTTTTAAAATTCACCTCTAGAAACTGGACCTATACTGTAACACCCCAAAATTTTATGAGATATATTATTTTTAATTTATTTGATCTTCTATTATACACTACACCAAGATTATATTGTTCTATATGCAACACTTCATTAGCTTTCAGTATATGCAACACTATTCTTGGCTTGCATTACACGCAATCGCGACCTACCTCGATAACGTGTGTAGTACGCAATACAAGGTTTAACTAAACAACGATATGTTGTTATAATATTATTATAGACTATCCATTATGAATAGTATTAACTAAATTTTAATTTTATAACATTATTATTCATCTTACACATTTTCTATAATATGGTATGAGAACAAAATAAAATTTTCGTGTAAAATATGTATTTTTCAAAAATTTCAGTTTTCCCACCTTTTGATGGCGCAACCACATTAAATCTTGTTTTTGACATGTCTATAAGTTCAATTTGACAAAATAAAATTCTTCTTTGGAATCAGGATATAAAAATTTACTTTGGATAAATTTTTCATATTATTATGATAACTTTCATATTTTAATGAATAGTAAAAACACGCTATACTTTAATTAAAAACAACTTTTTTCATCGAAATAATTTATATGGTTAGATTATCTTTTTAATTGGTTTTAAAGTGTAACAAGAATATACTTTTACCATTTAATCCAATTTTGTTCATTGGAATTAATTTCACTTTGAAATTGGATATAAATAAGTATCAATCTTTTGATAGTTTTTGTTTCTTAAAAACACGCTATTTGTTTTCATAACGGAAATTAATTTTAAAATTAATTAATGCCACTTTTATGTTTTGAATTTGGAAAAATAGACATCAATTTTGAATTCAGAATATCAAATAATTCTTAGGCTGATTTTTAGGTATTTTTCTGAAAAACTTCAATTATCGATGAATAGTGAAACCACTTAGCGGTAGTTAAAAAAAACTGACTTTTTCATTGAAATGAAATTTTACAACTTCTGTGAATTTGATTTTTAAAATCTGAGATACATGGTTAATATCAAGGAGAAAAATATGGTTCAATAAGACAAAAATAATTTTTTGTGAATAGTAACTTTTTACTTTTATTTACCATAGTTAAAATTAAATAGGGTAATTAAGGGTAAAAATGATATTAATATTACCCTAACACATGTCCTAATTCTATTGGATAAGTGTAATTCGACCAAAACCAATCTTAGGAATAAAATATTACCCTTTAGGTCTACTTGGATTAGATTAGGACATTTAATATTATTTTATTTAAAAAATAGTTAAAATAGTTAAAATCAAAGTTTAATAACTAAAACATTTTTAATATAAGGTTATACATAAGATAAATTATACTATAAACATTAATTAGAAATCTAAAAATATTTTCTATAAAATGGTATTTTATTTATAATTTTTAGACTTTAAATAATATAATTTATTAATGACACAATGATGATGCAGTAATTATCTTATTAATAAAATATTGACATAATCGATGTTATAAATACCCAAATAAATGTAATTTGAGACTTTTTATGAAATAAACTAATTTTATAGGTTAATATGACATGTTATTATTTATTTAATTAACTTTTTCGTACTAATAATTCTGTTAGGATTTTCACAAAAATCAAGTACCAAATAGTGTCAAAATTGACATAAAATAGTTTTTAAAACAAATATTATATTATTAATTTTTATTTTATTCTTAAAAATCTAAGGTTCGGCCAAATGACTTAGATAAGGATATATATATTAATAATGAACCACATGGGGTTCTTTTGGCTTGTTATAGTAAGTTTATTAACCATATAGTGTAAGAAAACAAAAAAGACACGATAAAAGTTAAATTATTTAACTTAGAGTTAAATCTAAATGATAAGGTTAAAATAGTAACCAAAACTTGACCAATTATATTGGATGATAGTATTTCGACCCATCCCCACCTTATCTTATAAATATATCAATTTTTAGATATTAAAAACCAAATATTATTTTATAATAAAATAATATTTTTAGTTTTTCCAAAGGTTCCCCTCTCCTCCCTTATAAAAGGGCACCTCTTCCCTCTCTTTCACACACCACTTCGAGCCTTCAAGATCGGCCAAACCCTGCCAATTTCTCTTCTACACTTCCCTAGAAACATCCTAGAGTTCCTTTTCTTCTTCAAAGACCATCTTTAGTGTCCTAAGAGGAGGTTAAGAAGAGGTGCTTCAAAGAAGAGGTAATGTCAGTTACCGATTCTTTCAACATTATTTCTTCTTCTACTTCTTCTTCTTCTTTAGTTTTTTCATTATTATGTAATAACATAAGTATCACTCATATTCTGATATTTTATTATAAGTATGAAACAACCCTATTTCACCATCTATCCATCCTACAGAAAACGAAATCACCGCGCGTGTGTACGTACGTAATACCATCTCCACGCCGTGGTGTAATCTGTTTTCGACCACCACCTTAATTGGATGGGTAAAATTGTGTAAATAAATAACTATATATGATTATTAAAAATTGATATTGATTCTAAAATATTATACATACACTTCAATACAATTCTACGATCATGGGAATGACATCATCGCTCGTGCGTATGTACGGACTACCGTCTCCACGATGCAATGAGATTCATTCTCCATGTTAACCATTCATGAATGATTATAAAGTATATATAATAAGTAATCATGAAATATATGACATAATAATGATACTGGATTTATTTATATATATATATATGTATGTATGTCATCTACTTAATTCCATTCAATTCAATAAGGAAACGAAAATAGCGTTCATGCGTACGTACGGCCTACCGTCTCCATGAACTGTGTATTCCATTCCATTTATCGATCTATCATATATATATGTATATGCTGAATATATACTACATATAAATCATGTTTTAAATTATTTAATTAATTAAATTAGGATATAAGTAATAATATCAATAACAACAATTCCAAACATGTACGATAAATAAAACGATTTTACCCAAAATGCTGCTTTAACATGGAACTTACAAAAGAACAAGTAATATAAAGTCATAAGTGAACCATATATGATATCATAACAATTAATATGATTCTTTAATAAGTAAATGAAATTATTTAAATCATTATACAGGAGGTTCGGATATGTACGAAGCATATCGGACCTAAGGTAAGGGATAATGTTGCAATCTCAATTGTTTTCTATCGGAGATTGCTTATACGTAAGTATTTACTGGGGTTATTATTATCATCCATTTCCATGTTTCCTAAAAATGGTTTCATATATGTTTAAATTCCTTTTTAACCATTTTTTACTTTTACTACATGGTATGTAAGGAATCTTTCTTTTTTTTACCATACGAGGTACTTTTTGACTTTTCCAACAAAAGTACGAGGAGAATGTTATTTTTAACTTATACGGCATGAAAATATTTTTATAGTTTCATAACTCCTCATTTTCATGAATCTTACTCTACAAGATTGAATTATTATTTTCAAAAAACCCTTTTCTTTTAAAATTGCATGGCATTTTTTGAAAATAAAATGATTTTGAAGAAAAAAGGATATTTTCCTCAAGAATTCATTTCAAGTGTTTTATCAAAACTATTTTCCATCTAAAATGACATTATTTAATATGTTTATGTTTCAAGTATAATTTCTCCATGATTTACATGGTTTGATTCTTCTTATGATGAAATGATATCCATTTTTTATATGGATTATGTTATGATGGCATGATGTTTAAGAATCCCATTCTATTACATGGGTTATGCTATGATATATGATTTATGATTTTGTAGAACAAGAAAGAATGATTTCAATATGAGATGGGTGGGACCTATATCTCCCTCCAATGAATTGGGTAAAGATTTATATCTCATGATATATACATGGATGGAATGGTAAGTTAATCTGGTTCAGTAATACAGGACTGGAATGAGGAGTGAACTCGATTCAGAAAGGGACTTTGTCTACTAAGATGGTCTTGGAAGCAATGCCTTGGCTAATATGGAAATCATATCATGTGCTTAATGTTTTTCCACAATTAAAAGTTTTATTTACAAGCTATTTTATCATGATTGATGTTCTATTTTGATCTTTTCCTTACGTGCTGCCATGTTTTATGTCATTGCACAAGATTTCGATGTTCAAACATTATGTACATGCTTTTATGTTCAAATGTATATGGTTTGTTTAATTTTCTCCATGATTACCCTTATTGAGCATTTTAGCTCACCCTTTTTATGTTTTCTTTTCCCCAGGATATAAAGAATGGTTTTAGGTTATAAAAAAAGGGGAAGATCTTTATGGGAGATGTTGAAGATCTTTCACCACGATTAGAAGATTAAGTTCCAAGATTACAAAGACACTAAACTATTACGGTCCTTGTGTGTCTGTTTTATTTATGTACTAAGTATTCCCCAAAAGTAATGTAATGTCCATGTACGTCAAGTTTCGGGTCTCTACAGTTGGTATCAGAGGAAAGGTTAAGTTAACCTTTGGAAACTAGGATGCGAAGACTTTAGTGAAATCCCTAGAGATATTTCTAAGGTATGTTTAGGGATGTCCCTAAGGTTAAGTATAAGTATAGGTTATAGTCTTAGAATTATGGTCATGATATTGGAATTTAACCTAAGATGTTAGATATTGAAGTTTATCCCCATTGATTATGATTTTGGCCCCTCACACTATTCTTTTTGGGTTTTAGAAAATGGATGGAAACATGAAGATTCACGATAATGGAGGATATGATAGACAATGGAATGATATCCTTCATGAGAAACCAAATGAAATTGGATCTATAAGTCCAAACATCATTATTATTCCTAATCGGAAATCTCATAATATGATCAATAATCTCAACTTTGGTAAGTATCCCGACTCAGCTAATAAGAGAAAGATGTAGTTTCATGATGATCATAGAGGAAGGAAAGTTCAATTCCCTCTAATGTAAATCATGTGGGAAGAGGCATCAAGGAGAATGTTTCAAAGGAACTGGAAGATGCTTTGGGTACGGAAAAGAAGGACACAAATTCAGTAAGTGCAAAGGAAAAGGTTCAGTTAACACCATGGAGAAGGATAATGCTATTTCTATGACATCAACAATGATTAGATGTTTTAAATGTGGAATGTATGGGAATTATGCAAACCAATTCCCTAAGGGAAAATATCATGAAGATAATCAGCATGGTTATATGGGTAGTATTAATGTGGATGATGATGAGGAGACTACAAATGATATATGAGATGAAAGAAGTGTTGAAGCTCAGTCAGTTGTTTAAGGAGGTAGTGGAATGATTTTATGTTTATCAAGAGTTATGTTGTATAGTTAATGGTACTATGGAATAAAGAATCATCTAAGGATTGTTACACTATTGTTTATCCTAAAGTATTTGAAAGTATATTTTGAATGGTACCAGTAACCATGAAAGGTTATTCAGATATTTTTTGAAGGAAGATGATATGCGGATAAGTAGAAAATAATATGTTTGATAGTATTCATGAGCACATGATTGATATAAGGACTAAGTGATATCATGGTTTGAGTATATATAATTTTTGGGATTTTGGTATGTGAAGAGAGTTAACTTTTAACTGCATCCATGTTTTCACTAAGGATGAATGTGTATTCATTTTTCAAGAGAATACATGATTAAGGAATTCACATGTTTGGAATGTGACCAACAAGATATATCGTATGATAAATGATGGTATTCATGTTCTTGTTATGATACCTTTCTAGTAATCGTTTTCTTTATACTATAAGATTTCACAAAAGTATTTTTGATAAGCTTAAAGGTTGGAATGGATTAAGTTGGACATCAGATAGAATTGTTTAAGGCTAGAACTTTTTTCGATATTATTTATGGAATGTTATAATAATGTAGGTTTAGAAAAAGGACAACCCGCGGGACGGGCGACAACCCGTCGCGTCAGACAAGGCTGTGGGAATCGAAACCACAACCGAAGTGTGACTGGAATTTATCGCATACCACTGGCCTACAGGAAGTCCCTGGTTAGTAGAAACTAGTTTTATTTTATTAAGCGGTATGATATATGAAGTATAAGTTCATTTTTGGAATCGTATATGATTAACCTCACCATAGATGGACTTATGTATATTTGATAGCTTCTGCTAAACTTTTGTTTGAAACAGATGGAATGACCCATCATTATGTCACATGATCTGTTAACACTTCACAAATAACAAATTCAACTTCATTTCTTGAAGATATAAAGTGGAAATTGTTCAAATCACGAACAACAGTGAGATTGTACCAAAATCAAGCAAGTATTTCTTCTAATTCAAATTTCTCAATATTAGGGAAATGATATTGAAAACCAAAAATGTTGTCCTAGTGCTCTTATATCTGATGAATCAGATGGTACCTTAGATCATTAAAAATTTATGGCTTTGTGATTGATGGCTTTTTCATATCCATGTTCTCTACCACTCTCCATCAGAACTTGATGGTTATATTTTTCTTCCATATCCATATTTTCACTTATGTTCTCCTATATGGAAACCCAGTGATGAGTTACTTTGGGTAATAGTTACATTTCATACTTTAGTTTTTAAAATTAAGTTTTATTATTCTTTTTTATGATGTGGGTTTCTATGAATAGTAAACGATTTATAACCCCGACGAATTTTGAGGACGAAATTCATTTTAAGGGGGGTAGAATATAACACCCTGAGATTTTATGAGATATATTATTTTTAATTTCTTTGATCTTCTATTATACACTACACCAATATTAGATTGTACTATACGTAACACCGCATTATCTTTTAGTATATGCAACACTATTCTTGGCTTGCATTACATGCAATCGCGACCTACCTCGATAGCGTGTGTAGTACGCAATACCGGGTTTCACTAAACAACGATATATTGTTATAATATTATTATGGACTAGCCATTATGAATAGTATTAACAAAATTTTTAATTTTATAACATTATTATTCATCTTACACATTTTCTAGAAGATGGTATAAGAACAAAATAAATTTTTTGTGTAAAATATGTATTTTTCAAAAAATGCAGTTTTCCCGCCTTTTGATGGCGCACCCACCTTAAATATTGTTTTTTACATGTCTATAAGTTCAATTTGACAAAATAAAATTCTTATTTGTAATCAAGATATAAAAATTTACTTTGGATAAATTTTTCATATTATTCTGATAACTTTCATATTTTAATGAATAGTAAAAACAGGCTATAATTGAATTAAAAACAAATATTTTCATCGCAAAAATTTATATGGTTAGATTATATTTTTAATTGGTTTTAAAGTTTAATTAGAATATTTTTTTACCATTTAATCCAATTTTTTTCATTGGAATTAATTTCACTTTGAAATTGGATATAAACAAGTATCAATCTTTTGATAGTTTTTGTTTCTTAAAAACACGCTATTTGTTTTGATAACGGGAATTAATTTTAAAATTAATTAATGCCAATTATATGTTTTGAATTTGTAAAAATATACATCCATTTTGAATTCAGAATATCAAATAATGCTTATGCTGAATTTTTGGTATTTTTCTGAAAAACTTCAATTTTCGATGAATAGTGAAACCACTTAGTGGTAGTTAAAAAAACTGACTTTTTCATTTAAATGAAATTCTACCACTTCTGTGAATTGAATTTCAAAAATATGAGAGACGCGGTAAATATCAAAGAGTAAAATGTGGTTCATTAAGATAAAAATAATTTCTGGTGATTAGTAACTTTTTACTTTTATTTACCACGGTTAAAAGTAAATAGGGTAATTAAGGGTAAAAATGATATTAATATTACCGTAACACATGTCATAATTGTATTGGATTAGTTTAATTTGACCAAAAACAATCTTAGGAATAAAATATTACCCTTTAGGTCTACTTGGATTAGATTAGGAAATTTAATATTATTTTATTTAAGGAATAGCTAAAATAGTTAAAATCAATGTTTAATAAATAAAACATTTTTAATATAGGGTTATGTATAAGATAAATTCGACTATAAATATTAATTAGAAAGATAAAAAGCTTTCCTACATAATGGTATTTTATTTATAATTTTTAGACTTTAAATAATTTAATTTATTTATGACACAATGATGATGCAGTAATTATCTTATTAGTGAAATATTGGCATAATTGATGTTATAAATACCCAAATAAATGTAATTTGAGCTTTTTTATGAATTAAACTAATTTTATTGGTTAATATGACATTTTATTATTGATTTAAATAACTTTTTTAGAACTAATCATTCTGTTAGTAGTTTAACAAAAATCAAGTACCAAATAGTGTCAAAATTGACATATAATAGTTTTTAAAACAAATATTATATTATTAATTGTTATTTTATTCCTAAAAATCTAATTTTCTGCCAAATGACATAGATAAGGATATATATATTAATAATGAACCACTTTGGGATCTTTTGGCTTGATATAGTATGTTTATTAACCATATAGTGTAAGAAAAAAAAGACACGTAAAAGTTAAATTATTTAACTTAAGGTTAAATCTAAATGATAAGGTTAAAATATTAACCAAAACTTGTTCAAATTATATTGGATGAGAGGAATTAAGCCCATACCCAACTTATATTTTAACTAAATCAATTTTGAGCTATTAAAAACCGAATAAGACTTTAGAATAAAATAATATTTTTAGTTTTTCCAAAGGTTCCCCTCTCCTCCCTTATAAAAGGGCACCTCCTCCCTCTCTTCCACACACCACTTTGAGCCTTCATGATCGGCCAAACCCTGCCAATTTCTCTTCTACACTTCCCTAGAAACATAATAGAGGTCATGGTCTTCTTCAAAGACCAACTTTAGTGCCTTAAGAGGAGGTTAAGAAGAGGCGCTTCAAAGAAGATGTAATGTCTGTTACCGATTCTTTCAACTTTATTTCTTCTTCTACTTCTTCTTCTTTAGTTGTTTAATTATGATGTAATAACATCAGTATCACTCATATACTTATATGATATTATAAGTATGAAACAACCCTATTTCACCATCTATCCATCCTACGGAAAACGAAATCACCGCGCATGCGTACGTACGGAATACTGTCTCCACGTCGTGGTGTAAACTGTTTTCGACCACCACCTTACTTGGATGGGTATAATGGTGTAAATAAATAACAATATATGATTAATTAAAAGTGATATTGATTCTGAAATATTAAAAATACACTTCAATACAATCCCACGATCATGGGAATGACATCATTGCTCGTGCGTACATACGGACTACCGTCTCCACGACGCGATGAGATTCATTCTCCATGTTAACCATTCATGAATGATTATAAAGTATATATAATAATTAATCATGAAATATATGACCTAATAATGATATTGTATTTATTTATATATATGTATGTCATCTACTTAATTCCATTCAATTCAATAAGGAAACGAAAACAGCGTTCATGCATACGTACGGCCTACCGTCTCCATGAACGGTGTATTTCATTCCATTTATCGATATATCATATATATATATATATATATATGTATATGATGAATATATATTACATATAAATTATGTTTTACATTCTGGAATTAAGTAAATCAGGATATAAGTAATAATATCTAGAACAGCAAGTCCAAACATGTACGATAAATAAAACGATTTTACCTAAAACGTAGCATTAACATGGAACTTACAAAAGAACGGGTAATAAAAAGTCATAAGTTAACCATATATGATATCATAACAATTAATATGATTCTTTAATAAGTCAATGACATTATTTAAATCATTATACAGGAGGTTCGGAATCGTACGAATCATATCGGACCTAAGGTAAGGGATAATGTTGGAATCTTAATTGTTTTCAATCCGAGATTGCTTATACGTAAGTATTTACTGGGGTTATTGTTATCATCCATGTCCATGTTTCTTAAAATGGTTTCATGTATGTTTAAAGTCCTTTTTAACCATTTCTGACTTTTACTACATGGTATTTAAGGAATCGTTTTTTTACCATACGAGGTACTTTTTGACTTTTCTGAAAAAAGTACGAGGAGAATGTTATTTTTAACTTATACGGAGTGAAAATATTTTTACGGTTTCATAACGCCTAATTTTCATGATGCTTCCTCTACAAGATTTCATGATTATTTTCAAAAAACCCCTTTTCTTTTAAAATTGAATGGCATTTTCTGAAAATAAAATGATTTTGAAGAAGAAAGGATATTTTCCTCAAGAATTCATTTCAAGTGTTTTATCAATACTACTTTCCATCTAAAATGACATTATTTAATATGTTTATGTTTCAAGTATAATTTCTCCATGATTTACATTGTTTTATTCTTTTTATGATGAAATGATATCCATTTTTTTATATTGATTATGTTATGATGACATGATGTTTAAGAATCTCATTCTATTACATGGGTTATGCTATGATGTATGATTTATGATTTTTTGGCACAAGAAAGAATGATTTTAATATGAGATGGATGAGACCTATATATCCCTCTAATGCATTGGTTAATGATTTATATCTCATGAGAAATACATGGCTGGAACTGTAAGTTAATCCGGTTCAGTAATACAGGACTGGAACGAGGAGTGAACTCAATTTAGAAAGGGACTTTGTCCACTATGATGGTCTTGGAAGTAATGTCTTGGCTACTATGGAAATAATATCATGTGCTTAATGTTTTTCCACAATTAAAAGTTTTATTTACAAGCTATTTTATCATGATTGATGTTCTATTTTGATCTATGCCTTACGTACTGCCATGTTTTATGTCATTGCACAAGATTTCGATGTTTAAACATTATGTACATGTTTTTATGTTCAAATATATATGGTTTGTTTTATTTTCTCCATGCTTACCCTTACTGAGCATTTGAGCTCACCCTTTTTATGTTTTCTTTTCCCCAGGATATAAATAAAGGTTTTAGGTAAGAAAAAAAAGGGGAAGATCTTTATGGGAGATGTTGAAGATCTTTCACCACGATTAGAAGATTGTGTTCATTGTTTACAAAGACACTAAACTATTATGAACCCTGTGTGTCTATTTTTGTTATGTACTAAGTATTCTGAAAAATTAATGCAATGTCCATGTACGTCAAGTTTTGGGTCTCTACATATACCAATGGACCTATACCAATGATTTGGAAAACCGTTGGTATACGTATCATAAAATGACTCTTTACCAATGGTTTGGCCAAAACCATTAGTATAGGTGCCATAATATGACCCTATACCAACTATTTTTTTAAAAACAGTGGTTTAGTTGATGGTTATACTAACAGTTTGGCTAAAACCATTGGTATAGTCTCTATTTAAAGACCCTATAACAATTTTCATTCAAAAATTGTTGGTATAGGTGACGGACATACCAATGGTTTGGATAAAACCATTGGTATAGCCTCCATTTAAAGACCCTATACCAACAATGTTTCCAAAACCATTAGTATAGGTCCCAGAAATAAAAATACTTATACAAAAGGTTTGGAAAACTATGATTGTAGGTATTTTTTTAATGAATTATTTGGTAAAATAAAATCTAATACATAAAAAAAATTAATATAAATATAATTATTTATCATATTATGTTTCCAAAAAACATTTTTATCTTAATGGTTAAGTCATTGAAAGATAAATTAGAGGTACGGTGACCAAAACCAACTGAGTGTTTTTTTTTGATTTACCTATACCAATGATTTCCCAAAACTTTTTGTATAGGTATATACCAATGATAAACAATCCAAAGGCCACCCAAACCATTGGTATATCTGATACTAATGGTTTTGGGACATATACCAACTGTTCCAAATTGATGGCTTAGGATTTTTACCAATAGTGGTTATTGATAATTCATTTTTGACATTTAGGAATTTAACTCACAGTAATATAATGAACTATTTTCCTAGTATGTTTTAATGAGTTTTTTTTCTATATAAAAGTGACATTTTGATTCAAAACAAAAATAAAAAAAGTCAAAACTGAAAAAACCAACTTATATTGTCATGATACTTTAGGAAAAATATTGATGATTCATTTCTGGAATACACTAATTTACCTCATGTTAATCTGATGCACGGTGTGTCCGGTATGACTAATAGTTCATGTTTCTATTTAACAAATGTCATTCCAGCCCAAAACACACATCAAAATCTCAAAACTAAGAAAACATGCTCTGATTGTCATGATATGTTATGAAAATGACCCTTGAATCATTTGGGATATATGGGAATTAAATTCACATAAATCAGACATAGGGTGTACTTGTTTTGTCTAAAAGTGCATGTTTTAGTTTAAAAGTTATATTTTAGTTCAAAATGCCAGTCACATATTAAAAACTTAGAAAATTCACTTGAATCATCGTGATACTATTGGATAGTGATTTATAATTCATTTTTGACTAGTAATAATTGACCACATGTGAATCCAACATACCTCAAGGATGGTATGACTGAAAATGCGTGTTCTAAGTCTAAAAGTGACATTTTAGTGATAAGTTCACATTGCATACTAAAAAATAATAAAATTAACTCAGATTATCATGATTATTTAAAATAAAAATCTATGATTTATTTTTGACATGTATAAATTAACCTTGCACTAATTTAACACAAGTTTTGGTCGGTACGACCAAAAGAGAATGTTTACATTTTAAAAGTGACATATATTTTAGTTCAAAACATATGTCACATGCTCAAAGAAAATCCAACATGATCATATTGTTTTGATACAATGTATCATGTTTTATTTATATATCATGTTATCCTTTTTATTTTAAGTATTATGTTTTATCATTTATGTTTTCTATTTTATATATTATTGACTTATGCATTACTATTTAATATTTAGTTTTTATTTATTTCATTAATTAATATTACTAAAATGAATATTTACTTTTAATATAAGAGCACACTTCTTTATTACTAGATTTGGTTGATCATTAGAGGTCTCATATGAGTTGGATTCTTTTTTTTTTGAAATTTTAATTGTTTTTACATAATTATACATATCAAATATAATTGTAATGTATTAGAATGTTTTAAAGTAAATATATTTATATTCTAAGGGACCAGTGTAAATATATAGTTTATTTTATGAAAATATTTGAGTAACAACAATATAAATTTATTTTTCGGTATAATATCTGCTACTGAAATGTTTTGCTCACGAAGAACCATATTGTAGAAACTAACATAGCCTTTATTAGTGCAAGTTTTATCACTAATAAAATATACTTTTATTAGATCAAAATATACTACTCATAAATGCCCTCTTCTTCATATCTAAAATGGGCACATATAATAACAGGGTTTTGTCAAATCTATAGATGGTGTTGATAAAGTTTGAAGACCTATAATAGTGTTTTCATCATCAATGCTTTATAAGTGTTGATAAAATAGATTTTGTATTATGATAAATCTTTTAACTTGAATAGTTATTATATGTTTATACATATATATAATACAATTATATTATACATATATATATATATTGTATAATAATATTCTATGTGTGTTTCTAGGAGTTGGTCATGCACCTAGCTTCTATTATAACTATTGTAGGATCAATTCCCTTTGCCAATAAAATATTGGTAGTGGGGGTTTGTGTTGTGTGTGTTTTCGGGAGGAAAGGCTCTTGGTGGTGCATATAGACAAGTGGAGGAGTAACGAGTAGAATTTTCAGTGACCATTTTAGCAGTAGTTTTTAATGACCTCCACTGATAAATTTATTGGGGGTTACAAACATTACTAATGGAAAAAATAACTCCCTCTAAATACACCATTTTTTATAGTGTATATAATTGTAAACTTATTATTTTATCATATTAAATTGTAATTCAATATTTAAATTGATATTTTTTTAATGGTGAAATATATTGTTATTGATTCTCCCAAACAACTTTGTGTTCTTGCAGTTGTTTTTTTCAAAATTTACCATACATGCACTATAAGGTATTTTAGCTTTCATAGATGTGGAAAGGGGCAATCGTAAATTCGTAGTTTCTAATACAGTGAAAAAATGCATGGATATTCCCCTCCTTGGGGAGGTAAATTGCATGAATTTTGTTTTAGAACATTAGAAACTACTATTTGACATCCACTAACAGTAGTACTAGTGACCACCAAATAGTAGTTTCTATTTCTAACATGCTTCAATTCATGATTTATATCACTTACTTATTTCATAATTCTCTTCAACCCATTTCCACCACTCTTGATGACTGCCACCACCCCTGACCGCCTCCCTTAGTGACCCTTGACACATTAACCCACCTCACAACACCCTTGGTCACACATCCCCGACACCCTACAACCTTGATTGTTGACACCTCCATTCCCCCGACACCTCACACCACCTGGTGGCCACAGTGTATCTGCCTTAGAAGATTATTAAAAAATTGTTTGGTTGTCGACCACACCTGACACGCATATGGGGAACCTAGAGTTCCTATATTCGAGTTAGTATTTGGAGATTTTAGGGGAAGCCAAATGATGATCGCTAAAGGCTTTAACGACGATCCAAATACGACCACCATTTAGTAGACATTGCAAGTTCACTAATGAGATTTATTGGCCATTTTTAGCAGTTGATAAAAGTTTATATTCTTGTAGTGGTGCCAGTTATTTAAAGAATAAATTTGAAAAATTATAGCATAATATTAAAAAAACACAACCAAGGATTGTGTAATAAATTGTGCCTATTTTTATCAACATTAAAGGGAAAGCGCTGATAAAAGGGTTACCTTTATGAGCGCTAGCTAAAAGCACTGATAAGGTAACTTTTACCAGTGTTAAAACAAATGCAGATAAAGGTATATCCATTATCAGCGTTTTCTTAGCAATGATAAAGGTTAATCATTATACGCTCTATTCTTAGCACTGATAAAAACTTTTAATAAAAAAATTATTAATACATACATACATACATACATATATATATATATATATATAATTATCATATTTATACTCAAAAAATAATGTTTATTTATATACATTAATTGAAAAATGTATGTATATAATTAATATTTATATGACATATTAATATATATTTTTTCATAATTCAAATATATATATAATGATTAAAAAAATTATTTATAAAATTAATAACAAATAAATATATATTTACATAATTATAAAATTATAATAAATATATTTAAATAATATATATATATGAATAATTAATAAAAGAATAAATTTATTTATATTATAAATATTTTTTTATGTTTATTATTATATATATTTATATATTAATAAATATACATATAATTATATAATTATATATAATTATATACATATTTATCAATATATACATATATATAACTATATAAATATATTTAATTATATAATTATATATAATTATATAAATATATTTATATTTATATTCAATTATTCATATATATTTATTTATTTATATTTATAATTATAATTATAATTATATATATATATTTAATAATTATAAAATTATGATAAATATATTTAAATTATATATATTTATTATATTTATAGTTCTATATACCTATATATTTATATATATATATAAATATATATATATATATTTATATAAATATATATATTTACATAAATATATATTTATTTATATAAATATATATATTTGTGTGTATGTATATAAATATATATATAATTATATAAAAATATTTATAAAAATATTTATTTATAATTATAAATATATATATATATATATGTATTTAAATAATATTTATATTAAAATATGTGTGTATATATATATATTAAAGTAATATATAAATATGATATATATAACATTTAAAAAAATTACTCTTATTTTAATAATTTCATATATGAAAAATTATCAAATTTATATTAGTCAAAATGTTTAACAGGTTATTTATATACATTAATTACAAAATGTTTATAGAATTAAAATAAATAGAATATATTAATATTTAATTTAAAGAATTATATAATATAAAAATGAACATATTTATTTAGATATATAGTCAAGAAGGTCTGAGTACGAGTTAGTAAGCCAACTCACACCCACCAAAATTATTATAAAAATCATAAAGTGAAACATAAAATAGGAAAAACGAGACACAATAATGTTAAAAATTCTAACAAACAGAAAACAGGAAATCAACTTCAGCTCCTGCCACTCGCTCTGCAGCCCAAATTCTAGGGATATCATCCCCTATTCTTTGGGTGTTGCCCCCTCTTCCATGACTGGGTCTGTTGGAGAAACACCAGATCATCACTTGAGGATGAGTCTGAGGGGTCCTCTGGAATGATTTTTCTCATGTACTTCCATGATAGACCATGAAATTAAAGCCACAGATTGTGCCGAAAACCATCCTTAGTGTTCTTGGATAATAGTTTTTGTATTAGCCAATTATCCCTATATCCAAATACATCTGGTTCTATCTGCTAAAAGGTATCTTCAAGCTATAAGTCAAACCATTTTTATATTTCATCTTTGAGGCTTTGGAGTACCTCTCACCCTCATAATCCACCGAATGGGTCTTGCTATTTTTTCCCTTACAGCTCCACATTCCCTAAGTGAGGTCGTTCCAAATGATTCATAAGTAGATTTCATGTGATCTGGAAATTGATCTGGGTAAGACCAATCCATATATTCATTTGAGAACTTCTGTCTATCTACCATTAACCAACTAATAACAACCTTATCGTAACCCTTGTCATCAGAAGATCCTAACTCAACAGTTTTTAGGGGTTGAAACACTGATAAATCTTTTTGATCATCAATAGCATGAGAGGCCATCTAAATAGGAGACTCCCCTCTACCTCCAGGCTTCATGCCTGTCTGCACATCCCCACTGGAACCGGTAATGGGGATGACCCTCATCGCACCACTGGTGTGAGGGTCCACTACCTTCCCAAAATTATACATTCCATCCTTCTTGTCCATAAGTGATCATAGATCAATAGCTGCAGGTGAAACATCAAGTCGGTTAGGCCTAACTGCCATAAGACCCCCAACATCAACATCCCTATGAGCATTAACATCCAAAATGGGAATTAAACCAACCTATAATATATGATGAGTACTAAAAACTATATTAGCATCTGAGATAACATTTTGAACCATATTTACACTTATCTCACTCATGGTCTTATAGGACCTGAAGTCCTTAGAAAGTAAAACATCATCAGCCACCATACCCTGCACCTCATTCTAAGTATTCTTCCTAGCCCTATTTGAAGTATTCCTATCATCTGGTGATTTATTCCCATAAGAAGTCAACTTGAACTTACAACTATTATCACGATGTCCATACTTCATACATTTTTTTCATCTCAGGAACCTATGGAAAGATTAACTTAGGTGTCCAACACATAAGTAATTGAAACAAAATCAGGGACACAATTGAGAGATCAAATTTAAACTCACCAGTAACAAGATGAATTGTTTCAACAAGAGGTGAACTGAGATTAAATTCAACTAACATTCGAACATAATTCTCATACCTATCCATCTCATTCTTCTTACCAATTTTAATTAGTATTCCAATACCCAAAGAAATATCCCAAATGATATTTGGGTGCCAAAAAAACCAATTCAAGCCTTTAACCTGAATCCAAGATTGTGAAATAGAGTTCTTGGCTTGAAACAAATCAAACCAAGGATACTAGTCCTGAAATACTTGATCACTAGGTTTCAAATTGAGGAATAAAAATCTCCATGCCTTCAACTTTAGATCCTAATAATGAAACATGATATGAAAATATCCCATACCAATCGAAACTATGTGCCAAATATCAAAAACCCAAATCTGAATGAGTCTCATCCTCAAATAATCAAGCTTCCATACATAAACCTTAGGCTGAGGGGATATCCACACAATGATGGAGTGATGACAGGCCTTAATCCTCTCTTTAAAAATTTAGGATTTGCTTCAGAAAAATTTATTGTGCTATTTCTTGAAATATAGTTTCTTACAGCGAAAGAATCACTTCAAAGATCAGAAAAAAATGATCACCAATAGCAGAAGCCTTCAAGGCATCTTGATTATCCAAATATGTAGGAACCTAAGGTCTGAAAACCCTTACTAGATCCCAATCAACATCAGATGAGGGAAACTGACCACCCAAGCTAGAAGTCACCTAGTCAACCAGAGAAGAGTTCACTACAGCAGGAAGAGGCGTGGACAAGCATGACACTACCTGATCAAGGGAGATTCACTGAGATCTACTATTGGGGTTTTCCAGGTCCACTACTACTAGTGGAGGCATATAAAAAGGTCCATTGGGATTCAACAGTGCTAATTCAGAAATCTAGTTTAAGATTTATAAAATGAAAGATCATTTTCATAGCCATAATGAGAATCATCAGTAGTTTCCCACTCCGACTATGAGTTACACTGATTGAGAATCTTAAGCATCATTGTCTTTGACCTTTCCTGCTCTCGGGTAGGCTTGAACTTCAAAGACTAGGAGGATAACATAGTAGACACATTCCTTGGTAGAGTGAAATAATCCTTATGTGGCCTTCTTTTTAGAGGAGCCATAGAAGAACCTCCATCACTTCCTGTTGGTCGAGAAGTGTCCAATAAGATCATCTATTGTTCTTTAAAAAAGTATTTATGAAATTGTATATATATATATATATATATATAATTATAAAATTATAATAGATATATTTATTATATTAATAATTATATAATAATATATATATATATATAATTATATATAAATACCTTTTAATATATTTATTTATAATTATAATTATAAATACATACATACATATTTAAATAATTATAAAGTTATAGTAAATATATTTGAATAGTAAATAAATTTATTTTATTTATAATTATTCATAAATATGTTTAAATATATTTATTTATAATTTTAATTAGAGATAAAAAAATATGTTTTAATAATTATAAAACTATAATATATATATTTAAATAATAAGTATATTTATTATACTTTTATAAATATATATATTTATATATTAATATATATATATATAATTATATACAAATAATTATAAATATATTTATTTATAATTATAATTATAATTAAATATATATTAATTTAAATAATTATAAAAATATAATAAAAATATATTAAATAATAATTACATTTATTATATTTATAATTTTATAAATATATATAATTATAAAAAATAAATTTATAAATATATACAAATATTTATAAAAATTTAAAAATAATTTTAAATATATTTATTTATAATTATCATTATAAATAATTAATATTAGTATTAAAATTAGATCGTTATCAGTGTTTTTTAGAGTTGATAATGATACTCCTTTATCATCACTGATATAGGGGTATCATTATCCGCACAAAAAAAGTGCTAATAAAAGTCTTACGTGTTCTTATAAATTAACCCTAATAGAGTCATCTCCTCCCCGCACCTTTAAGCTCCCGTGGAACCAGACCTCTGGTATCGCTCTTGCTGAAGCGTACCGTTGTTGTCTCTCAACATTCTTGATGAATTGATCCTCTTGAAATCTAAGGTATTTATTGATTTAGTTTTTTATCACATCCCACCGCACTCTGTTCTTCAGTTGTTGAACCTCTCATGTTTCACGTCTTCTTCAAGCTTGGCCTTATTTATTTAGCCACAACCATATCAATAAGCCATTGTTGGATGGATGTAGGCATCAAACATGCCCTTTGACTTTATAGATCCATCCTCATATGTTATATTCGAAACACTTATGATCTAATAAATTCTATTGGTGTAAGTCCAACCTCATCCCTTCCTGACACCATGTTGATTAGTTTCTCAAAACCCTAAAAATCTCTCTCTAACCATACGCACCACCATCACTAATCCACCACCCTTTTCCCTCATCACCAATATAAATCATGACTTCTGATACTTTTTTCTTTCTAGGATGAAGACAAAAGTATAATAAATGGAATTTTTCTATCAATCCTAATGGTTTTTCCATTCTAATTTAGGTAAATAATGAAAATAAATAAATTATTTCTAAATTTAATTTTTGTCTTAAACTAGTTTTAGGAATTTCATCAAGGGTGGATGATATTTAATACACTCCCTTTCTCTCTGTATATGTTTAAAATAATGTGTGGCCAAAACACCACTTTAATATTAAAAAATTTAAAAGAAAAAAAATTAGAGAAAATAGTATTCTTCGAATTTCCTTTAAGGAGGAAACTTTACTATATATCACCTTATAATAATATATTTTAAACAATTCACTTTGTAGATAATCGCACTTAATATTATTAAAATAATTGTAATAAATTTAGGTTATTTAAAAATTTAAGTTTTTAATAAAGTTTTATATTATTAGTAATGTTAAAAAATTGTATATTTTTAATATAATTTGATTTTTTTTTGATAAAAATAAAATTTAATGATTGTTTTAGTTAGTTTGTTACTTTATAATTTTTTTTTTAAATTTTCAAAGTTTGAAATATATTTTTCAATGATATGGTATTTGAGTATTTATTTATTTATTTTTTTAATTTTTTTATTTAAATAAAATTTTAAAAAGTGTATTATTATTCATATTTTCAAAATTAAAAAATTGGTTTATAATATTATAAAATATGTTAATGTTATTTATATTAGTAATAGTTAATAAATAATTTCAATAAACCTTTATACATAATAATTAGAAAAAATGAATATTGAATAATATATAATGTGATACATAATTATAATTTTGAAGACATTGAAATTGAAAAGTAATACATCATCATTGTTGATGCATACATAATTTTCATGCAATCCCACACCTCAGATCTCAAATAATACATCCATAAAAAATAGTCTATTCTTTAGTTTATTGAGTTTGATATGCTACAGGTCTAGATTTGATGTCATCAACAATGAGTCTAATAGTAGTGCTTAAAATAGCCTCTTATCCACATGAGTATACAAGAAAATATAAAATAACTAGATCATATAAAGAAAATCATTGTGTGGGACCCTACAATCAGTGCCCCAATCTAATGAATGTGGTACTAAATGAGTTAAAGATGACACAGGGGATGCAATATCAAACTTAGAGCCCAAATTGGACACTTAAATATGATACACAATACCCAAATTGGTGTCTTGATTAGTGTCATAACTAGTGTCTCACACTAATATGCCATATTTTCAGGGTGTTTTCCTATTTTTATGATTTCTCCCAATTTTGATGAAACCAGGTGTCGTTATTGGATGAGTGGGCTTCGTTGGGAATGTCATTGGTGTTCTTATTGTATTAAACCATATTCCAGCTTGTTTTAAGTGATTGAGTAGTATAGTAATGCCATCTTTTTATGCCTTGACCTAATTAAAATTAAATTTTTTGAGATGTCATCTTCTAAATTCAACAACCCTTTTTACATGAATTAAGCCTTAGAATGTGATCCCCTATTAAAGATCTTGGGTAAATAGTTTAACATTGAAGTTATAAAGTTAAATTGTATATTTTTATGTGGATATATAATTTTAATATGTTAAAGGTATACTTATGTTAAATGGTTAAATGGGAATTTTTGAATAATTTGATGGTTGTGAATTGGATTTTCACAACCATCGATATGTAAATGAATGGGAACTTCATATGGATAGATGTGTTGATAGAAGGATGTTATTTTTATGAAATGAGGAATGGGTTTTAAAAGTGACTTGGTATATGGTTATAGGTTATATTCCTTTTTAAAGTAGAAGTGATAATCATTTATATAGTTTCATGAGGTTAATTGAAAGGATTGTTTCCTACTTGGTAAAATAAATAACATAATTAAGTAAAAATTATCTTCAAACATTATATTCAATAAAAAATATATTCACCCAAAATAATTTTTTGTTTTCTAAAATTATAAACCTTACTCAAAACATGGTTTTATTATTCTCTTTCCAACCAGTTGTGAATGATGATAAATAATTTAGAAAATAAATTTGATGGGTTTTTATCACAATACCATTTAAAAAGAAGTTTTATTCATAAATATTGAGAAACGAGCATCCCCAAATCATTTTATTTTCTTATTCAATATCTAATATCCTTTCCTATCATGTTATTATACACCCCTCTAACTTTCCAATTTTTGGAATTTCATTCCACAGAATTTCTATATATTATATATTCATTACATTTTTTATTTTTATGAAAAACTCAAAAATAATAATTTTACTTTATATAATAATATTTCACAAATACAACCATGTAGCCACACTTTGATAGATATAATTTTATTTTTTTAATAAATTCTTTATAGTGAATACACTGATTTATAATGAATTAAAATTTTTTGCGTTTCCTAGTTATTATTAAAAGTAGTGAAATTAAAAATCACTTTTTATATTGAAATAAATAGACTATGTTTATGCCTACAAATAATTCCATGAAACATATAGCATGGATTCCTACATGAATCATTTTCCTATAAATATAAAATTCATTCTATATGTTTTTTTTATATATAATTTTTAGGTATTCTTTATAAGTACACATTTCAAAAAATTAAACATCATATAAATCTATTTTTAAAAAAATAATATCTATATATTATTATTTATTGAAATTTAAAAGTATGTAATTATTATTTAGTAATGATATAATATTTAATAAGAAATAAAAAAATATTAAGTACTAACAAGTGATTATAACTCATTGGTAATTTATATGTATATGATTTACCATTGGAAGGAATACCAAATCCCATTTTTTATAACAAACACATTAAACATCATCATTAATTTCATAGGAAAAAAGAATTTTATCAAGATATTTTTGTGAACTATTATTGAAAAAATTATCTAAGTGAATTTCAAATAAAACATCGATTTATAAATTTTAAACTAATGAAAAATCATGATATTAATATCACCATTAATTATTAATAATAAACACAATTTAATATCTATAGATAACTGTATTAAATTAATATTGTTATGCAAACCAAAGGATGTATGTAAAACCACATCCATAACTGATGAATCCAATAATTCCTATTATTATTTGGTAGATTGTATCTCTAAATTATTCTATGAAGAGTTAAAAATTTCTCACTTTAGTAATGTTGAGAACATCATATTTCTTTCACCTTTTAGTATTGTATGGTCACAAAAATTTTCTCTTTAAGTGATCATACTCATGTTTTTTTATGATGATCAAGTTGTCTATTTCATAATTGGATTCATACATTAAGACATACATTGAATGAATTTCCCACATCGCTGACTTAAATTAGATTTTCCCTTTTTCCACCAACCTTTTATCAAAATACATCCATAAAAATAGTGATTGGTTTGTTTTTTATATGAAAAATGAGACTAGAAAAGGGTAACAATTTATTACCTTGGTATCATCCAAGAAAACCATCCGCTCCAACAAAACCTAAATAACAATGAAGATTCTAGGTAACTAGTAATTTATCACTAATTTATAATAACACCCTGACATGGGCTTGCAACTAAATCTAAACAACCCATAATATATTCATCATGACCCCACTCCCATAACCTTGGACTCATAGGAAGCTAAGTGCTATTGAAATTCAGTCCTATGACTAAAATCCTTTTCCTTTTCATGGAGTAACTGAAGACTTGCATTGAATGTTGAAATAGTAATTTTTGTCTCATAATGAGTGTGTATAATACCATCCATATGATCCTTTTCATGGTCACATCAATCAAGGATATCTTTATAGGTATAATACTGCTACTTTTGCTTTTATGAAAGTAAGACAAAAAACTAAGAAATTTTTTTTGGTGCTTCAATAACTCCTTAGCCTGAGAACATTTAGATTTAAGTATACAACTTTCATCCTCATAAGATTAATCTCATGATGAGTAATTATTGAATTTTTTTTCTTGAGACTTATCCCACATATCTTCCATATATTCTCATATGTTTCCCAGGTACTTGTGGTCATTGTAGATGAATTAAGAGATTAAAAGCTACCACCAGTGGAGTAATTATTTTCTTAAATTAAATTACCCATTTCAATCAAAGCATGATGAAATTAATTGGAAAATTCAAATTTTGGGGTCACTTTACTTGAAAGGACCCCTTTTTATTTATTTATTTTGTTAAATTTTAATATTATCGAATCATATAGGATTGATATGAAACAAAAATGGATGAATTCCAATCGTATGAAAAAACAGTATGAAGATGGGGTGAAATAGTTAAATTGGTTTTAAAAAGATCTTACATATGACCCTTATCAAATACTTTGTCAATGTTTCTATTTTTTATTTAATACTAATTTGTCCAGAGGAGTTATAATAACACTAGATCTATCATAGAATAGTTTAAAGTTTTAAATGTTGGACTAAACATGGGGGAAAACGGAGTGTATCTAATGAATGGGATAACAATACGTTTTATGGATCATCTGGTATGATTACAAGTGTAAAAAATAAATAAAACTGTATTGAGGATGTGATTATAGGTTTGAATGATGTTGAAGATCATACTGGGGAAATAAATATTAATATTGAATATGAACTTAGTGATTGTCCAAAATTGTTTTAGAATTTAAAGAGTTTTGAAAAGATGTCATTGTATCTTGGTTGTACTAAATATATAGCATTTCCATCCATACTGAAGCTATATAATTTTAAATATGGAAATGAATGGAGTGACTTGAGTTTTACTAAACTACTTACTCTCTTGAATGATATGCTACTAGAAGATAATGATCTTCCTAGTCGAACATATGATGCTAAAAATGATATTTTCAATGCGTATGATATCTGAATTAATAAATTCCTTTCCAAATGACTTTATAATATTTCTCAAAGACCAAAAATCACTTAACTAAAGCCCAATGTGTGGTTCTTCTTGATATAAGAAAGAAGAATTAGGTCCTAAGAAAGTTTTATGGTATTTTCCAATCATTCCAAGGTTTAATCACCTATATGGAAGTGAGGATTCTTCAAGGAAATTTACTTGACATTCAGATACAAGAAATAAATATGGGAAACTTCATCACTAGGAATATTTTCCTTAGTGGAAGAGAATTGTCAATGAGTATCCAAATTTTGGAAATAAGATTAGAAACCTTCATCTTGTTCTATCTATAGATGGAGTGAATCCTTTTGGTTTTCAAAGAAGCACTTATAGTGCATGGCCAGTTATATTGGTAAATTATAACTTTCCACCATGGTTATGCATGAAATGAAAATACATTATATTATTTATGCTCATATAGTGATCAAAATAATCAGGTAATTATATTGATGTTTATTGGGATTCATTGATCAAAGATTTGAAGTTATTATGGGATTCAGGTGTTACGTTGTATGATGCATATAGAAATTAAAATCTAACATTGTAATATATGTTTTATAGGATGATAAATGAATTTCCTACATATGAAATTTTTTTAGGATATATAATTAAAGGCACAAAAGGGTGTACCATATGTGAACAAGGTAAAAGGTCAATTAGGTTGAAAAACTGATCGAATACTGTGTTTCTTGGACACTGTAGATTTCTACCCCAACAACATAAGTACTGATCTAGGATGAAATAATTTGATGTTATTTTTAAAAAAAAATATTGAACCATATCCAAAAATAGGATATCATCTATTTGATAAAGTAAGAGATATGGTCTCTATTTAGGTAAATATTTTTTTGGAAAAACTTATTAATTTTTTTTGGAAAAAATAGATCAATTTTTTTTAATTACAATACTATAATTTTCTATACGTCATGAATTTTCTTGGTGTTATGAATGTTGAAAAACAATCATCTGATAGTGTCAATTTAACAATACTAAATGAACCTTAAAGAACAAAGGGTGGAATTAAGGCTAGGTTGAACATTATTTACATAAAAATATAGGAAGAGTTGGCACTAGTAATGAGTGAAAAACTGAATTTTATTCCTCTAACTGCTTATAATATTCCTAGGTAAGAGAGTTATCAGTTTTGAATCTTCTTGAATGATGAGAAGGTTCCAGAGGGTTATTCATTGTATATCAAGAATATCATTTCTTTAAAGTTAAAGTATCTAAAATCACATGATTATAATGTTTTATAAAATATCTAATTCATGTAGCTTTATATTACATTTTTTCAAATAATTTTTATCATAAATTAACCCAACTCTATTTATTTTTCAAATCTATATGTAGAAAAATATAAACCCAGTGAAATTTATAACAATGAAAAAGGAAATTGTATTCATATTATGTGAATTTAAAATTTATTCCTACTAGTATTATTTGAAATGATGGTTCACTTGATGGTTCACTTGGTAAGAGAGATTAGAGTATTTGTCTATGTATATTATAGATGGATGTACTCCAATGAACAATATATGAGTATTTTGAAAGGGTATGTAAAAAATCAATCATGGTCAGAAGGTTGTATTACATAATGATATTTTGTTGAGGAATCCATTGAATTATATACCGACTACCTATCTGGTGTGGAAAGAATTGGTCTATTCAAATATCATCACACTGGGCGGTTTGTGGGTGAAGGAATTTCTAGAATAGATACTATGAGAATCACTATTATAGATTGGGATCTGACCCAACAATACATTTTTCATAATATTTTAGTTGTTACCCCATATGTTAAAACCCATAAATAAATTATTATCCATTTGAAACCATCATGGGATGAAAGGTGGATATCAAATACACATAATGAATTGTTTATAGGATAGTTGCAAGACCATTTTTTAAGGAGTTAGATGAAAATATGTATTCAATTCTATAATACCTTTAATGGATCACCATAGGACTAAGTGTACATTTATTATCTTATAATGGTTATTTAATTAATGGTTATAAATTCTATAAAAATGAACATGATGAAGTTGGTACCAAGGAGAATAATGGATTTACACTTCTGGATGAAGCGATGCATGTATCTAGTACCATGGAAATAAATCCAATTTATGAGAATATTTTATACTATGGAATCATTAGAAAAATATGGTAGTTAAAATATAAAACATTCTAAGTGTTGATCTTTCAATTAAAGTGGTTTGATAACATGAGTGATATTAAAATATATGAATTGGTATTTGTGAAATTGGATTTTAGTAAGTTTAGTTATAAATAAAAACTATTTATAATGGAATAATAGGAAATAAAATTATTTCATATTCTAGATCCTCCAAACCAAAATTGGTCAATTGTTCTATTATCAACTAAAACCATTTAATTTCCATATGAAAATTCAAGTGAGGATGCACCTTTTATTAGGATTTCACAATCACTTCGTATTAGTCCCAATGTAGATGGGGTCTTGTACATCATAAGAGACCACAATTATGGGATTTGGATACTTGATAGAGGGGTTAAATCCCTTCAACCATTTAAAAAATAGAGTTCAATAATCATGTTATAGTTTTTCATAATATTCATAGAGTTACGACAAATCATTATCTGTTCACTTGTGAATTTATATAATCTAAATTAAATGTTCAACCAATTCTATATATAATGAATTTTATTTGTTCCAATACTCCCAATATTGAGGAACAATATATTTCTCATATTATTAGTGTTCTCGGTGTTTATGAACAATATATTGATGATGTTGAACCTATGGAAATGATATATGGTGAAGAACCAATGTCCCATAATAGATAGTAGGGTTGTAGAATGATGGTATTAGAAAAAATTATTAAGGTTAAAACTAATGGTATAAAATTTTTGGTTGGATGGAATGCGTACAACCAGCATATCAACCCTAATAAGGACATGTTCCATAGTTTCATTAGGATCACCACTCATTAGTTCCTACCAATTGATGTAGATTAATGGAACCATGTTTTCTCATGCTTGATACACTAATTTGGGAATAAATTATGGTAACATTATGATATCCTTTTATTTATTTTACTAAAAAAAATAAAATAATAAAACATTGGATTACTCTTCATTATCCCTTAAAAATTTTATATATAGTATATAACTCAAAAAAAGATTTGTATTAATGAATCTTTTTTGATACATTATGGATGATAAGGATACATCTTTTTTGGTACATTATGGCTGATAATACATTTTTTGACAATACTTGTATTAATCACTTTCATTAAGAATTTTTAATTTATGAAATAGGAATTGATTGATAAAAATAATCAACGAGTAACAAAATAAACATACCCCTTACATAAAGAATGTATGGGGGTATTCTTCAATTGAAAAAAATTGTCATGTATTTTAAATATACTTTACTACTTTTATGTGAAACTAAACAACAACTTAATTATGTTCTTATATTTATATGAAGATAGATGAATCAAAATCCAAATCCACTTTTATCCCACTTCATGTTCTATGGAAGGAGCAACATATAAATAAATAAGTTATTATAATAGATGAAAACACACAAAATGTGTGGGAATCATGTTTAAGTATTACATTATAAAAATTTGTTTTGATTTAAATCACTATTACATAATAATGATCACTTATTTTCCTTTATTTTTATCCAACTTACACACAGGAATCATCATCAGTTATACTAGATGAAAATATACTATCAGTGGCATTGAAGTGACTAGAACAGTATAGATGTGTCAGAGGTGTGGTTTTGGGGGTGACACCCCAAAAATATTTTTAGAAAAGAAAATAGCATGGGGATGAAGATATAGTATTGTAAGAGATGCATGCACAATTATCTGATCATATAGAAAAATTTCATTTGTATTATAAGTTTATATAAAATTATATGGGGTGAATAAAATCGAGGAAACAACTCAAGAATAACCACTTCGTGAAGATCCCCCACCACCCTACACCCCCCAATCATCTTTGAGGGGAGCCATTCCCTTAAAAGAGGTTTCTTATATGAGTTAATCAATATTCTCATTATTGTTTTATGAAATTTGAATCAGGAAGACATTGATACATTTCATGTACTAATATTCTATAGGGTGAAAATTATTTTGATTTATATCTATCAAAAACCACCCATCTTTTTATTGATAGGGATACCATGTTTAATATCCAACAAGAAACTCTACATAATTGATAACTTCTAACAGGGCATGTGAGAGTGGGGATTAGTGTAGCTTATGATTTGGGCACCAAGATATATTTTCCACTTGATGACACCAATATTCATATGGCCGAGAAAGTTATTGTAACATTTGAAGCATGGCCATTAGATATTTTAAGACGCATGTCGATAAGGAATTATTCATTTTTAATTTATTTTTCATTAAAAACCATTAACAATTAATTAAAAAAGTTATGAAACATTTAATATTATTACAGATAGACATAGGGAAGGGTTTAAATGAATGGTTGAAGCAAAAAAATCTAAAGTATCAACCAAACAATAAAAAAGATCTTCACAAATCACCTTTACCCCACTCATTTAATATCCACATTAACTGACATTAAAGGTTCTTATGGATAAAGAGTTACAAAGTGGTAGTAATGTCATAGTTTATATTGAATAAAAAATGTTTGGAGAGTCCATTGTTGACTAAATTTCTATTGTGAATGAAAATTAAATCCTTAAGTATGAATGTCTAGGAGTCTTAGTTGTAAATTTATACATGAGGTGTGTTTTCTGGATTTTTTTTCTAATAGATGATCTACTATTTTAATTATGACTAAATATAGTTAAAAAATTTTGTAGGTGTCTATATCAATAATATTTGATGGTAAAACCCTATGAACATAATACAGACTCATTAGTACTCATATAACTTCTACAAAACTAACCTCATTGGATTCAGTTCAAATTAACGAAATAGTTGAAAAACTGGTTGGAACATTTGAAATAAAACTTATAGAAGATAGAATCTTCTTACTACCAATGGTGTAGGGGTATAACCATTTATTTTAATCATATAAAATATATTTTCATTCCTTTCATTACATACTACTTTTTTAGGCAACATTAGGTACTCATTGAGGTCAATTTGGATACTCCAAAGACTTATTTTCTATATTCAATGCATGGATACCCAACCAAAAAAATACATGGTATGATGTTTATAAATTTTTAATACACTACATAGAATGTTTTAGAACTAAAATTCAAGTTATATAATTTATATTATGTTTTAATTATAATTCAGTTATGATAGGGTAGTGTTTAAATATCATGAAAATCATGGCTTGAAGAGAGTCCATGCATACAAGGAGCATGTCTACTTCAATAAATGAATAAGTAGTAAGGTATATATAATAATATTTCCCTATAAAAACAAATATCAAAAAAAATTATTTTATTTCTCAATGTTTTTGGACTATCCAAAACAAATCAACGGAAATGATTGTGGTTATTATGTTTCCAAATTTATGAGATATGTAATATACCATAAATAAACTAGTATCTTTGAATATCTATTTTTAAAGATAATTACTATTTCATTTAAAAAATTTATTAATCCTTTGGGTATTTAGATTTTCTAGTACTACCATGAATTTCAAAAGACCTCGTATTCACAAGATGAAATAGATTTATTTAGAAATGATTGGGTAGAATACCTAGTGTCAGAACATACACATATATCTTGAAGATGTTACTTCCTACTACTTATTTAGTTTATTTTTGCATCATTTTATGTAACTGTTTTTAATTTCCTCATCATTTTTATCTGATAATTATTTTTTTAATTTTCATAGAGATCATGAAGAAATGAATTCATCAACAAGAATGATTCACTCATATGGTATGATCATGAACTATAGGATAAAAATACCTGGTGGAATCAACCACACTTCAACCCGATACACAGTGTACCCGATACGACTTAAATTGTGTGTTTTTAGTTTAAAATTCACATTTTATTAATATATTATTTCATATTTATTTTTAATTTATTTCTATATAGTATTACTTGCACAAGTGACATACTCAAAAACAATAATATGAATTTTTATTTGTTTGAAACTTTAGTAAAATGATCCATAAGTCATTTGTGACATGTAGGAATCAATCACACCTCAATCCAATACATGTTGTGATCAATATGACTCCAAGTGCATCTTTTTATTTTAAATTTACATTAATTTAAGTAAAAAATACAACTAAAATACAAAAAACTGAGAAAACACATTATGATTATTTTGATACATTAGTATAATGATCCATAAGTCATTTATGAAATGTAGGAATCAGTCGAACCTCATATTGATACATGGTGTTCCCAGTATAACTCAAAGTATTTGTTAGCAGTTTTAAATTGGAATTTTAGTTCAAAAACTATACCACTCCCTAAAAACTGCGAAAACATTCTCCAATTTTCTTAATAATTTAAGAGAAGAATTCATATGTAATTTTGGACATATTGGAATCAGTCTCACAAAAAATGATTCATGATGTGATTGGTATGAATCAAAGTGTGTATTTCTAATTTGAAATGACATTTTAGTAAAAAAAATAAAAATGAAGTTCTCAAAACTAAGAAAATGAATTCATATTGTTTTGATACTTTAGGATAATGATCCATAAGTCATTTTTAACATGTAGTAATCAACTGCACCTCAATATGATGCATGGTGTTTCTTGTATTATTCAAAGTGTGTCTTTTTATTTAAAATTGACATTAATTTTAGAAAAAATTATAGTTGGAATAATTAAAACTAAGTAAACACATTTGGATTGTTTTTGAACTTTAGTAAAACAATCCATAAATAATTTTTGACATGTAGTAATCAAATCACCTCAATTAGATTCACGGTGAACCGGTATGACTCCAATTTTGTATTATTTAAATTGACATTAATTTTATTAAAAAGAAAAGGTAGCATAATCAAGACCAATAAAATCCATTCAGATTGTTTTTATAATTTTTTATAATGATTCAAAAGTCATTTGAGACATGTAGGAATCATTCGAACCAAAATTTGATACATTGTGTTCCTGGTATGACTTATAGTGTGTCTTTCTATTTAAAATTGACATTAATTTTAATAAAAAATACAAGTGACATACTCAAAAATAAGATAATGCATTCAGATTGTTTTTATACATTAGAAAAAACACTCACAAGTAATTTTTTATGTATATAAATCATTCACACCTAAATCTAATACACAGTGTTCCTGGTATAACTCAAAGCATCCCTTATCCATTTAAAATTGACATTTTTGTAAAAAAAAGTGTCTCGCTCACTAAAAACCAAGAAAATGTGCTTCAATTATCATGATAATTTATAAAAATGATTCAGAAGTCATTTTTTATGTGTAGGAACCATTCACACATAAAAATGACTGATGATTTGATCGACATGACTCAAAGTTCTTTTTTCTAGTTTGAAATAAGATTTTAGTAAAAATATGAGTGACATAATCAAAACCAAGAAGGCTCTTTCATGTTATTTTGATAATTTAGGAAAAATATCCATTAGTTATTTTTGATGTGTAATAATTAACTACACCTCAATCTGACACACGGTGTGATAAGTATGACTCCAAGTGTGTCTTTTTATCTAAAATCGACATTAATTTTAGTAAAAAGGATAAATGACATACCCAACACCATGAGAACACATTAAGAATGTTTTGATACTTTAGTAAAATGATACATTTATCATTTCTGAGGTGTAAGAATCATATATACCTCAATATGTTTCATGATGTGTTTGGTATGACTCCAAGTATGTCTTTTTATTTAAAATTGACATTAATTTTAGTAAAAAGGATAATTGAAATAATCAATACTGATAAAATGCATTTCTATTTTTTTGAAACTTTAGTATAATTATCCATAAGTAATTTTTGATGTGTAGGAATCAATAATAGATCAATACAATACATGGTGTTCCGGGTGTGACTTAAAATATCTGTTATTTTTCTAAAATTGAAATTTTATTTCAAAACATGTGTCACTCAATAAAAATCAAGAAAAAATTCTCAGATTGTCTTGATACTTTAGAAAAATGATTCATAAGTCATTATTATGTGTAAGAATCAGTCTCATGTCAAACTGACACACGATGTGACCAGTATGACTCAAAGTGTTTGATTGCAGTTTAAAATGAAATTTTTTTAAAAAAAATATAGGTGACATAATCAAAACTGATAAAATGTATTCAAATTGTTTTGATACTCTAGGAAAATGATCCATAATTCATTTTTTATGTGTATGAATTAGTTTAACCTCAATATGATGCATGACGTTACCGATATGACTCCAAGTTTATTTTTTATTTAAAATTGACATTTTAGTAAAAACTACAAGTGAAAAACTCAAAACTAAGAAAAACATTCATATTGTTTTTATACTTTTAAAAAATTATCCATAAGTAATTTTAGATGAATAGTAATTAGGCACACCTTAATCCGATACATGATGTGCACGGTATGACATGGAGTGCCCGTTATAAGTCTAAAATTAAAATTTTAGTTCAAAACGTGTGTCACTCACTAAAAACTAAGAAATAATTGGATTGTATTTATACTTTATTAAAATGATTAATAAGTAATTTGTGATGTGTGTGAATTAGTCTCACAACAAAACAATGCATGATGTGACATGTATGACTCAAAGTGTGTGTTTTCAATTTAAAATGACATTTAGTAAAAAAAAATATGTGACATACTTAAAACTAATCAAATGTATTCATATTGTTTTGGTAATGTAATAAAATGATCCATAAGTCATTTGTGACATGTGGGAATCATCATCACCTCAATCTGGTTTATAGTGTGATAGATATGAATAGAGTGTGTCCTTTTATTTTAAATTGACATTTTATTAATGTATTCTTTCATATTTATGTTTGATTTATTTATTAATAGTATTACTAACATAATAATTATTTTCGTATATAGGTGGATTATATTTCCTGGGTTGGGGTGGTTTGTTTGGAAACCAATACCATGATTGAGCTTTTTTTAGAGGGGGTTATGGGTTCTAAAGATGATGAAACATTTATGTTTTAAATGTTTATAGATAGTAATTACAAATGTTTATATACAAAACATAGTTTGAAATGTATATAATATATAATTTTTTTTATTTGAGACGTAAATTTTATTTTAATTAAATTTTTAATTTTCATATAGGTGTATACAAATGTATTCGATGCAGTGTGATATTATTTAAATATCACACTGCATTAGTAGGGAATTTATCAGTGCTATTTCTAGTGTTGATAATGACCCCCCCCCCCCTTATTAGTGTTTTTTTAATTGATCTTCTTTTATTCCTTCTATATTATGCTTAAATTAGTTATTAAATGGTGTGTGTTTTAGTTATTTACTATTCCATATTTATTATACATTATTTATTCATATCTTATATTATATACTTACCCTTACTAAGCATCTAAAATTACCCCTTTTTATGTTTTATTTTCCCCAGTATACTATGAAGTATTCTGTGATTGAATTATTGATGTATTCTAAGGATAATAATGGAATTCAAAAAGAAAATTATTTGTGTATTTTATGTTTTAAAATTTAGTGTGAATTTAAAGTATGTATATAGTTTACTAATACTACTAATCTATTTGGACCTTTGGGATTTGATTCCTTATATATAATGCTAATGTAATAGAGAAGACATCGGCTCCAGGCTACTGAGTTTAGGGTTACTATAGTTGGTATCAAAGGAAGTTTATTAAAAACCTTGGGAACTAGATTTATTAAAACATAGATTATGGACAAGAACCATATTATAGACTTTGTGGATAAGTATAGAAGAATATCCTGATGGTTTGGTAAGTTAGAAACTGTGTGATTTTTCCTAGAAAATACATCCCCGTAGGGATGATACAAGTGGATGTGGTTCTAGAAAAGGTGTACCCAGGGGTAATAACTTCAAAAAGGGTCTATTGGTATTGAACCAATCATCACAAGGTGCATAATAATGACCCTTACTACTCACCATTTTTATGATTGTTATGTAATTGTTGGATCCCTGATATTATTAGACTCTCTTAAGGTTTGACAATCACATATCAGTCCTTAAGTTTTGATAATCAGACATCATTTTATGGCTTAAGTCATGTATGAACCCATCATCATTCCTATTCTATCATGTTTTACTAATATTTCATTATGATTACCTTCTCTTACCCCATTGTTATGTTTTTTTTATATAAATATTACTCAAATGTTTCTAAGTATGAGACACAGCCACTAGTCCAATATAGAGCAGCCAAATATTTCGTAAAGGATGTGCCACCGATTCCGGTCCCATACAGTAGGATGTGACACAAAGGATTATTTTTTTCACAATGGACTTGAAACAGTCATCAGTACCTCTAAAATAGTGAATCAATGTTTCAAAAAGTATGTGACACAGTCATTGGTCTCTCACCGATGTCGTGACATAGTCACCAGTTCCATACTAACACCGGTCCATTATTTTTGGAAAAGGCAGAGAATCTCCTTCCATTCCTCAGTCACTGGTTAGGTTCCACCGCTACTGTTCAAAAAAACTTGATGACACTGGTCAAAGGCATTGATGGACTCATTGTTCCTAAGACACCGGTCATATGACATAGTTCTGGTGAAACCGCTCCTATGGAACCGCTCATGAAACTCACTGTGACACCATTTCTTTTATACTTTACCGTATTTTCCTAAAGTGTTTGAACTTTTTACTAACTGTCATATTTAGAAAAATTATTTTTTCTGAAAATATTTAATGTTTTCTATAGGATATTTAGGGGACAGTACAAGGTACATGGATTTTGTGTACCCAACATGATGATACCACCAATCGTCCCTTAAGAAATATATAATAAGATAATATCGTGCGAGAATAAAAAAAGAGTGGACACAATAGAGAACACGTGCATTTGCAGAATCCATGAAGAACACTTCATGTTTCAATTCTTGTTCCTATATACTGAACTCAAAAATTTTACAAATATATTTTTGAGAGATAAATATCAAGACCAACTGTGTTGTTCATTATCGACTACCACTCACAAAAAAAGGCCGGAATATTGTCTATCCTAGAAGGCAGAACCAAAAGTCCACAACACTCTATTTTTTTAGACAACAACCAGAGAAGGACTCAAACTGAACTTCTTATATAAAAAGGAGTCCATAGCTTCACTACATTACACATAGATCCTTATAAACTCAACTCTACATTTCTAGCTCTACTGTGTTCTTTTTTACTTACATTTTAGAGCAGTGTGTGTATTAATTTAACACACACACACATTTTCTCTGGTACATAACTATAGGATACTGAATATCCTAACGTTCAAATCTTTTTACACATTTTTATCCCAATATTAAGTGTGGAAGAGGTCGAGTGAAAATTGTTTGTTGCATTTCCCACATAGAACTGTGGTAGAGGTACTTGTACCTAGATAGCCCTATGTGCTATTGTAACCCCCGATCCAAGGTGTGGATCGGAACTATTTATTAATTTAAACTACTTGGTGGCAAGTGATCACCAAGTGGAGAGGATTAGGTTTTTACTTGAGACTGAAACTCTTGTATTCATTTCTGTTGTGCTTGCTTGTCTATATTTCACACTCTGTTTTATTTCAAATTTCATATAAACAACCAAACTATGATAGTTAGTTTAACAAGTGTTTATATCTATTTTAAACTAGTAGGTTCTTTTGAAAAGTTATAGTAATTCTCATATTAATATAACTGAGACCTAATGAATCTTCTAAGAAACAAATTGAAAATTTAGAACTTATAAATTCACTAAAAATGGACTTTGTTTTATTTTAAATTTGGGGAATCCTTGTGTTTTAAGATTAATATTGTTTTAAATAGAAATTTTGATAAATACTCAATTCACCCCCCCCCCCCCCCTGAGTACTCTACTCCGAACAACATTTGGTATCAATTTAATTTTGTTTATCAATGTTAAGTTACTATTCTCAAAGTTTTTTTTAACTACTTTAACAATCTTTTCAACTGTGATTTTAGTTTTATTTCAAGATATTAAAATTTATATTATTTCTAAATTTTCATCTCTTTCAAAATATTTCTAAAATCTCATTATGGATAATAAACTAGATGGTGCTACAACAAACAGACCTCCATTCTTTAAAGAAACCAATTATGCACAAAGGAAAATCAAAATAAAAATGCACTTAGGGAGCATGGGTTTTGAAATTTGTTCTTCAGTAGAAGAAGAATATAAGATCCCTAATAATACTAGGAACACTTAGGATGACCAAACTATGGCTGCCTATATCACAACTATAAAGATATGAATGATCTATATTTTTCCTTAAGAGATGAGAAATTTAATCATATTCATGCATGCAAAACTGCCTATGAAATTTGGGACACTCTTTTTGTTTCTCATGAAGGAACAACCAATGTTAAGGAAATGAGGCTTAATACATATACTCTAACATATGATAAATTTAAAATGAAAAATGATGAGAATATTTATGACATGTATCTTAGGTTCAATGATATTGTCAACACAATTATTTCTCTTAGGAGAGAGGATACTACCAAATAACAAATCATGAGGATTCTTAGATGCCTACCTGATAAATGGAGAGGAACCTATGTCTCTAATAGAGAGTCATGTGACATTATAAAATTACATGTCAAGGAACTCATTGTAAATTTAATGATGTAAGAAGAATAATTAAAAGTGAATCAGGATGAGGAATATCCAAAGAAAAAATCTGTAGCCTTCAAGTCTACTACCTCCAAGAGAAAAGATAAATAAAACTTTCAGGATACTATTGACATTTCAGGAAGTGAAAATCGGTCTTTGATAGTGAAAATAAAATGGCCCAGGTGGAAATAAGATTCAATAAATCTTACAAGAGGAATAAATTTTTCAAAAATCATAACTTCAAAGGAAAATATGACAACAAAGGAAATTGGAAAAGGATTGGAAGAATCCTGATAAATATGAAGAAATAGTTTTCTATGAATGCCAAAGGAGATTACATGTCAAGGTAGACTTTCCAAAGATAAAATATAAAAAGAAGTATGAGTATAAAGATAGGAAATATAAGAAAGAAATGAAGGCCACCTAGAGTGCATCTGAGGATAGATCCAGTGAATATTCTTATTCTTAGGATGAGAAATAGGAAAAGGAAAACATGTGTTTCATGAAAAACACATATGAGGTAACCCTTGACTCACCTTCACATAATTATTATTATTCTAATGATGAATCTGAATCTGAAAAGATGACCCCTGATGAACCGTTTGAATATTGTAATATGTTGGAAGAAACTTATAATGAACTAAAAGATAATTATAATTCATTAATGAAACAACATTCATTTTCAGTAAATTTTAAATATGAACTCGCTATTGAGAAAGAGAAAAATTCACAACTACTAAAACAAAATAATGATCTAAAGTAATCTAATGATCAATTAAATAAGGATCTAGAAAAGTTTCCCAATGGGAAAGACACACTCACTCAATTAATTGGTAAACAAATATCTCTTATGTATACTACTAGATTGGGATATTAACTAGGACAAAGAAGCTTATCCAAAACATATTTTACAACCAAAAATGGAAAAAATGCTTCTCTATCCAAAAATTAAAATTGTACAGCAAGTTCCAACTCAAGTATCTCATCTACTTAAATTATATTATCACATTCTTTTAGACCCAATAATTTTTGTTTCTAAAAATATTTAGAATATGTTTATAGGAAACCTATGAAAAAAATGTGGGTTCATAAATTCCTTATTACTAATATTTCTAGACCCAGACAAGTATAGGTACCAAAAACACTTCCTGTTTGATCTGTCTTGTAGGAAAAATGCCTAACGAGCTCCTATAGAAATATATGGTACTTAGACAGTGGATGTTTAAGACACTTGATAGGAGATTACTCAAGCTTCAAGAATCTCATCAAGATAGATGTAGGACATGTCACAATTGGTGACAATGATAAAGGAAAAATCATCATCATAGTCTAGATTGGTAACCATAACTCTATTTTGATTTCCAAAGTACTTTATGTTGATGGATTGAAGTATAATTTACTCATAATATCTCAATTATGTGATGATGGATTTAATTTAAAATTTGAAAATGATTCATTACATGTTTTTAATTTGAAAAGTATGTTAGTATTTACTGCCCTTAGAAGTGATAATTTATATGCTTTAAATTTAGATTCTTTATCAACAGAAAATGTATCTTGTCTTAGTGATTTTCTGAAGGAATATTGGATTTGGAATAGGAGATTAGGACACTATAACATCCATTCACTAAAGAAGTTAGCTATAGAAGTATTAGTTAGAGACCTACCCAATCTAGAGTTTCCATACAATAAGGTGTGCAATCCTTGTCAAAAGGGAAAGAAACATAAAATATCTTTCAAAACAAAGAAAAAAGTAACTACTTCTTAACCTATCAAGTTGTTTCACATGGATTTATTTGGACCATATAGAGCCTCAAGACTAAATGGAAAGCATTATGAATATGTTCTTGTAGATGACATCTCTAGGTACACTTGGACCTATTTCATAGCACATAAAAGAGAAGCATGTAATTACTTCACTAAGTATTCTAGATCTGTAGAAAACCTTAGTGGACTTAAAATCAAATATCTTAGAAGTGATCATGGCTGTGAGTTTGAAAATAAAGACTTTGAATCTTTTTTTACTCAAAATGGATATGGACACAACTTTTCTTCCCTTATGACACCTCAATAAAATGATGTAGTAGAAAGGAGAAATAGAACCCTACAATATATTTCTTGGACAATAATAAATGAATATGATTTTCCAATTTATTTTTGGGATGAGTCTGTTAATACATATTATTATATAATCAACAAATTCTTGATAAGACCTATCGGTAAGAAAACCCCATATGAATTATGGAACAATAAGAAACCAAAGGTAAATTATTTCAAAGTGTTTGTATCTAAAGTTTATATTCTTAGCACTATGGATAGTTTAGATAAATAGGCCTCTAAGAGTGATGAAGGAATATTTCTTGGATATTCCATGTCTAGTAAAGTCTATATAGTTTTAATAAAAGACCCAAATGTGTGGAAGAATCTATTCAAGTTAAATTTGATGATACAGATCCACATGAGCCTAATATCTCCCTAGACACTCTTGAATATGATATGTCAAACATGAATATAAATGAAAAACCTTCTAGTTATCCTGTTAAAGAATATATTAAAACTTCCAGTTCTAGAAATTTTCTAGATTCTAGACATCTTGAACCTGAACCTATAAAAGAGCCTGGAATAACCAGTCCTAACTTTTCTAGACCAACTAGGACCCTTAAAACCATCTTTTAGATGTTGTTGTTGGAGATTTAGATAAAGGAATTAAAACTGGATCTTCCTTGAGAAATCATGTTGTACATAGAGCTTTCTTGTCTGAGCTTGAACCTAAAAATGTCAACGATGCAATCAATGATGAATTTTGGGTGATGGCTATGCAAGAAGAACTTAATTAGTTTGAAAGAAACAAAGTATTGAAGTTAGTAGGTAGACCCAAATATACGTTAACCATAAATACTAAATGGGAGTTTAGGAATAAAGTGGATGAAGTTAGTAACATAGCTAGAAACGAAGCTTGGTTAGTTGCACAAGGTTATAATCAAGAAGAAGGGATTGATTAAAAATAAACATTTGCACCAGTAGCTAGGCTTGAAGAAATTAAGATCTTACTTTCCTATTCATCACATTTTGATTTCAAACTATATCAAATGGATGTAAAAAGTGCATTCCTAAATGGTTATATAGTTGAGGATGTCTTTGTTGAACAACCCCCTAGTTTTACAAACCCTCATTGTCAAAATAATTTTTTAAAATTATCAAAGGCTTTATATGGATTAAAACAGGCTACTAGAGCTTGGTATGATAGATTAAGTAATTTTTTGATTTCAAAAGTTTTTAAAAAATGAATTGTTGATCCTAATTTATTTATAAATATAATTTCTAAAGATGTTTTAATTGCTAAAATATATGTTGATGATATTATTTTGGGATCTTCTAAAAATTATTTGTTTAATGACTTTTCAAAAATGATGCAAAGTTAATTTGAAATGAGTTTAATGGGAGATCTTAAGTATTTTCTTGGATTTCTAATATTTTAAAATAAATAAGGTATTATTCCAAATCAAATTAAATATTACAAATATCTTTTAAAAAGATATGGCTTTGATAGAATTAAAAGTATTGAAACACCTATGAGTTCTACATGTAAGTTGGATCTTGATGAAAATGGAAAGTCAATTGATCAATATACTTAAAGATGAATGATTGGGATTTTTTTATACCTAACTGCTAGTAGGCCTGATATTATGTTTAGTTTCTGTATGTGTGCTTGATTTTAAGAAAATCCAAAAGAATCACATTTAAATGATGTTAAGTGAATTTTCAAATACCTCAAATATAAAACCAACTTATGACTATTCTATACTAGAGAAATATACTTTGATTTGGTTAGTTATTCAGATGATGATTTTGGTGTATGGAAGTTAGATAGAAAGATCAACTCTGGAACATGCCATTTTTTGGGAAAGTCTATAATATCACGGTGTTGTAAGAAACAGAATTTTGTAGTTTTATCAACTACTGAATTAGAATACACTACTTCTGGTAGTTGTTGTGCTCAGATTCTGTGGATGAAACATACCTTACTGGACTATGGTTTTCAATTTATACATATCCCCATAAACTGTGAAAACACAACTACTACTAACATTTCTAAGAATCTCGTTTCTCATTCCAGAACGAAACATATTTATGTAACACATCACTTTTTGAGAGATCATTCTCAAAAGGGTGATATTACTCTTGAGTTTATTGGAACTAAACATCATCTCACTTATATCTTTACCAAACCTTTAAACTCTAAGAGAATGAGTTACATCAGAAATGAACTAGGCATGATAAATTCTTTCTAAGTACCAAGGTGAACTATCTCATAGGTTTCACAAGGTGACCGACTCACCGAACTCACAGAGAACTGACTCATTGGTTATTTAGAGTTGACTTGCTGGTTTCATAACCTTATTATTGTTAACACATTAACTGCTTCTCTATATCAATGTCTATTTATTTATCCATTTACCTATTGCGTGCATGTTTAAAGATGTTTAGAATTCCCAAATGATAAAATTTGTAACTTGGCATTCCCTCATTCACTTCTCTGACTCTTTACACTTTGTACTGATACCGTATCGTTTCTTAAAAACCCAATTGATAAACCCTTTCGCTTCTAAGCCGCATGCATCTCAATCCCTCCCTATCTCAAATTCAAGCCTATCCATCTTTCTAAAGTTCCTTGAATTAGTTGTATGGTAAGGATGAAGTGTCCCTCTAGCTCAGAGATTGAAAAATAAGTTCATCTAAGAATAGAAAAATATTTTCCCCAGAAGCGCCGCTAAACCCTAATGTCGCGACCCGTATGGTTGTTCCCAAGAAAGAAATTTGTCTAGATTGTTTTCTAAAAAGTAATTCCTTAGTTCTTCAAGTCATAAAGGACCAGGGTTGGTTGTATCGGTTCATTAAGTAGGACAAGCCCATATATCCAAATTTGGTATCTCAATTTTACCAGTGTCTTAAGATTTCTTGGGATAATGATAGTGATTATATGGTAAGGAGTTGGATAAATGGTGATAGAGTAATCATTTCCTCAAGACTGTGGGCATCATGTTTAATGTTACATTATGAAGGAGCCTGTGATGATTATCCAGGAGGACCTCCACCTCCTGGTGATATCTTTTCTATTGAAGAAGCCCAGCGTGATCTCACTGAAGATGGAACTAACAGAAGACCAAATTCTTCTAAGTTGGATAGTGAGACTTGCTTGCTATTTAAGTTCATTCACAATTTGATCTGCCCAAGGAAATATGATTTTGCTGCTGTGAAGTATCAAGACACTTTTCTTCTATATATGAGGAGAAATGGTTATAAGATCAACTTGTGTAAGTAAATTGTACTACACATGAGTGACACGATCAAAATCACATCTAAATATACCTCTATGTTATTTAAGGTTCATTTCTATTATGCTAAGGTATAAAGGAATTGTTGGTGAAAATTAAGAAGAGTATGAAAATTTTGATTATTATTTGTCCAAGGATATTTTCAAGAAGATGAAAATTAGTTGGACCCCTGGATGAAGTCTTGGATTGTAGATGATGACAAGTTATATATAAAATTCAACCTATTTGATCATCCCTCTAGGACAAAAAATATTGTGTACCCCGGTTTGGAACCTGATGAACTGGTAGAATATTTTGATGAAGAAGTTTCTGGGGAAATTGGGGAACAATTTGATGTTGTTGTGGAAGTTGATGCTAGTGTAAAAGTGAGTAATGTTGCTATGTTAGAAGTTGATCATGGTAATGAAATAGTTAGAGATGATGAGAAAGTAGAGGATATTCCTTATGTTGATGAAATAATCAAAGAAGCTGTTGAGTTGGCCAGAAAAAAAAAAGAAGTTCTTTCTCATGTTCTTGAAGCTCTTACAAAATTTGTGGGGGAGAAAAACCCTAGTGAGGAGATTGTTGACCTGATTCAACAATTGGAGTCAAATGAAGCTGAAATTTCCTTGGTTCTTGATGTTTACATTGAAGTTGATATTGGAATTAAGAGTAAAGAGACTCATATTGATAGTATAGAAACTCCTGGTGAGAGTAGAAGGACACCAAGTCCTTCCAGTGGAAGTTCTGATTTCTCTATTACCTTTATTCCTCATGTGATGGACACCTAGCTCAGATTCCCTAGTGAATCTAAAGGTGATGAGCTACCTTATATTATTGTTATTTAATGACTTCATGTATCAAGCATGTTTTAGTTAATGCCTATCGCTGCTCCTAAAGTGACCCCTATAGTAAAATAAAATGATAATAGAGAGGAAGAAATGGCTCCTTCCGTTGTTGAACCAACACCTTCTCCAAGTGAGATTATCACCAAAGTTTACCTAGTAAATTTCAAGGTGGAAATCTATTTTGAAGTGAGAGAGGTAGTTCAAAGTACAATTAATAGTGCTCTAGATCAAGTCAAAAAGGAGAATACCATGTTGGGGGATGAGATTTATTATCATAAATCTGAGATGGCCTAGTTGAGGTAATATATTGCTGGTCAAGTTGATTTTTTTGTAAAGTCAATAGCAAGAGATGTTGTTATGAAGATTAAATCTAATATCATAGCTATTACAGAGTCAGTTATTATCGATAGTTACAAGCCTTCTACTGAAATAGTGAAATTGGTTGAAGGGACCAACAATTTTTTATCCGAGTACAGATTCGCCATGTATTCTACGATGGACTCCCTATCCAAGGTAATATCACAGCTCAATCATTTCAACATGCATCAGTTTAATAAGGAAATCCACATGAAACTACTAATTCTGTCAATTCCAGGTCCATGTGTCTCTGGTGAAATTAGTGAAGATGCTAAGGCAGCCTTAGATTAGGTGATTAAAAATAGTGAGCATGTTAGAAGTTTATTCTCTAGTTATTCTCGTGATGCCTCTTCTACCTTGATGGAAATTTGAGAAAAGGTTGATAAGTACTTAAATAATGTGTATACAAAACATGACATGAGTAACAACTTCAAATTTATTGTGGAAAATTTGAAGTTTCCTCCTGTTTCTCAAGACTTCAAGAATCAGATGGATAAAATTAGATATTTTACTCCTATGATGGAAAAGTTTATTGAGAATAAAGATGAATTTGAGAAATTCGTGACTTATGGTGCTGAGATTATTGAGCATTTTATTTCCCTGTTGAAGCCTTACCTGCATATGCAAAGCCAGGCCACAGTGGTTCATTATTCTTCTCATATTGGCTCAACTAATGTTGTGCCAACCTGTCACTAACTTCCTTCTCTAAGGTGAGGTAAGGTACAATATATTTTCCATAAACTTCCTTCTTCTCATTGAAGGAGATATAATGACCCCAGAGACCCACCTTCAATAGGTCCCGGAGTGGCGACTAGCACCAAGGGTATGGAATCATACACAAAATGGAAGAAATTACCATTCTTATTTAGTATGATTGGGAGATAAGATATTAAGTCCCAAACAACACCAAAACTGGAAGTAAAAGTAAATCCCAAACAATCCTTTCCTATATGCATGTTTCAAATAATAAGTACTACAGTACCAGAAAAATCAAAAGGTAAATAAAAAAGAGAGGAAAACAACAATAGTTCATGAATATAATTTTATAAAGATGATAAATTTATTTCTTAATTAAAATCAAAATTTATTTGAAAAATACCAATTTTGAAACTATAACTGAATTTTTAACAATTTTAAAAATTAATTATGGTATCATAATATTATCATATAATCATTATAGAATAAAATATTAATTGATATATATATATTTATTTATTTTATAAAAATATATTTTATTTTAAATTATTATATTAATTATAAAATTATAAATAGCCATTTATTATTCAAAAAACAAACACTTAATTTGTCTCTTTTAAAAACATATATTACTTATTACATAATAAAAATATATCATATTTTCACTATTAAGATACATGAATTATATTTATAGTTTCACAGGTGAGGTTACCATTCTATTGGTGATATTATTATTCTTATGGTCATGTCACTATTCCATCAGTACAAATTTCTTAATTTCATACCACATATTTCATTACATATTTATAATGATTTTGGCTATTTATTTCAAAAATGGAAAGAAATTATTTTGTATGCACCTAGTTTGTTACATTCTCCCCTCCCTCTAGAAATTTCGTCCACCCAATTTTTTACTTATTAACAATTGTCCCAATGTATGAACTAGTACGGTCCTGCATAGTCCTTGAAGTCCACCTGGAAACCTGAAAGTAGTTTTATTTACGTAGGGTGAGCATACAGGTATACTCAGTAGGGAAAACCAAAGGATCTCATGCACAAGTGGGGAGGCATTCTAATGCCCTGTGAGAAAAGGAGATAACCAAGCACCTAATAAGGAAACTATCCACCCAAAGCTCACCAGAGAACACTCCACAAATAACACCGGTCAAGTAAGGTAAAAGTAATAACACATCGATGTTTGGGTACCCCACACCACTTTCCCACTGGTTATTGAAGACATCATATGTGTCAGACCTTCCCTGCCATTTTCACCATAGTCCCACTGCCATACCCTGCCCACACAAACCTGGGCTACTACAACCCCAACATCCCACCCGCAAACACCTAGGCCACAACCACACGTAACCACACCCACATACACCCGGTCCAGAACAACTACCACCATGATCATAGACACCTGGTCCCGAAAAACTACTACCATGCCTAAAGACACCTGGGCCTCATCCCGAAGACACTTGGGAAACAACCTACTCACACACACCTGGTATAACCACCATAGCGTTTCCTTCCTGAAGAATCATGGGATATAATGGACCTTAGGCCATCACAACCTACTCACACCCCTTTATTCTTTAAAAGCCCGTTTTTTATCTTTATTAAGGTTTGGTTTCATACATTCCCAAAGAAAACATTATCATACCCACCCTGCATGATACACAGTAAGGAGAGACTAAGGAAGAACCCTACCTGTATGATCAATGAACAATGTTTCTCTCCATGTGCTAAGAACTGGGGATGCATGAAATGAAAAGGAGGAACTTATGGGATTCCAAGAGATCAAAAAAGCTCTAGTATGGGTGCACCACTTGCCTCATAAAGGGGGGCTCCAAATGCACCAAGTAGAATAAAGAAACCATCAAATAGGAAGAAGGAATGAATTCTAGTGTGATACAAAAAATGAGATCATGGATTTATGGGATATGAATTTTGAATGAGTTAAAAGGTGGATCGTGGTTTCAGCACATGGATGAGTGGTTACACACCATAGAATTAACTTTCATTTAATAATTCTCATCGGAGAGGTGTCCATAATAGTTGTGCATTAAACAGTTTCCTTTAATCTGAGGAAAACATGCAATGGGAGAGGAACTGGAAAGTATGGGTAAAGGTGTGACATGGAAGAAAAGTCAAACATTTTGGATAGTCAAGGGTCACAAAAATCTTGGGGGATTCTAGATATCATTTATGGGTTTTAAATGGATTTTAAAGGGTTATTAAAATACGTTTACGTCAAAAGATGCATTGTGGGAGAAGAAATAGTCGGAAAATGGAAAAGAAGAAGGGTGGAACACCATTTGGTGAGACACCGTAAGCAGTGCCATGATCACGGTGCCACTGTCATGGTGCCACCATTTTAGTGTGTGATCGTGACAGTGTGATCATTATGGTGCCACCGTCACAGTACCACCCTTATGGTGCCATCGTCAGCAGTTCCACTATGAGTGGTGCCGCCATTTAGGTTTGCGACCGTGACCAGTGCCACAATTTTGGTGTGTGACCGTGACCGGTGCCACCATTTTGGGGTAACTGTTTGATGGAACTGAGTTTCAAGAAAAGTCTTTAATGATCCATTTCCCATGTCATTACATCAGATACCTCTCAATGTATTCTCACCCTCGAGAATTAATCTAGACCTAAAGAGAAGATAGGGGTCCAAATAACCACCTCAAAAGATACCTCTCAGGAGTAAACCTCATCGACATCTAAGAAGATATCTCCATCAAGTAACCACACAAACATATAAAGGTGTTGTTGTCCAGAAAAATGGATTAGGGAGTCATTTCACCCATGTCAAGATACTATCCACTTTGGGAGGCAATGACTCACCCACAAGGGTTTAATCTCATCCATTGTAATGTCTCTTGATTAGGTATCAGGTCCTCCCTTATCCACTATCAAGACCCTTCACACACATTCATAGAACAAGTAAAATGACACATTCGTAGTTAACAAGGCTAAGCACTACATCACAAAAAATTATGGAAGAAACAGAATAAAACTCAAAACAGCTCTGGGTACTGAGCACACATCTATGCCTCTCATTCCCAGGTACTCTCATCGAGGCCACCATGCCACCAGAACACACGAACCAAGGGAATGGTTAATCCATGAATCACCTTCTCCTCACGACCTTCAATCCTAACTAGTTGCTTTATGAACGTCGCATCATCCTCGATATCTATCTTTCCCCAGTCGAGGATGTGCGAATCATTATGTAGATACTGATGGATCTGAGACACATGGAAGATGTAGATCAATCTCAGTAGCGGTGGTGGCAGCGCTAGCTGATAAGCCACTTCACTGACCCACCGCAACACCTTGAATGGCCCGACAAACCTAGGAGAAAGCTTACCCCCCCCCTATCGAACCTCCATTGTCTACGCCAGGGGGAGACCTTCAAGAACACATGGTACCTGACCTTTAACTCCAAGGTTCTCCTCCTACTATCAGTATATGACTTCTGTCAGTCCTGGGCTAGATTCATCTTTTCTCATATAAGCTGAATCGTCTTCTTCATGCTCTGCACCACTTCTGGGACAAGAACACCTGCTTTCTCAACCTCTGTCCAGCACACAGGTGAGCGATACAACCTCGCGTACAAAGCTTCAAATGGAACCATGCCAATGGTATAGTGATATCTATTGTTGTAGGTAAACTCTACCAGAAGAAAGTGTCACACCCAAAATCCCCCAAAGTCTAAAACACATGCCCGAAGAATATCCTCCAACATTTGGATTGTGCGCTATGCCTGCCCATCTGTCTAGGGGAGGAAAGTAGTACTGAGGCATAGTTGGGTGCCAAAATTATGTTAAAATCCTTTCCATACCCATGAGGTAAACCGAGCATCCCGATTGGTTACTATAGACCTCATAACTCCATGAAACTACACCACCTCATCCACGTACTGCTATGTTAGGGCATCCACCGCACTCGACTCCTTTATTTCTATGAAGTGAGCTGATTTCATCAGCTAATCCACCACTACCTAGATAGCATTTCAACCCCTTGAACTCTGGGTAGTCCTGTGAATAAATACATCGAGATTTAGTCCAAATTCTACTCAGGGAAACCTAAAGGGTGTAATAGACCTCCTGGGACATGGTGTTCATCCTTCACCTGCTAAAATATGAGGCACTTCACCACAAACTCTGCCACTACCCGCTTTACACCAGGTCACCAAAACTAAACCCTCAAGCCCTATTACATCTTGTAAACTCTTGGGTGTACCTCCATGGGTGAGTTGTGGAACTCACCAAGAAATCTCTTGCACATTTCCATCGGGACAAACAACTTCCCATGAAACATCATCTGATTATGCCCGTCTTCCGACCATCCTTTCAAATCATTGCCCTGGCTAACATGATCATGCATTACTTCTTCCTTTAAGTCCTCCCACTGAGACTTCTCCACCTGCTGCAATAGAGAGGACTGCACTGTCATCTGGAACAGACAGCCTCTTCCATCCACCACCATTGCATCTAGGTGTAGGGTATCCAACTCCTCCATTGTCTTCCAAGCATCTTACAACTCTCAAACTGCATCCTTCTATGACTTCCTGCTCAAGGAATCAGCCACCACATTCCCCTTTCCTTTATTGTAAGAGATTTTAAAGTCGTAGTCTGAAAGAAACTACATCCACATCTGCTGGCACAAGTTCAGGTCCCTTTGGGAGAAGATAGACCTCGAGGTATTGTGATTCGGGAAGACCACAAAGTGCTCCCCAATGAGGTAGTGCTTCCACAACTTTAGTTCCAACACAACCTCTGCAAGCTCCAAATCATGGGTGGCATAGTTACGCTCAAGGGGACGTAACTACCTAGACCCATAACAGATCACCCCCTATTGTTGCATCAGCACACACCCCAATCCTTAGCCTGAAGAATCATAGAATACCTCAAATTCCACCCCTTCCTATGGAAACCTCAGCACTGGGGAACTAACTAATTTCTCCTTCAGACAACTGAAGGCTGCCTGGAACTGCTCACTCCATACAAAAGCTTGGTCTTTCTTGGTCAAGGCTGTCAAAGGTGCTGTAAATCAAGAGAAGTTGGGCACAAATCTCTGGTAGTAACCCGCTAGACCCAAGAAACTATGAACCTCAACCACGTTCTTGTGTTCTCCCCAAGAAACAACCACTTAAACCTTTTAATGATAAACCATTATTACCTACTTGGACACTACATGTCTAAGGGAGTGCAATTCTCATGTCTAGAACTTGCACTTGGACAATTTCCCATAGAGCTGGTGCTGTCGGAGGACCTCTAAAACTTCCCTCATATGATCAGCATGATCCTCCTATGATATTTATTAGATTAGGATGTTATCAATAAACAAGACTATGAATAAATATAGATATTCCTAGAAGATGGAGTTCATAAGCCCCATGAATATGATCGGTGCGTTCGTAATGCCGAACAGCATGACCACAAACTCAAAGTGATCATATTTGTACTAGAAGGAAGTCTTTGAGATGTCACCCTCAATCACCCTCAACTAGTGATATATTGACCGTATTCCTATCTTGGAGAACCATCATTCACCCTTCAATCGTTCAAAAAGGTCGTATATCCTTGGGAGAGCGTAAGGGTTCTGGACTATTACCTGATTCAGTCTCTGGTAGTCTATGCACATCCTGAGACCACCATCTGACTTCTTCGCAAACAAGACCGGAGTTCCCCATGGTGACATTATTCTTTGAAAAAAACCCTTCTTCATCAGATCATCAATCTGAATCTATAACTCTTGAAGCTCAGAAGGTGTCATCCGATAGGGAGCCATCGAAATCATACTGGCACCAGGTTGCAAGTCTATCCCAAACTCAACATCACGTGAGGGGGTAGAGTCCCCACCTCCTTACAGAAGATGCCCATGAACTCATTGACAATCCATGAGACATCCACCATCTCTCTATCCACTGAATCTACTGACAGCGCGGCTAACAAATAAAGAAAGGGATTCACTCAGTGATTGCCCTCTTGGAAACCCCGCTCACCGATGAAGGTCACACATTGTCTGCCCACATCTGAAAACCTGATCCTTCTTTAGAAGCAGTAGATAATGGAATATACAGAGAACATAAATTTGATACCTATAATGACATCATATGACTATATCTATAGCAAAAGAAGGTCCCCACTGGACTGATGTGGTCCCAACATCAGTCTACATTCTCGGCAAACACGCGACAAGCTGGTCTGACCTCCGACTGGAGTACTCAAACCCAAGGGTATGGGAAGTCTCTCTGCTTCTAGACCCAAATCATGGTATAGACTAGGTGAAACAAAGGAGTGTAAAGATCCTAAATCAAACAAGGTAGATACAAGAGTGTTATACAGACAGACTGTACCTTGAACGACTTATGGCCCTACTGGAACTACTGCCTCATTGGTGTGTAACTACCCACACCCATCTCCTCTACCCATTTGATGTTAGCCACATCCCTAACCATGCCTTGTTTGAGGTCTCAAAGTAGCGGCCTAAGGTTGGCCTCCTCTGACAACATTTGCTCTAGGAGGAGCGGGAGCTCGTTGTCCTTGCTGCTACTAATGAAAGGGCTTGGCTAGAAACTACTTCTATTGTGTTGGGTGCTGGACTGGCCCGCCCCCCACTATATTATACTCAGTCCAGGCACTGATTCTGAAGGTTCCCACGGCTGCTATAGATGAATCATCTTGGTTCTGGGATTGAAAAGAAAGGGAGAGGATTGTAAGATCGAAACTAGAACTACTGGGGCCTTTTCCCCACTGGCCGAAACCTAGAAGGCCCTAACGTTGGAGGCCTGCTACTGATGGCCTTTCTATTTGAAGAGCCCAACTATATCCCATCTTGTGGCATACCTCCTACTATTTTCATCCTCTCCAACACTTTATCCTTCTTCTGGAATTCTTGTTACGTCGGTAGGGTGAAGGGAGTAACAGCATACTAAAGAGAAGGTCAGAGTGCCTCCTTTAAATGTATCGCCTGAGACTCATCATCCAAAAAGTGGTCCGGAGAAAAGAGAAGGAGATCATTAAACTTGATCCCCAACTCCCTCACTGACATACTCCCCTTATTAAGGGAGAGTAACTCTTCCCTCTTCTCATCCTTCATCGTAGAAGAGAGGAATTCTGCCCGGAACTCCCTCTCGAAGTCAGCCCATGTAACCTTATCCTCCCTCTTCTCCCCAAGATAGAGCGTCCACCACTAATGTGCTTCTCCCCAAAATTTTTCTCACATCCAAAGGAACCCAGTACTCCATCAGAGCCCGAATCAAGCTGAAAGCTATCACCAACTCCTGAAGCCAGCTCTCAGTCTCTATGTCTGAGATTCTACCCTCATACTTCCCGAGGGTCTGTCGCTGAAGGGCATGAAGAATCCTCTACCACTGATCATCCTCCTCCTCTCATTCATCCCTCTTTTGATCAGCCAAATAAACCTCCTGGGCTTGGATCACCCACACTACTTGTGGTCATCGTTAAGGTGTCATAGCTGTAAGGTAAACAAGGAATGCCAAAGCCTGAGTAGTGTAGAATATTGCTTTTAATTTTTCATAGACTTTTTATTCATTTTAAATCCCCAAAATACCCAAGAAACAAAAGAACACAAGTCATTATGATGAATTTACCTTTCATAGGGTCTATAACCTACAATCAATGTAGCCTCACATGGTCGTTCAGTAGGCCCAGAGTCCTTGCATCGGATCAGGGGGGTTTAAAATTTTGTGTCCTATCCAGTCTTCCCTGGCCTATTTCATGCACCAAGATTGCCTAACATTGTTTCCCTACCATCCCATGAAATCCTCACTCTACCTAACTCCATAATCCATCAAATATCTCAACCTCTTCCTCTGATACCATTCTGTCACGACCTGCCTTCACCAAAGTGAGGGAAGGGACTACAGATTTTTCAGACCCTTCCTTGTTCACGTTGAAGGAGAGATATGACCCCTGAGACCCGCTATCAATAGGTCCTGGAGTGGCGAATAGCACCAAGGGTATGGAATCATATGAAAACTGTAAGGCGTTTCCCTTTTTATTTAGTAGGATCGAGAGATAAGATAGTAAGTCTCAAATAACACCAAAACTGGAAGTAAAATTAAAGCCCAAACAATCCTTTCCCATATGCATGTTTCAAATAATAAGTACTATAATACAAGAAAAATCCAATGGTAAATACCAAATAAATGAAAATAAAAATAAAAATTATCCCAAAGACCGAACTAGTATGGTCCCGAACGGTCCTCGAAGTCCTCCTGGAAACCTGAAAGAAGTTTTATATACATAGGGTGAGTATACAGGTATACTCAGTAGAGAAAACCAAAGGCTCTCATGCACTAGTGGGGAGGAATTCTAATGCCCCGTGATAAAAGAAGATAACCAAGAACCTAATAAGGAAACTATCAACTCAAACCTCACTAAGGAACACTCTCCAAATAACACAGTTCAAGTAAGGTAATAGTAATAAGATGGCGATGTTTGGGTACCCCACACCACTTTCCCACTGGTTATTGAAGACATCATATGTGTCAGACCATCCCCGCCATTTTCACCGCAGTCCCACTGCCATACCCTACCCGCACAAACTTGGGATACCACAACCTCAACATCCATCCCAAAAAAACCTGGGCCACAACCACACATAACCATACCTGCATACATCTAGTCCAGAACAACTACCTCCACGCCCAAAGACACCTGGGCCTGAACAACTACTGCCACACCTTAAGACACCTGGGCCTCATCCCGAAGACACTTTGGAAACAACCTAACCGCACACACCTTGTCTAACCACCATAACGTTATCTGTCTAAAGAATATTGGGCTATAATGGACCTCAGGTCGTCACAGCCTGCCCTAAGAGTCATGGGATACTCAGAAAAGGGAGTATAAAAGAAGATAATAACCAGCCACTCATAAGAGTGTTGTGGAAAACACCCTCCCCCATTGAAATGGGGGTGTTCGGTACGAAGTACTCAACTTGGGTGGGGCATGAATAAGAAAAATAAGAACTAAATTATACATAAAGGTAATCAAGCACTCTTCCCAACCTAGGGGTTCCAAAATCAGCCCATACACAAACACCCTCATTACTATTCATTCATAAGAAGCACCACAACCACAACCAAGTCACAACTCATTCCCAGAAAACAATTCCCCATTCAACCTATTCTTGATTTCATATTAAAGTGATTCCATTTAAATAATTCTTCACTACCAGGGAACTAAGAGGCATAGCCACAAGCTAAGGAAGGAAAAACAGCCAAGTAGAAATTTAAGCATTCACACCCGGTTCTCTTGTAAATTCAAAACAACGAAAGGGGTCTATGAGATCCCTCAAAGTACTGGAACCAAACCAAGCCCCACCATATATCCCCACACGGCCTTAGATACAAAAACCAACAACTTCACCACAACAGGGGATCCCATCCCCACCCATGTCACCCGACATGTATCAAGCAGATCAACCACACATGTTACCATAATAGAGAAAATGTGTTTTCTAATTCAAACACATCATTAATTAATTTTCCTTCTTCTATTTGGTTAACTAGGGTGACCACATAATGATTCTTATTCATTGGGAATCCATTTAATCAACCGTGTTTACGTGATTAACCAGTTTCCATGTTACAGCCATTCAATCATAGAATTAACCATAAAAACAGAGGATCATTAGTGCACAAGGAAGGACCACCAATGGCCACGATTTTCAGGGGACATAAGCCCATAAAATCCACAACATATAATCAAGGATAAAAGAGTATGGAAGAATCATTAAACACACCCCTTCATTCTTTAAAATATTGTTCATTATCTTTTTTGAGGTTTGGTTTCATCCATTACTGAAGGAAACATTATCATACCCACCCCGTATGATACACAATAAGGAGAGATGAAGTAAGAACCCTACCTGGATGATCAATGATCAAATTTTCTATTCATGCACCAAGAACTAGGCATGACTTGCAAAGGAGGATCCTTTGGGACTCCAAGAGAGCCGAAAAGTTCTAAAATAGGTGCACCACTTGCCTCGGGAAGGGGGGATCCAAACACACCAAGGAGAAGAAAGAAACCATCCAAGAGTAAGAAGGAAGGAATTATAGTGTGATTCAAAAAAATGAGATAATGGAGTTACGTAATATGAATTTTGAATGGCTTAAAAGGCGGATCGTGGTTTCACCACACGGTTTGGTGGATAAAAACAATGGAATTAATTTCCATTTAATAATTATCATCAAAGAGGTGGCCATAACAATTTTTTGTTAAACATTTTCCATTAATCCAAGGAAAATGCGCAACAGGGGAAGAACTGTAATGTATGGGTAAAGGTGATACACGGAGGAAAAGCCACACATTTTGGTAAGTCAAGGGTCAACCGAATATTAGGGGATTTTAGATATAATTTATAGGATTTTAAAAGGCTTTAAAAGGGGTATTAAAATACTTTTACATCAAAATATACATTACGAGAGTAGAAAAAGTCAGAAACTGGAAAAGAACAAGGGTGGAACACCATTTGGAGAGACACTGTAAGTGGTGTCATGGTCATGATGCCACCATCATGGTGCCACCCTCACGGTTCCACTGTTTTGGTGTGCGACCATGAAGGTGCGACCGTTAAGATGCTACCATCATTATACCACTCTTACAGTGCCACCGTCAGTGGTTCCATCATAAGTGATTCCACCATGAGCGGTGTCACCATTTCGGTGTGCGAAAGTGACATGTGACACTGTTTTGGTGTGCAACCATAACTGTTTCCACTGTTTTGGTGGAACTATTTGATGGAACTAATTTTCAGGAAAATTCCTTAATGAGCCACTGCCCGAGTCGTTACACTTCCTCTCAGCCTCCTATTACTCAATCCCTATCAAATATTCAGCCTATTATTATCGAGAAACCTTCCTCTAGTAAAAAAGACTTTCACTTATTTCTACTATCTATATTGAAATACCTTTCCATTATGTCCTATCAGTTTCTTTACCTACTGATATGGCTTCTCAAGCCCTTTCACCCACTGAGTCTTTTGTGATAGACAAGGACTAGTCTTGTGATTCTTTGATGGGAACTATGTATTGTGTTAAACATATTGAATTCATAACTTCTTTTTCTTATTCCTGAAAAAAAAATCTCGCTTATATTTTCCCTCTTTCCTTTTTTTGATAAATCCCAAAAGGGGGAGAATAAATGCATGGTGTTAGTATATTTCTTTCCTATTATTCATTAACACACCTATTATTCATGACATGATTTGTGATTTTTAAAAAGGGGGATATTGTTGGATCCCTCAGACTATTGGACTCGCTTACGGTTTGAAAATCACATATCAGCCCTTATGTTTTGATATCACACATCATTTTAAGGCTTAAATCCTGTATGAACACATCATCAATCCTATTCTATCATTTTTTACTGATGTTTCATTATGATTTCCTTATCTTACCCTACTGTTAAGTTTTTTTTCCAAGACAGATTACTCAAATGTTTCTAAGTATGAGACACATTCTCCAATCCTATACAGAGCATCCAAATATTTCACAAAGGAAGTGCCATCAATTCTTGTCCCATATAGAAGGATGTGACACAAAGGATTATTTTTTTCTTAAAAGACTTGAAATAGTCACTGGTCCCTCTCATACAGTGAATCAATGTTTTGAGAAGGATGTGACACAGTCACCAGTCCCACACTGATGTCGTGACACAGTCCCAAGTTCTATACTAACACTAGTCCATTACTTTTGGAAAAGGAAGAGAATCTGATTCTATTCCTCAATCATCGGTTAGGTGCCACCACTACTGGTTCAACAACACCTGATGACACTACTCAAATGCATGGAAGGACTAACCGTTCCTGAGACACCAGTCATATGACATAGTTCTTGTGACATCGTTCCTATGGCACCGCTCCTGCAATTCACTATGACACCATTTGTTCTATACTTTACCATATTTTCATAATGTGTTTGAACTTTTTACTAACAGTCATATTTAGACAAATTAATGTTTCTGACAATATTTAGTGTTGTCTGTAGGATATTTAAAGAACAGTATGAGGTAAAAGGATGTTGTGCACCCAACATGATGATACCACCTGATGGCCCTCAAGAAATATATAATAAGAGAAGCTCCAAAATGAATAGGAAAAGAGTGGATATAATAGAGAACATTCTCATCTATATAATCCATGAAGAACACTTCATGTTCTTGTTCCTATGCTTACATGATGAACTTAAGAATTTTACAAAGATCTTTTTGAGAGATAAGGATCAAGCCCAACTATGTTGTGCTTCATCGACTACCACTCACAAAAAGGATGGAACATTTTTTATCCTGGAATGCAGAACCAAAATTCCACAAAACTCTATTTTTAGAGACAACATCCAGAGGAATCAAACTACACTTCCTACAAAACAAGGAGGCTAGAGCTGCACTACAAAACACATAAAGACTTCTTAACTCAACTCTACATTTCTAGATCTATTGTGTTCTTTTTACTTATATTTTAGAGCAGTGTGTGTATCCATTTTACACAGACACACACTGTCTCCTATACGTAACTAGAGGATACTGGATATCCTCACTTTCAAATCTTTTTACACATTTGTATCCCACTATTAAGTATGGAAGTGGTCGAGTGTGGCCTATTTACTGCTTTTCCAATGTAGAACTGTGGTAGAGGTACTTGTACCTGGATAACCCTGTGTACTATTGTAAACCACGATACAGGGTGTGGATCAGAACTATTTATTAATTTAAACTATTTAGTGGCAGGTCATCACCAAGTAGAGAGGATTAGGTCTCGGCTTGAGACTGAACCTATTTTATTCATTTCCACTATGATTTCTTGTTTATATTTCACACTATATTTTATTTAAAATAGCATATAAACAAGCAAACTCTGATAGTTAGTTTAGCAAGTTTTTATATCTGTTTTAAACTAGTAGGTTTGTTTCAAAAATTATATTAATTCTTAGAATAATATAACTAAGACCTAATCAATCTTCTGAGAAACAAATTGAACATTTAGGACTTTTAAAAATTCACTACAAATGGACTTTGTTTTATTTTAAATTTGGGGAAGCCTTGTGTTTTAAAATAACTATTTTTTTAAAAAGAAATTCTAATAGATACCCAATTCACCCCCCCAAGTATTCTACTCTGACCAACAGTAATCATTGTTAAGTGTTTCACTAGTTTTGGGATTATACATTATGTTTCATACTTTTATGATCGAATATAGTGTATTCCATTGTTTAGAAAGGGAACATAATAGAAGTAATGGAAGATATATCAATTAATGTACTCCATATAGGATTTACCTCCTAGGAAAGATAATGAATTTGGAGTTAGAGTTGTAGTTGGGACTGATCAAAATATTACTATATTGGGGTAGATAACTCATGTTATGAGTAATAACATTTCCCGTATGGAGCATCCTAGTGATCCACCACATAGTATAACAATGTTAGAGTGCTTCATGCATCAACAACCTCCATCCTTAAATGGGACTATAAATCCATTTTTAGCTGAGAAAAGGATAAGTTATTTAGAGAAGATATTTATCGCTCTGGGAAGTAGTGAAAGGGAGAAAGATTTCATGGCATTTTATCATCTCTTAGTATATGTAGATCAATGGTGATCATTGATTCAAAACACTAAGGATGAGTAGGTGATGTGGATCATTTTTAATAATCTTTGACACATCCTTTTTTATATTTTTATGGACTTTTTAATACCAAAATGTTGTTTTTTATTAAATAATTGATAATTTTTGTGATTTTGTACTTTACTGTGTAAAATAATCAATTTCAGTTTAAATCATGTGTTTTTTGTGTTCATTATTGTCTTTTTAAATAATACTTAAATTAAATTAGTCCAGTGAATTTGAATTTTATTTATTTATTCTTTTTATAATTTTTCATTCAAGTTAGTTTATTAATTCATTAATTTAATTAATTAATTCCTTATTGGTAATTTGTAAATAAATAACTCATTTTAGTTTTTATTATTTTAAGAATTTAATTAGTTTTAACATTTTAATATTATTCAATTAATAATTTTATTCTTTAATTTAATGATTTTTTAGTTAATTAACTGGTTAATTAATTGGTTAAATAATTTAATCAAGTAACTATAATTATTTTGATTTTTATTTGATTAATTTAATTGTAATTTTTAAGACAAATAAATTCACTCTCTTAAATAAAGCATAATTAATTTTATTATTTTTTCTTTTGATATTTACATAGTTTTTAATTATATTCTATTTAATTTAATTACTTAATTTTTAGTTGTATTAATGTTTTAATTAATTTAATTTTTGTTTTTTTGTAGGTGTTACGGTTGCACGGTCCTCTGCCACCATTTTCTACTCACGTTGGAACTGTTTCACAATTATAGTTCCACACTCACGATGCCACCAGTTCCTTTCCGCACTATTTCACACTTACAGTCTTATCATTTCCTTTCCACTGGTGCCTCCAACCTGTGACATTGTTGGGCACCCCCAGCCACCGTTTGGTCACTCAAACTGTGTCACTGTTTCATCCCCCAACGGTGGAACAGTTCTTCTTGATTGTCCTGCCGTCTACGCTCTTCCACCATCAAAAATACTTGATGTGGCACAGTATCACACACCGCTTCCTCTACACCCTCACGGTTCCACACTCACAGCACCATCACGGTGCCAACTTTCTCCAAATTTCTCACTGTTACAAATACAGTGGCATGTCACACTGTCCCTCAACCATCTCCTATTCTACAGCCGCATCACTGCAACCCTTCCACCCTCGTTGCCTCTCTAAACCACAATAGAAGAAGCACAAATCAAAAGCAGAAGAAAAATAATCACCAACATAGCAGAACAAATTTGAAGCAAGAGTAAGCCATAAATCAATAAAAAAACCCTCGAACCAGCAATTTGAACACATTAATTCCAGATTTGATCCAACTGTTTCCCACGGAAACATTTCTGAACTATGATCTCATCAAATCATCAGTGCTGCACGAACTCTCCTCGTCCCACACTTAAAACTCAAACTTGCACCAGGAGATCGCCGCTCGCGCACTTCCCGTTCAAACCCCCTGGAACCCTAGGCAAGAGCGGCCCGGAAAATTCAGTGGCCCCAGTCCAGTATAAATTTTTTTGCCCTAAATACATTGAGAGATACAATAAAAATATAAAATTAATGCCCTATATTTGTATATATTTTTTATTTCTTAAGTGTTGCCCTAGCCCGAGGGCTCTCTGGGCTTGCCCCAGGGCCGGCCCTGACCCTAGGCTGTCACATGTTCCTCTACCGAACCACAATCCATTCTCCCCCTTCACCTCACCACTCCTTCCGGTAGAACCCTAACCCTTTTTTTGTACTCCGCAGTGAGACTTCCCTGCCACTACATCTGATTCACAGGTCGTGCCGCTGCCGCCACATCTCCCTCTAAGCCCCCCCCCCCCACCCCTGCTCCATCCTTTTCTTTCCTCTTCTCCCTCACCGAACAGAGCCACCTGACCCCCCCCCCATTTCATCTTTTCTTTATTTTTTTAGTTTTTATTATATTTTATTATAACATATAATATAATATAATATATATATATATATATTATGTAATATATATGATATACTATACAACAATAATTACAGGTTTAATAATAATAGTATATAATCTTGTATATATCATAGTAATATATGTTATTAAATAAATATAATAGTTATTAAAACATATATTAGTAATAATAATATTAGATATTATAAAGTATGTATATATATATATATATTAATATGCATTTTTTTAAGTAGCGATATAATATAAAGTATTTTTATATAGTAGTTCCATTCTCTAACTCACGTGCGTTTTTCTTTTTTTGCAGAGGGAGGGTTGTAGCTCGCCGTGCGCTCACTCATCAATCAGTTAGGAGAAACTATTATAGTGACTAGAATGGGAGATGTGGAACTATGAAAGCTCCACATGGAGGTCGGGGAACACTTTAGATGAGATTTCATAGACTTTGATTACTAAGTGATTAGCATTCATCACAGGCAGGAGATAAAGAATTTATTACAGGGATGGACATGGGGCATTCATCCAGGGATAGGAAGAGTGGAGCAGGGGGATTCCAGAACTTTATTCTTTTGGGAGATCATCCATTCATCCATCCGAAGATCCCTCAATCTATCGATTCCTTGCGATCAACCCTCGATCTATATTTTCACCAAAATAGAGGAAGACATACATTGAGCAGGAGATCAGTATCAGAGATGAAGCTGGAGAGAGGAGAAATCTTGTGGGAGAGGCTTCTTCATTCATTTTCTGTTTCTATCTATTTGACTGTTTTAATGTGTAGTTAAATTGATTAGGGGAATCGGGCTAGAAAGAACTGATCATCTATCTATTCTTCATGTTTTTTTAATCAGATTGCTCAGTGCAATTTTATTGCTTGGTTTTCTCTTCTATTAATTTTGAGTATCATTTTGCATTACCTAACAGCTGATGGGTGTGGTAGTGAATCATTTCATCATGGATCATTGGCCGAAGTACTAAGAATTGGAAAAGGTCAATACATATCTTCTCTAATCTAAGAGGATTTATCCAAGGGTTAAGATCGAAAGATTGAGACTCAAGGAAGTTAATCGAGATGTGTTGATCCACTGAAGTGGCAACTAGGTGGATTAGCACCATTTTTCTATGCACTGAGTAATTGAATTAAACCAAGTAGAAATTGAATAATATCTTTTTAATTAGTTCAAAGTATCTTGAGGACCCTAAAATCATCATTACTGTTTGTTCTCTGTTCAAGACATGTATTACACTATTTCACCTTCATTTTCACACCCACTCTCAGTGTTTGTTTTATTGTTTGCGTTTAATTTTTGTTATTGTTTTTTTGTTTTTTTTTTAGTTTGGTCTATCACAAACTAAGTCCTTCTCTTTGGTTCGACACCCTTTTTACCATAGTACTAGTAGTTCATAGGTTTTATAAATTTTAAAATTGTGCATACTCAATAACTGTACAGCCAAATTTTGGCACCATTTCCGGTGAAGGCTTTTGCGTCCAAGTTTAAAAAACACAAAAAATTAAATAGAACGAAAAAATAAAAAACTTAAAAAACTGTACAAAAAATCTCAAGAAAAACATGTTGTTAAAACTATATGCACACTAGAGATTCTATGTCAGAAGTTAAAATTCTTATTCAAGAAATGAACAAGCACTGTTATGAACTTTAAAAATAAAAGAAACTTGAAATGTAGAATTTAGATAATATTGCTGGAAATAAAAATTTAAATGGGCCACAAACCTTAGTTTATACCCCTAAGAGACCTAATCTTAGGGAGTTTCAAATTCCTACTATGTCCAGTAATCCATCAGGTATCAAATTGTCCCCAAGTTCTATGAGCTATGACATCAAAAAGTATCATCTTTCTCAACTGCCATAATTTAATGGTCTTCTAGAAGAGGACTCCTTAAAGTTAATCAGATATTTTTATGCTTCTGTCCTGTAGTTACCTCTATGATATCTTAGTGAGGAGGAGTTGAGGTTGAGGTTGTTTCCATTCTGTCTAAAGGGGGGGCTAGAATTTGGTTTCAAAATTTATATGAGTAAATCTTTGAAACCTGTGAAGAGTTGTACAATTCCTTTGTATCAAAATTCTATCCCAGTAACACCACCATTGAGGTTAGGCATAAGATCATTGGATTTGTCCAGGATGAGGGAGAACTCTTTCATGAAGAATGGGATAGGTTCAGATTTCTTCTTAGATAGAGTCCCAACCATCAATTAGCTCAACGGTTTCTCATGGAGACTTTCTATAATTCCTTCACCACCTACAATCAGAACTTAGTTGATCAATCTTGTGTAGGTGATTTATCTGATTCCACTGCTGATGAGCTAAAATAGTTTTTTGATAAGTTGGCTCAAAAATATCAGGAAAAGTTCATGAAGAAGAGATTCATCCATAGGGCTGATACAAATCCTCAAGCTATTGTTGGTGATGATAGGGTCCTTAGGTAGCAGTTCCATCACTATGGGATGTTTGGTCACACTCATAGATATTGTCCAAACATTGATCTCCCTGTTTCATGTGATGAGAGTGCCCAGTTTGTCGATTATAGGGCTATGAATCAAGGTTTACATGATCAAATCTCAAATCCATACCAATATAGATATCAAGGTCATCCTAATCAATCATGGAGTAATCAAGGGACCATAAAGCAGCCCTTTACCCCAAACAAGCAGCCCACTGCCCCAACTTTCCACCCATAGCCCGAACAAATTTTCCAGAATCAATATGAGGCTGAATCATCTAATTATCAAGAGGATTTAAAGGGGATGTTGAAATTAGTTTTGAGTGAGATCAGCTCATTTAAGAAGGAAACAGATTATAAGATTCATAATTTAGAACATCAAATGAGTCAAATGGCTAAGAATCAAGCTGGTAAGGAATAGAGAAAACTACTCATCACATTAACTACCAATATAAGAGAAAATTTTATGGTAGTAACAACCATATTAGGGATTAAACATAAGGAACTAGTTAAGGAACCACCTAGGAAAGAGGAAAACAATGTTCAAGATAACATTGAAAATAAAAATATAGAAAATCCCAATTTTTTAAATCTAAAAAGTGAGTTCCAAACTGAATAGATTGTGAAAACCACACTTGATAAAGCTAAGGAACAAAAGAAAATGAAGTGGGAATTTATTAAGGAAGTGAAGAAGAAATTGGGTTCTGAGTACAAGGTGAATAATCTACCTGTTTTAAAACATTATGCCCCTCTCATTCCCTTCCCTGAAAGTGTGAAGCAAAGTGATGAACCAGATTACCTGAGATTTTTGAAACTATTTTGAAGCTTCACCAGCAACATTCTATTATTAGAAGCCTTGAATTAAATCCCTTCACATGTTTCATTCACAAAAAGGTTTCTTAAGAACAAGAATGATTGGAAGAAGTTGCATAAAATTGATCTCAATGTCGAGTGTAGTGAAATTGCCCAAAAAAATATTCCTCCCAATTTAAAGGACCCCGGTGGATTTATCATTCAGTTCTGAATAGGAGGAAGTGAGAAATTGAATTTTCTGTGTGACTTAGGAGTTAGTATCAATATTATTCATTTCTCCTTGTTTAAAAATTTGGGTCTTCAGGATACCCAAACAACTTATTTTTGTCTTTAGCATGATGATAGGTCACTCACACACCCTTATGGAAGAGTGGATGACCTATTAATAAGTGTATGAAAACTAGAACTACCCACTAATTTCTTGATCCTTGATATAGAATGTGACTACAAGGTTCCAATCATCTTAGGCAGACCCTTCCTTACTACTGGTGGTTCCATCATTGATGTCTCCAAAGGTAAACTCACCCTCCAAGATGTAAATGATGTGGAGGAAATTTTTGTGTTTGAAAGGCCCCTTCATGAGGTTAGTTGTGATGTGATAGAAGTTACTATGAATAAATGTTACAAAATTGAGGTTAGAGATGAGTATGGGTCTTTCCGACTTGAGGTCACAGAGATAATAATTCCCTAAACCACTAAAAAAATTTCCTTGGCTCCTAATCTTTCCCCACACCCTCCTGTTGATGAGAAATTTGTTTCTTTGGATCCCATTCTGGGGAGTGAGTCACAAATTTTTCCTACACTGTCTCATCATGTTTATGAAATTTTCTCTTGTGAAGTTGATTGTGTAAGAGTTCCTGAAGCTGGAGAAAATTCTGGGTTGATCCCTGCTAAAAAACATAATGATTTCCATTATGAACAAATGAATTTATTTGATATCTTCTTACCAATCCAGTATGATTTTATGAGTGATGATTTCAAACCTAAACTCTAAAGATTCACATATTTTGAGTCCTCTATGGACATTGAGAAAAATCTGTTGAATGCTGAATTTGATAACTTCTTCTGGGAGATTTCTAAGTTGTCAGAGTTCCGAGCTGTTTTGGGACTTTCTGAGGATTTTGTTGATGTGTCCTTTTTTTTGGTTTGATAAAAACTATAAGTGTGTTGGAAGATCTGGAATTATTCTTGATTAGATCGGTGATTTTCATGGGTAGATGTTGAACTTTTTAAGCACTAATGAACTGATTTTTAGATACCCAGTTGAGCTATACAACATGAATCCTATTAGTGATCTGGATGAATTTTGGAGAATTCTAATTTATATTGAAGATGAAAATGTCTCAAGTGGTATTTCTCTTGATTCTTTAGACAATTGTGAAGTCCAAACCATTGAAAACTCCTTCCCATTGAATGATCATGGTTAGAAATATTTAGGGGAATAAGGTATGGGTAGGTACTTTAAACCTAGCGGTGCATGGGAGGAAACCCGTGGTTTACTTTGTTTTCTGCATTAAATTTTTAGTTTGAATAAATGCTCCTTGATTAGTAGTTTGTCTCTCAATTTGATGAACAATAATTCCTGAATTTCCTTTTCATATGATGCAAGTGGTCTGGTGGTCCTGGTTTGCTAAGAGAAACATGTTTCAGTGGCAACCTCATTTGGAACATTCATTGTGAAAGGAGGTTGTCATCAGAGAACACTGGATAACACTCTGAAACTTAGGATCTGGGTTGCATTTTACATAAGTTTTAAATACTTTAACACTAATGTTAATTTTTTTATCTTGTAGGTACATAAACTTCACATCCAAAGTTCATGAACAAGGCGAATAAAGGGAGGTATTAAAAATGAATTGAGAAGTTGCACATTCAGGGGACTAGTGTTTTTATGTTTCCATTTGTTTTAATATCCTCATTTTTGTTTCATGCTATTGTGAACTAAGTGTGAGGGATTTCCCACTAATTTTTTATTAGGTTTTATCTTTATAATATCTACTAAGTTGAAAGGTATTTTGAGCTGCATTTTTAAACTTGCTCTACTCACTGTTTTTATTCTCATTGTGCTATTGCGGAACAATATTGATAACAATGCTACAAATTGAAGTATATTGAGTAATCTTTTTTCTGCTCTTAAAATTCAAAGCATGAACTTATGAATAGATCTGAAAATTTTTCTAGTGTTGGATGGTGGGGTTGGGTTCTTGTATTTGTCTTTTTTTGAAGTTTTCTTTTCTTTCTCTTTTTATGTGGAAAAGAAAATTTTTGAACCTCATTGTTACCCCTCTATATCCTTTTTCAGCTGAAATGTCCATTTATTTTGAACATAAAATATCTCCCACCATGAGATTCAACATTTGAGACAATGTTGGGTTTTAAGTTTGGGGGAGAGGGGTCATTCTAGTGTCATTTCAAATTACCCTTTCTTGAACTTTGTGTTTGTTTCAAAAAAAAATGGTCAATTTTTTTTTCAAAAATTGTTCAATATCTTCCAAATTTTTCAACTTCTTTAATCACTTGATGGTCATTGATGGTTCATTGGTACTTAATTTCTGTCCTATTTAGTGGATAACTACTTGCTAGATATTGAGTGTGGCAGTTAGTCAGAAATCGTTAAGCAAGAATGATTACTAAGTGCAATTGTTCACTGTCTCTATGGATCTGTCTATTTAGGAACTGAGGATGGGAGTTTGATAGGATAGGTTTTGTGGGATGATGATCATGACTTACGGTAACTGAATGTTATCACTGGAACCTAGGAGACTCACATTTCAAAATAATAATATTCAATCACTTAAGGAAGTCAACTCGAGTGATTATTAATTAAGTCCTTTGTAATAGGAGTAAAATGGGCAAATGGGATCCCATGGTGATTATCTAAGACAAGGTGCATTGGGTTTATTTCTATGAATAAATAAATCCATTTCAATCTTAATAAGTGCTACCAATAGTTCTTTGCATGTAGAGTATGGCTAGGAAAAATTAAAATAAAGTGCCCTTGTCAAAAAATGAATTCATTAAGGTGAGGGGAATTTTGAATCCAGATGAAGAAGGGAGAAATTTATTTGGTTAATTTTCATTTCAGTTAAATCAGTAAAGTGACAAAATTAATGTACTTTAATTTTTGGAACTTGGGAGTGTTGAGTCAATAAGGTTTCCTTATAACTTTTCCATTCCTTTATGTTTTGAAAATCACAAACACTCTATCTTAAGGCAAATTTTGTTTTCATTAATAAGGAAAATTTTCCTTCCCTGAGGAAAATTTATCCTTACCAGGTTTTCATTATTCATGTTTTAGTTTCTATAAATCTAACTCTTTTTATTACTAAGTGTAAAATTAAGTTTCACATCTAAAACCTCAGAATTCTATAAATACTTAGATATAGAGTATTCTATTTTTAGGTTCTGAATTCAGTCTCTGAATTCTCTGAAATTCAATCTCTGAATTCTCTGAAATTAAAACTCTGAATTCTCTGAAATTCAGACTCTGAATTCTCTGAAATTCAGACTCCAAATTTTCTGAAATTCATACTCTGGATTCTATGAAATTCAGACTCCGAATTCTCTAAAATTCAGACTCGGAATTACTTAGAATTCGAACTCCGAATTCCTTATAATTCAGACTCTGAATTCCTTAGAATTAAATACTCTGAATTCCTTAGAATTCAGACATCTAATTCCTTAGAATTCAGGTTCCAAATTCCTTAGAATTCAGGTTCTGAATTCCTTAGAATTCAGGTTCTGAATTCCTTAGAATTTAGGTTCTGAATTCCTTAGAATTCATATTCCGAATTCCTTAGAATTCAAGTTTAAAATTCCTTAGAATCCCGGTTCCGAATTCCTTATAATTCAGACTCTGAATTCCTTAGAATTCATGTTCCTAATTCCTTAGAATTTAGGATCCAAATTCCTTATAATTCATACTCTGAATTCCTAAAAATTCAGACTCTGAATTCCTAAAAATTCAGACTCTGAAGTCTATAGAATTCTGATTCTGAATTCCATGATAAACAGAATCCGAATATTCATGCAATACTGAATCCAAATGTCCGTGTAATATAGACTTCGAATTTTTATTTTTCCTAGACTCCGGAAAATTTGAATTGGTTGAGCAACCATATTTTACATAATCATGTTATAGTTATGAAATGATGTCGGTCATTCAGTTTCTAACCAACCGTTGTTTGAGTGACACGTATACAGGTCTATCCAAGATTCAAGGAAAAATATGATGGTTGGAGGAGGGAGATAACCATTGGAGAAGTACCTATAAATAGGATCTCATTTGAACGAGCTCAATACTTTTGACTTTTACTTTTGTGAAAAAGTTGATAACTCTAGAGACCACATGTTGTTAAAGTGATTTCTAGAGAGATAGATACTCTCATGCTTTGTGCATACTGAACATCTTTTTCAGATTGCTTTTTGAGACTTTGAATGTTGCTGAGTACATTCAAGGCTTCCAGTGATAGGAAGACAGAGGTGCTGACTACCATAATGTTTTAGGACTTCATTGATAAGGAAGATAGAGGTGTCGACTACCTTAAAGTTTGAGGGCTTGCAGGGATAGCAAGATAGATTTCTATATTCATATCGAGGGCTTACCCTGGTGTGGGTAAGACACACTTTCTTGAAAGTATAAATCAAGGGACCTTTATCCAAGGTTGTTGGATACTCTACTATTTTGGTTAAAAAATTTCATACGTGTTACTTGTATTATTTAAAGTTTATTTTTCAATGCATTTTTATTAATAAGTAAAGTATAACTACCTTATACTTTCTTATTCTTGTACTCTGATTAGTAAGATTCTATATGCTTTAAGGTAGAATTTTTGCCCTTGTAAACTTTTCTTTAGTTTCATTTCCAGAACTATATTTCTGGAATCTAGCAAGTGTAAAACCAATAGGTTTTGTGAATTTACCTTTTTTAACTTTTTAAAACAATATAAAGGTTTATATCAACTTTAAAATTTCCAAAATAATTTTTAAAAGATACATTTCACCCCCCCCCCCTTATATTGAGTATCTACATCATTACTCCGATCCTATAATTGGTATCAGAGAAGGTCTCTGAAATACTTATATTCATATATAAGTTTTATTGCTCAAGTTTTCATTGTTCTATATTTTCCTTTATTAGGATTTTTTTATCCTTGTTAACAAACTTTTATTACTCACAAGTTTTTGTGGAAAGTTATTTTCTTCTAGATGGCAGGAATGAATATTGGTTTGATTGACAATATTAATCCTACAAGACCACCAATCTTTTATGTAAATGACTATGAATACTAGAGAGATAGAATGAAGACCTTTGTGATAAATATAGGTGTTGACAACTACATTATGTTAACTAGATATTATAAGATTCCTGATAAGGAACATAGATACTTTACTAATCTAGAAAAGGTGGAATACCAATTGAACTTTAAGGTACGAAATACTTTGCTTTGTTCCATGACTAGAAATATACATAGAAAAATTTCATCTTGTGAAGTAGCAAATATTATTTGGAAGAATCTTGAAGTAACTCACTTTAGAAATTCCAAAGTCATTGAAACTAGAATAGCTATGCTCAGAGCTGAGTATCATGGTTTTTTTATTTCCTTATGGAGAACCCATATGTAAGGTACAACAAAGATTCATGACTATTGTTAACAATTTACAATCTATGGGTGAGAAAGGATTAGATTATTAAGCTCTTGTAGACAAAATCATAGGCATCATGCCTAACGAATGGGAATATAAGAGGACAGCCATAGAAGAAAATAGAAAAGTCACTCAGATTTCTATTGATGATCTTTTTAGAGCTCTTCTTCAACATGAAACCAGAATGAAGAGAGATATTGAGAATATTAAGAGAAAGAATGGAAATGGCAGTGTTGCTTTTACAAAAACTTCAAATCATATGAAATCACTGACTCCTGAAAGAGTTATAAGATCTAAATATAATAAGGTTGTTATTCAATCTGAATCTAGTGAATGTGAATCTTCAGAAAACGAGTTAGTTAATCTTTCTCAAAGTATAAAAAAGATTGTTGGATAGAAGAATGTTCAATCTAGATACAATAATAAAGAGAGAAATGACAAGAAAGACTTAGAAGTCACTTGTTATGAATTCAAAAGATCAGGGAATATAAGGCCATATTGTCCTATGCTTAGGAGAAAGGATATAAAGGAATAGAATTATGAGAGGAATAGAAATAAATACAACAAGTCTAAGGCAAAGAATTTTTTGAAAGCCAATGACACCTGGAGTGACAGTGGTGGAGACTCTTCTGATGAATCCTCAGAGTATGAATCTTCTGGTCAGAAGAATCTTGGTTTACTTGTGAAGTTACTTATTGAAAATAATTGTTTAATGGACAAGGTATGAAATGTTGAATCTATAACCAATGTATCCTTGAATGAAACTTATAGTGATAGTAAATATTATGAATATTTAGATGAAGAATATTCTTCTGATGAAGATAAAATTTTCTTACTTATGAAGAAGTGTCTAGGTTTTCTAATCTCCTTGAGAATGAAAATTCTAAATTCAAGAAAAATCTTGATAAGTAAAAGTCTATAATTACTATTCTTACTAAAGAAATATCATATCTTTCCAAAGATCTTGATAATAAAAATTGGGATTTTGAAAATGTTTCAAAAACCTTTGAAGATGTTAATTCTAAGAAGGATAAACTTTCTAAGGATCTAGAAAAAGTAATTTCTAAGAAAAATGTTTTAGAGCCTTACTCTAGTGCTAAAACTAATGTTTTTGAGGATAAGAAATTTGTTATCATAATAAAGTGAGAAATTGTTTCCTTGAGGAAGTTTTTGTCAAATTTTACTCTGGGAAAGGAAAATTTTGATAAGATGTATTCCCAAATTCAACCTCTAATGTAAATACCCAGAAATTTCTGTGGAAATTTTTTTTTTCTTAAATACATGGGAATTTTACGAGTCCGCAAAAATTTATGGTGCATGATTCCGAGGCCTAGTGTGCCTGGAATCAATTTTTGATGTTTTTTTGGGTACGTTCAGTAAACGTACGAGCGGGATTTTATAACTTTTGAACCGGTGCTCAGAACTAAAATTTGAGGAAAGATGTCGAGAATGGAATCTAGATTTTGGATTTTTTAATAAAGTTAAATAAAAATAAGTGTAGGATTATTTTTATTTTTTAGGTGGTTAAAATCTCCATGTGGTGGTTAGTGGTGGGGGCCACCACACCCTAACCTCCCATGGGAGGATTAGGGTGGTGGGTCCCACCCACACATAACCTCCCTTGGGAGGATATCCTCGGTGGGAACTACATGGGCTTTAAACCCCCTTAACTCCCCATAAAGGGGGAGAAAACTCTTCACCTTCCCCACCATTTAATTGAGCCAACTCCACCCATTTAATTAAGTGAGATAATTCATTTAATTAAAACACATTTTGAATTATTTTGAATATTTTGGCCAACAAATTAAATAATGGGTCAGCTTGACCCATTATTTTTCGTTGGCAATTCATTTGGTGGAGCTTTGAGAAAGGGATTTGAAGAACTTGGAGAACCTTTAGAGAAACTAATTATCCAATGAAGAACAATCTTCAACCGTGCCAAAATAGAAGGAGTCGATCGTGAAGAATGTCGTCTTTGACTTCATCACCTCCGAACACTCATCTGCCAACGACGGATATCCTCTTCCTCTTCCAACATTGACAAATCGACGCTTCCTTTCCATGACGTCGTTAACGATCTTCGTCGTACGAGGTAGGGGTCGTTTAGATTTATTTTGATCTTCATTATTCATCATTCTTGAGCTTCTTTATTGGACAACTTCTACCACCCTAACACGGAGGGCACGGGCAGAACAAACATGGCCGGACCCTCCTCCGATTTTCTTCATTTTGTTGACGACAGCGGCGGAGCAATGACGGCCGGTGATGGGCCGGCCATGGAGGGAACCAGTGGCGCAAGGGCCGCCGAAGGATCACGGCACCTTCATGCCACATGGAAGACCGGGTCGTGGCCAGCATGGGCCGCGGCGACCGGAAGGCCGCCGGAGGGGTGCGGTGTCGTCGCGCCGCGCGGGTGAAAGGGGTCGTGGCCAGGAGGGCCGCAGTGGCCGGAAGGTGGGAGTGGTGCCGTCACGCCGCACCAAGTCACGTCCAGGCAGGCCTCGGTGGATGGAGGAGGGCGGTCGGCTGAGCCGGCTACCGGTGGGCGCGCCACAAGGGGGACCCGAAGGGTCCCGCGATTACCGGGTCGGTGCCATGCGCCAGCCGTTATAGGGAGAAGGGGACGCTGACCCCCCCCCCCCCCCCCCCGTTAGGTTAGCGCGGGGCCCGCGAGGTGCAACCACCCTCTAGCTTCATCTGGAGGACCACCTCCCAGCCACGTGGGCCGCGCCACCCGTGAACCGGTCCGCCGCGCGGGCTGGGCCGCCCGTCGCGGGCCAGGCCAGTTTCCGTGGGTCGGGCTGGCTCTGGCGGGCCGGGTCGGACCCGCGGACTGGGTTGGACCTTGGCCCGAATCCTGACCCAGGTCAGGTTGACCCGAATTGGGTCGTGTCGGCCCAGGCCGGGTCGGTCCGACCGTGCCGGACCGGACCGGACCCAGGCCTTGGTTTGACCCAATTCACTTTTTCACCATATCTCAGGCTACGGGTGTCTGATTGATGAACCCTCTATGGTGATGGAAATATTGGATTGAGGCGGTTCTTTTGGAATACCCCAATCGAGGTTTGGATGTAGTTGGGGTATGGTCGGTTTGGATTGAACCTAAATCCAACCGGGCCCTCGGAGTAGAAACGCCAATAACTCACATTTTGGGTGTCTGATTGGCGCGCTGTCTGTCATGTCGGGTTCCTTATGATGAGATGGAACTATGGGATACATAAACTTGAGACTTCTTGGTAGTTTATGTATCAACATTTGGCTCGAGGAGCGGACCCTCCAAGAATTGAGTGTGCTGTGTTTGGGAACCCTATAGATAGCTGCGACTGAGATGATAAGATCCTACGTGGACCTACTTCTGTACGAGGATCCTCCGTGGGTTCGATAGTGATGATACTGGACTAGGATCCTCTGTGGGTTCGACAGCGATGATACTGGACCGGAATCCTCTATGGGTTCAACAGCGATGACTTCTGTACTGGGATCCTCCGTGGGTTCGACATCGCTGATACTGTTCCATCATCCTACGTGGGTTCAACAGAGGAGATGATGCAGTGGCTACATCTAATCATCTCTACCCCTCTAATTGAGTTAAATACCTGTGTGAGATGAGTCTTGACTCTAAGTTGTTATCATTTAGAAGAATGACTTTTACTTCCTTTGTGGAATGGGTTGTGCTTGGGCTCGAATGTTGGAGCCGAACTATAATTGGTAACTTAGGTATATGTATGGGCATATACCTAAGAAGGGATGGTTGATACTTTGTGATTGTATGTTACTACTGTTGTTTATCCTTAGTGGATTTTGGGAGACCTTTGGGGGTCTCGGGGTCCGTTACTGAGTATCGTTATACTCACCCCTCCATGGGCTTCTCCCACACCTTGTTGTGTTCTGTGGAGACGACGGTCAGCAGTGATCGAGGCTGAGGGAGACGGACGAGAGGTTGCTCGGAGCTGGACTAGACAGTACATACCTCAGGGACATGTTGTTCGAGGTATGTACCTACCCTTCTTGTAGGATTTTTCCGGTGGATGATCCAGGAGATTTTTTTCCTTTTCACTTGTACTTGTACTTCAGTTGGGTTTGTATACTGGCCCATTTACTTTCAGCACTCTTCCTATACCAGTATTTGTTTTTACTGCTGCTTGTGATTTAGACTGTGCGTGTTACAGGTTTAAAGGCAATGCCTTCCCTTTTTATCAGGGAAAAACCTTTGGTGCTAGTCGCCAACCCCTGGCCTATGGAAGGCAGGCTTGGGGAAGTCATGACACGATCCCCGAGGACGGGTCGTGATATCTAAGGAATAATTATGGATTTGGTTATACTAGTTCAAAACCGATTTTTGTAACAATTATTTTGTACCTCAAAGTGCTCCATTTTTCACTAAGTGTTAGTGTGGTGGTCATTGGGAAAAAATTGTTCCTTAAACAAAACACAGTCTTTAGGTTTTTATAAAGCTTATTTTTCGAAGAAAATGTGGATTCCTAAAATTTTTCTTTTTGAAGTGTCCGGATCCAAGAAATTTTTGGTTCCGAAATTCTAACACTCTTATTTTCAGAAAAGAAAAGATAGTACCAATAGCAATACATGGTACATGGATAGTGGATGTTCTTGGAATATGACTGGTAATAAAAACTTCTTTGAAAAGATTATCAAGATGAAGGGAGGAAAAGTATCTTTTGAAGATAATGCTCAGGGAGAAATTATTGGTATAGGTAATGTTATTCTTCTTGAAAAAACTTTGATTTCCAACGTTTTATTTGTTAAGGATCTTAAGCACAACCTTATTAGCATAATCCAATTATGTGATAAAGGTTACCTTGTGAATTTTAGGAATGAAAAGTACTTAGTACACAATTCCAAGGAAGAGTTATATTCTTTCTTCCCATAGGCAAGAGAATGTATACACACTAAACATAGAAGACCTTAGGAGCCAAGATCTACCTTGTCTTAGTGAAATGGAAGATCATTCTTGGTTATGGAATAGAAGGTAAGGACACTATAATCTTAGGAACCTATGAAAACTCTCTAAGAAAATACTAGTTAAGGATCTACTGAAGCTTAGATTTGATTATTTAAAAGTTTGTGATTCTTTTCAATATGGTAAGAAACATAAATCAAGTTTTAAATTAGTTGGTAAAGTCTCAACCATTGATTCATTATAGCTAATTCATATGGATCTTTTTGGTCCAACACAAATAGGAAGCATTGGAGGAAAATATTACGTGTTTTTCTTAGTTGATGATTACACCATATTTGTGTGGGTCTATTTTCTAGAAAATAAATCTAAATCTTTTTCTTATTTCAAAACTTTTAGATCCCAAGTTAAAAATGAGAAAAAACTTCCATTGATAACTATTCATAATGATTATGGAGGAGAATTTCAAAATTTTGATTTTGAAACTTTTTGTAGTAGAAAAGGAATTACTCTTAACTTCTCAGCACCAAGAACTCCAAAACAAAGTGGGGTTATTGAATGAAGAAATATAATTATTCTAGAGATAACAAGAACCATGTTAAGTGAATATTCTATAGCCAAACATTTTTGGGCTAAAGTTGTAAGTACTGCTTGCTATACTATAAATCGTGTTTTGAATAGAACTTTTCTTAATAAAACTCCTTATTATTTATGGAATGGTAGAAAACCTAGACATTCCTACTTCAAGGTTTTTGGTTGCAAGTTATTCACTCTGAATAAAAAATATAATCTACTCAAATTCACACCAAAATTTGATGAAGGAATTTTCTTAGGCGACTCTATAACTTCTAAGGCTTATAGAGTTTTCAATAAAAAAACTTGTACTATTGAAGAAATAGTACATGTCAAATTCAATGAAACTGATTCTTTTGTTTTTAAACATCCTCAACCTATATGCTCATATGTTTTTTCAAAAACTGATTATCAACCCTTGATAGAATATCCTTCTGATAAGTAAAATGTTCAAGAAAATGTTTCTGAAGCATTTACCCGAGAAGAAGTCCTACCATACGTTGATGAACAGGTTTTACAAAATCCAAATCAGTTGTTTCTTAAGAATCATCCTAGTGATAGTATCATTAGTGATTTAAATCAACCTATAAGGACTAGAAGTTCTTTAATAAATAGAGTTGAATGTCTAGCATTACTTTCCCAATTATAACCAAAAAACACTGATGAAGCTTTAGGTGAATATGATTGGATAAAAGCTATGCAAGATGATTTAAATGAATTCGAAAAAAATAAATTTTGGACCTTGGTTGAAAGACCTAAGAAAACATCTGTTATTGGAGTAAAATGGGTCTTTAGAAATAAGTGTGATGAAAATGGAGTAATAGTAAGAAATAAAGCTAGATTGGTTGCTAAAGGATATAATCAACAAGAATGAACAGGCTATAAAGAAACCTATTCTCTAGTAGCTAGACTTGAATCTATTCATATCCTACTAGCCTTTGCAGCATTTTTCAATTTTAATATTTTTCAAATGGATGTTAAATGTTCTTTCTTTAATGGTTATGTTCAAGAAGAAGTTTTTATTGAACAAACACCTAGTTTTGAGGATTCAAAAGATCCTGAACATGGTTTCAAACTTACCAAATCTTTATATAGACTTAAACAAGCTCTTAGAGCCTGGTATGATAGGCTTATAGGGTTTTTGTTTCAAAAAAATTATGTTAAAGGAAATACTAATCCAACCCTTTTCATAAAGAAAGATAATAAAAATGTTTTGATTGTTCAAATTTATAATGATGACATTATATTTGGTTAAACTCAACAATCCTTAACTTATTCCTTTGCAGATATAATGAAATATGAATTTGAAATGAGTATGATGGGTGCGTTAACATTTTTCCTTGGTTTTCAAATTCCTATAAAACCAGAAGGAATCTATATATCCCAACATATGTATATTAAATATCTTCTTAAAAAGTATGGATATGACAACACTAAATGTATAACTACTCCCATTGGTACCTCAAATTCACTTGATCTTGATGAAGCTGGGAAACCAGTAGATCAAACATCATATAGAGGTATGATAGGAAGTCTACTTTAATTGACAGCTAGTCATCTAGACTTAATGTTTTCAATATGATTATGTGTAAGATATCAATTCAATCCTTAGTAATCTCATTTAAAGGTACTTAAAAGGATTTTTCTCTACTTAATGGGAACCATGTATTTAGGACTCTTTTATACTTATAGAAATGATTTTGTTTTAAAAAAAATTTGGATGATGACTTTGGTGGATGTAGAATGGATTGGAAAAGTACATCCGTAACTTGTCATTTCTTAGAAGATTCATTATTTTCTTGTTCATGCATAAAGAAACACTCAGTAGCACTTTCCACTAATGAAGCAGAATATGTTGCAGCTGGAATTTGTTGTGCTCAAGTGTTGTGGATGCAACACACACTTACAGAATATGGTATGAGTTTTACCAAAACAAAAATTTTGTGTGATAATACTAGTACCATTTCCTTAAGTAAAAACCTAGCACATCACTCTTGTGCAAAACTAATAGATATTAGGCATCACTTTCTTAGGGATCACACACAAAAAGGAGATATCATCCTTTAATCTATCAGAACACAAGATCAATTTGCTGATATTTTTAAAAAATATTCACCGTATGATATATTTGAATACATAAAACAAAAGTTAGGAATTATAAATGTAAGGTAATATTCGATATTAATTTCATATTGAAACTTATCTCCTTATAGTAAGAAACACTTTTTCATAGGGGGGAACATTTTCTTGTTAGTAAAAATTTTTGTAGTTAAAATTTTTTTAGTTAAAATTTTTGTAGTCAAAATTTTTGTAGTTAAAATTTTCATAGTTAAAATTTTTATAGTAAAAATTTTCATAGTTAAAATTTTCATAGTTATAATTTTCATAGTCAAAATTTTTGTAGTTAAAATTTTCATAGTTAAAATTTTCATAGTCAAAATTTTCATAGTTAAAATTTTTGTAGTTAAAATTTTCGTAGTCAAAATTTTGGTAGTCAAAATTTTTGTAGTTCAAATTTTGGTAGCCTAAAATTTTTTCCAAATCAAAATTTCAGAATCTAAAGTTATTCAAAAATAATTTTCTTTATTAAAAATAATCTTCCTATCAATCTGAAAGGTATATTTCCTTTCTTAAATTTTCATAATCATATTTTTCTTGTTGGAATTCTCATTTTGTTTTTAAATTTTTCATATTCACTTTTCCTTAAATCCGATTTTTTTTTTAAAAACTCAAAAGATCGGAACCTAGTAAAATCCTTCATCAGTAGTCATCTCAACTGTTAGATCTTCTCAAGAAGTTTTCAACTATTGGATCAATTAGGGAAGTGGAACCATCGATTCAATTGCCTATATATAGGCCACCCGATGCTTGTCCCACATCAAACCCCAAGCCTTCGCGTGCTGAAGCTCTGCCTCTGTTTTTAAAGTCATTCCTAATCTTTAAAGTTTCCTTACTTCTGAATGTCTGTTAAAGCCTCTTCTCAGAAAGAAATATCAACTGTTAAGGAAATCTTCGAGTGGAATATCTACCAAGAAAGGTCAGTCGATCTGAAGTTTTATGCCAAGTATGATTCCATTGTTTCTAAGAATATCAAGCTGAATAGTTGGGAGAGTGTATGTTTATGAAAACCAAGAGCACAGGATCTGGTGTATTCGGAATTGATGGTTTAATTCTATGAGACATTTAGTTTTTTCAATGAAGGAGGAAGAGATAAATTTTCTTTCAAGAGCTATGGAAAAACATACTCTCTTTATTATAACATGGAAGCAAATCTAATAGGAATTCCTTATGAGGTAAAATCAAGGTTTTACTCACACAAGCTTCCTGATGTAACAGGATATTTTGATAAGGAAAAGGCTATAGACTATCTTGGCTTGAAGTAAGTGAAGACTCAGAAAAATATTCATCTCTCTACAAATCTTTAGATTCTTCAGCTACGGGTTTAAGGTTTTATCATTCCAAGAAAAGGGGACAAGGATACCCTAAAAAAATTGATATTTATATTATGGATTTATTGGTGAACCTAAGAAAGATAAACCTAGTTAATAATATCTTTGTTACGATGGAGAATATAAAAAATGGAAATATGAAGTTTCATTTTATCATGTATCCAGCCATTCTTTCAAAGATCATTATTCTTTGTCTTCAGTCTTTCAAGATTCCTTGCAGTTCTAAGATGAGAAATTGTAAGGTGATGCTTTTGAGCGATGATACTCTTAGGAGGATGAAGATTAGATTTAATGGTCAATCCGGATAATTTCATGATTTTTTGGAAGCAGAAGTTGAATCTCTTTCAAAGAAACACGAGGTGGATGAAACCTCTAAAAAGGGTGGAAGGAAGAAGAAGGTGAAGGAATCAGAAGGAAAATAAAAAACACTTGTGGAGAAGGAAACTCAATTTGCACCCCCAAAACCTAAGAATCTAAAGATGTATACTGATGAATTGGATTCTAAATGGAGAGAGGAAAAGAAGAACAAGAAAGTAGGGGGCCTAGTTTTGGTTTGGATCCTGCTGAGGAAAAAGCCTTGAAGATAAATGTTTCTAAAGATATTGAGAAGCAATAAAAAGAGAAAAGGAAAAATAAGAAGATTTCTGAGGCTGAGATAGTCAAATCCCTTCTTAAGGATATTGAAAAAGTCTTTGAAAAAATTCTGGTACCAGAATCTTTTTTAGTATAACCATTACCAGAGACTCTATGAAAGAAGTTAGTGATTCCGGAACAAGATCAAGTAGAATAATTAGTTCAAGAAGAAGAAGTGGAAGAAGAAGATAAAGAAGGGAGTGGTGATACTGAAGATATAATAAAGAAAGTAGAATATTATCATGAGAATGAGAGTCCTTCTGAAAAGTTATCAATCTAAACTTCTGAAGCCGAGTCTTCAAAACTTTCTACCCCAAGAAAAGATCAGAAGGGTGAGGAAGAAGTGAATAGGTTGTCTGAAAATGAAAGTAGAAATCATGATTTCATTCACCCAGGGGATGTTGAGGCAGGAGCTGAGAAGGAAGAAGTTTATGAAGATAAAATTGTTTAGCTATCAGATAGAGAACACAAATCTCTTAATCAAGAAGAAATCATTCTGAAGGATGATAAGGGAAAACAAGTGTTTGTGGATACACCTAGAAAAACTTTGGTAAAGAAGAAATAATTTGGTGATTTATCAAAGAGGAAGGATATTCAAATAGAAAAAGAATCCTCACCAACCAATGTCTCAGATTCAGAATCATCCTCACATGGACATGACTTTGTTTTTCAAGAGAGTGTCAAGGATGATTTTGACACTGAAGATGTGAAGATCAAGGATCTCACTAATAGTTTTGAGGAAAAGTTAAGTCTTGAACAGACTTCTTGGAAGCAAGAAATTAAGGATCTGAATGGGAATCTAAATTCTATGACCATGAATTGGAATAGATAAAGGGATCTTAGAATTGAGATAGAAGATAATCTTGTTAACCAAAAATAAGTCTTGAAAGCCTAGGTAGAGAATCTTAAGGCTCAGGAAGAAAAGATAAAATCCTTAGAGAATAAAACTAAAGATCATGATCAGCTTATCAAGCATATGGAAGAAGATCACAAAGAGCTCAAGAAGCTAAAAACCATTGTGAAGAAGCTAATGCCGAAGGAGAGGGAAGGATAATCTTTTCCAAATATGATCTTTTGTTTTATTTCCTTGATTTTACAAATTCTTCCAATCTTCATGAAATTCTTGTTGCACTTCATATTTTTTGGTTGTTAAGTACTAATGTTTCAGGTACCAATTTTTCTATTCCCTTTATTCCTTTTTAAAAATCACAAAGGGGGAGAAAGGAATGTCAAAAAATAATACTATGTAAAGAAGAAATTCCCTAAGTATGGGGGATTTCAACTAAGGTAAAGTTTTTATCATGATGATTTTTGTATGCAAGAGAATGTAAAATCTCATTCAGAAAAACAAGAATATGATCTTTAGTGATTTCAAAACCTAAGGGAGAGTTAGTTGTATTCACTTTGATCTATAAGTAAAGGGAGATAAGTTTTTATTTTTACATTCATAAAATTTTAAAGTCCTTATAATCTTTTTAGTAAGGATGTTTGAGCATTCCAAAAAGGGGGAAATTGTGGAGTCAATAAGGTTTCCTTATGACTTTTCCATTCCTTTATGTTTTTAAAATCACAAACACTCTATCTTAAGGAAAATTTTATTTTCCTTAATAAGGAAATTTTTTCTTCCCCAAGGAAAAGTTATCCTTAACATGTTTTCATTATTCATGTTTTAGTTTCTCAAAATCTAAATCTTTTTATTCCTACCTGTAAAATTCAATTTCACATCTAAAACCTTAGAATTCTATAAATACTTAGATATAGAGTATTCTATTTTCAGGTTCTGAATTCAGAATCTGAATTCTCTAAAATTCAGACTCTGAATTCTCTGAAATTCAGACTCTAAATTCTCTAAAATTCAGACTCTGGATTCTCTAAAATTCAGACTCCAAATTCTCTGGAATTTAGACTCCAAATTCTATAAAATTCAGACTCTAAATTATTTGAAATTTAGACTCCAAATTCTCTTAAATTTAGACTCTTAATTCTCTGAAATTCAGACTCCAAGTTCTCTGAAATTCAAACTTAGAATTCACTGAAATTGAGACTCTGAATTCCTTAGAATTCAGACTCTGAATTACTTATAATTCAGACTTTGAATTCCTTAGAATTAAAGACTACTAATTCCTTAGAATTTAGACTCTGAATTTATTATAATTCAGATTCCAAATTCCTTATAATTCAGGTTCCAAATTTCATAGAATTTAGGTTCTGAATTCCTTATAATTCACGTTCCTAATTCCTTAGAATTCATGTTCCGAATTCCTTAGAATTCAGGTTCTGAATTCCTTAGAATTCAGGTTCTGATTTCCTTAGAATTCAGATTCTGAATTCCCTAGAATTCAAGTTCTGAATTCCTTAGAATTCAGGTTCTAAATTCCTTATAATTCAGAATCCGAATTCCTTAGAATTCAAGTACCGAATTCCTTAGAATTCAGGTTCCTAATTCCTTAGAATTCAGACTCTGAATTCCTCAAAATTTAGAATCTGAAGTCTACAAAATTTCTGATTCTAAATTCCTTGATAAACAGAATATGAATATTCATGCAATATAGAATCTGAATATTCATGGAATATAGACTCTGAACTTTTATTTTTCCTAGACTCCAGAAAATTTTCTTTAGTTGAGCAACCATATTTTACTTACTCGTGTCATAGTTATGAAATGATGTAGTGAATTCAGTTTCTAACCAACTGTTGTTTGAGTGACACATATAATTTTTGAAAAAGTTGATAACTCTAGAGACCACAAGCTATTGAAGTGATTTTTAGAGAGAGAGAGATACTCTCATGCTTTGTGTGTACTGAAAATCTTGTTCAAATTTCTTCTTACGACTCCGAATGTTTCTGATTACATTCGAGGGATTCTGGAGATATGAAGACAGAGATGTTGACTACCTTAAAGTTCGAGGACTTCCTTGATAAGGAAGACAGAGGTTCCTACTACCTTGAAGTTCGAGGGCTTGCAGGGATAGCAAGACAGATTCCAATATTTCTATCGAGTGCTTACCCTGGTGTGGGTAAGACAGACTTTCTCGGAAGTATAAATCAAGGTACCTTTATCCAAGGTTGTTGGATACCCTACTCTTTGGTTTAAAATATTTCATACTTGTTACTTGTATTGTTTCATTTTTATTTTCCGAAGCTTTTTCATTAATAAGGAAAGTATAACTACCTTATACTTTCTTATTATTGTACATTGATTAGTAAGATTATATACCATTTAAGGTAGAATATTTTCCCTTGTAAACTTTTCTTAAGTTTCATTTTTGGAACCATATTTCCAGAATCTAGCAAGTGTATAACCAAGAGGTTTTGTGAGTTTACCTTTTTTAACATTGTTAAACAATAGAAAGGTTTATATCAACTTTAAAAGTTCCAAAGGAATTTTTATAAGATACAATTCACCCCCCCCCCCTATTGTATAATGAGAATCTACATCATTATTCTGATCCTATAGGGAGAATGTGATAATGAAAGGTGCCCTTGGTTACGTTTTGAGTTCCACTTCATCTAACCTTACATCACTACTTGAATTAGAACTTGAATTGGAAGGTAAAGAAGGGCAGTTAATGAGTACACATAGGTGGTATGACATATTTAACAGTGTATGAATTTGTGAGGCTGTAGACATTCGGGGGGTTTTGAAGCTAGGAAGGACATCATTTTTAAACACCCTTGAAAATCCTGACCTATTGTGGTCTCGATCCTTTGGATATTAAAGTTTAATCATTCACTTTTGAACTAAAAATCACAAATCATTATTCTTTTATAAAGTCAAAGGCTTGTACTTTTTCGAGTACAAACAAAGTATTGAGTGTGGGGGAGTTTGATGTGGCTCATTTTTAATACTCTTTATCACATCCTTTTTATATTTTTATTGACTTTTTTAAACCAAAATGTTGTTTTTATTAAATAATTGATAATTGTTATGATTTGGTACTTTGCTGTGTAAAATTATCAATTTTAGTTTAAATCATGTGTTTTTAGTATTAATTATTGTCTTTTTCAAATAATTCTTAAATTAAATTAGTCCTGTGAATTTGACTTTTATTTATTTATTCTTTTTAAAAATTTTAATTCCAGATAGTTTATTAATTCATTAATTTAATTAATTAATTAATTATTGGTAATTTTTAAATAAAAAACTCATTTTAGTTTTTTATTATTCTAAGAATTTAATTAGTTTTAACATTTTAATATTATTCAATTAATAATTTTATTATTTAATTTAATGAGTTCTTTAGTTAATTAATTGGTTAATAAATTGGTTAAATAATTTATGCAAGTAACTATAATTATTTTGATTTGTCTTTAATTAATTTCCTTGTAATTTTAAGACAAATAAATTCATTCTCTTAAATAAGGAATACATAGTTTTATTATTTAAGATTGTTTTATTTATGTAGTTTTTAATTATATTCTATTTAATCTAATTGCTTAATTTTCAGTTGTATTAATGTTTTAATTATTTTAATTTTTGTTTTGTTTGTAGGTGTTACGGTCACACGGTCCTACGCCACCATTTTTTTCTAATGGTGGAACCATTTCACAATTATTGTTCCACACTCATAGTGCCACCGGTTCCTTCACACAGCATTTAACACTTATGGTCTCACCGTGAGCATCATTCATGGTGCCTCATTAATGGTCTCACTATTTCCTTTCCACTGGTTCCTCCAACCGGTGCCACTGTCAGACACCCCTAGCCATTGTTTTGTCACTCAAAGTGTGGCACTGTTTCATCCCCTGAAGGTGGCACCATTCTTCTTGACTGTCCCACCATCTACACTCTACCACCATTAACATTACTTGGTGTGGCACAATTTCACACACCGCTTCCTCTGCACCATCACAGTTCCACACTCACATCAGCATCACAGTGCCACCTTTCACCAAACTATCTCACTGTTTCAAAAATGGTGTCATGTCTCACTGCCCCGCACCCATCTCTCATTCTGTAGTTGCATCGCTGAAACCCTTCCACCCTCATTGCCTCTCCAAACCACAATAGCAGAAACACAAATCAAAAGCAGAATAATAAAATAACCAGCATATCAGAACAAATTCGAAGTAAGACTAAACCAGAAATCAATAAATAACCCTCGAACCAGCAATTTGAACACATAAATTCTAGATTTGATCAAACTATTTCCCACTGAAATAGTTCCTCGCCATGAGTTCATCAAATCACCAGTGTTGTATGTCCTCGCCTCAGCCCTCACTTAAAACAAAAAACTACACCAGGAGACCACCACTCATGCACTTCCCATTCAAACCTCGTGAGCTCTCCTCGACTCCCCAGCGTCGTTGACCATCTCCTCTCACCTGTTCACCACCCACACTCAACCGCTGCATCTTCATCTCACTAAAATCCTTTTCCACGCAACTCACCTACCCCGTTCCATGATCCAGAATCACCTCATCCATCCCTCTGCTTTCGTACCATACTCCATTTTTACCCCACTGGAACCCTAGGTTGCCACCTATTCCTCTCCTGAGCCTCACTCCATTCTCCCCCTTCACCTCACCTCCCCTTCCAGCATAACCCTCACCCTTTTCCTCTACTCTTCCATGAGCCTGCACCACCACTACATCTAATTCCCAGGCTACGCCGCTGCCGCCGTATCTCCCTCTAATCCAAACCCCCCTTTGCACCCTCCTTTTCTTTCCTCTTCTCCCTCGCCGAACAGAGCCACCTGACCCCCCCCCCCCATTTCATCTTTTCTTTATTTTTTTTAGTTTTTATTATATTTTATTATATCATAATATATATATACATATATATATATATATATTATGTAATATATATGATCTACTATACATCAAAAATTATAGGTTTAATAATAATAGTATATAATCTTTTATATATCATAATAATATATGTTATTAAATAAATATAATTGTTATTAAAACAAATATTAGTAATAATAATATTAGATATTATAAAGTATATAAATATATATATATTAATAAGAATTTTTTTAAGTAGCGATATAATATAATGTATTTTTTTATAGTAGTTTCATTCTACGACTCACGTTCATTTTTTTTACAGAGGGAGGGTTGAAGCTCACTGCACGTGCACTCATCATTCAATTAGGGGAAACTGTTCTAGTGACCAGCATGGGAGACATGGAACTATGAAAGCTCCACGTGGAGGTCGGGGAACACTTCAAATGATATTCCAAGGACTTCGATTACTGGGTGATTAGCATTCATCATGGGAAGGAGATAAAGAATTCATTATAGGGCAGGATGTGGGGAATTCATCGAGGGAGAGGGAGAGAGGAGTAGGGGGATTCTTGAACTTCATTATATGGGGAGAGAATCCATTATTCTATTCAGAGATCCCTCAATCCATCGATTTCTGGCGATCAAACCTTGATCCTTCTGATCACCAAAACAGAGGCAGACTGACATTGAGCTAGAGATCAGTATTAGAGCTGAAGCTGGAGAGAAGAAGCAATCTCATGATAGATTCTTGTTCATTCATTTTATATTTCTATATGTTTGACTATTTTAATGTATAGTAAAATAGATTAGGGGAATCGGGCTACAGAGAAATGATCCTCCATCTATTCGTCATGTTTCGTTAATCATATCGCTCTGTGTGATTTCGTTGCTCGGTTTTCTCTTCTGTTAATTTTGAGTATCATTTTACATTACCTAACGACCAATGGGTGTGGTAGTGAATCATTTCACCATGTATCATTGACCGAAGTACCGAGAATTGGAAAAGTTCAATGCATCTCTTCTCCAATCTAAGAAGATTTATCCAAGGTTCAAGATCGAATGATCGAGACTCAAAGAAGTTAATTGATCTGTGTTGATCCACTGAAGTGTAAACTTAGTGGATTAGCACCATTTTTCTATGCACAATGTAATTTAATTAAACCAAACAGAAGAGGAGAATATATTTTTAATCAGTTAAAAGTAGGTTGAGGACCATAAAATCATCATTACTGTATGTTCTCTATTCAATCCATATATTTCACCATTTCACCTTCATTTTCACAACCACTCTCAGTGTTTGTTTAATTGTTTGCATTTAGTTTTTGTTATTATTTTTTTGTTATAGTATTGATTTGGTCTATCACAACCTAAGTCCTTCTCTATGGTTCGACACCCTTCTTGCCACAGTACTAGTAGTTTTTAAGGTTTATAAATTTTAAATATGCGCGTACTCAATGGTTGCATAGCCAGTAGGAAATAGAAATCATGTATTGGAAGTATTTTAGGGTAATATTATTGGAAAATATTTCCCTTGTGAGGAATGAGTGGATATGGAAATAAATTTCTTGAATCTAAGAAATAAAAAGGATAAAAATGATACTATTTATGAAGAAAACTTTACAAGGTTATCAAGTAATGTTATAGACTATATATATAATCCAACGATCACAATTGACCATTTATTTTATGGTATTAAGACAGTTCTCTAGATGGGAACTAGTCTCCCAAACATTCTCATCATATAATGACATAGTATCATGTATTATTAAGATAAATAAATAACTATCAAAGACATATGGATTCAAAAGTAATAAATATAATAAGAGGATGGAATAGAAAAAACTGATAAAGGGAAGAAGGGAAAGAAGTATTTTTCAACATGTGACATTTGTAGAAGGAAACACCATGGTATATGCTTAAAAGGAAAAGAAGCTTGCTTCAAGTGTAGAAAAAAATTCCACTATGCTTGTAACGACCAAAATTTTTATCAATGGAAAATCCATTCTTATAATTATTTCATATAATAACATGAAATCACAACACAATGAACTACTAAGTACTATGTGACCTTTAAACATAATATTGTTACATCTGTGTTTTAAATTTCGAAAATCTGACATACATGGTTGCATTCAATAAGATATTTAGAGTCTCAAATAATCAACTTAGTTTTTGATGAACAATAACATACCCTTGTGAATAGTAACATACCCTTATAAATAGTAATGAACAGTAATGATTAGTAAGATTTCTGAAAAAATATAAACTTTACTCATGAATGTACAAATACAATTTAGACATATTATAAGTGAAAAAATGATCATAGTATAAGTATTTGTATTTTTGTATATCATAAATATTTTAATTACAATTTTATGATTAATTTAATAATTTAAAATGGAAACTTATTTTCATAAAATTTAATCATAATTTTTTTTATTTTCTTATGGTTATAGGATAATTTTATGGGACTTTGATTAATTTTTCAAGTTGTTATAAAATGAGTTATAGTTTAAATGTTGTTTTTTAGAATAAATTATGATTTTATTTCAAAATTAAAGTAATCATATTTATAAAATTATTTATGAAACATGGAGTTCATTTTTTTATTATACACGTCAAAAAATGGTTAGGGTAAATTTTTGGTATTTTTCTAAAATACATGAATTTTTATGAATAGTAAAATACGATAATTCACAATAAATGAAAAAACATGAATTTTTGCAACAAGATTGATTCATAGATGATGTAAATGGCCATTGGTTCTAACTCACATAACAATATTACTATTTTTGGTCACAATAATCAAACATTATTTCTTGTCTTGAGCAAAATAATTAAATAATGAATTAAATATTCAAAATTCACTCCTCTCCTCCACTATAAAAAACACCCACACTCCCCTCTTCTCTTCACTCCTCTCAAGCATTTTTACTTGCCTAGGTTCAGCCCAAATCACTATGAAGGCTCCCCCCACACGTCCGACATCCCTTTTTCCCCTCAAAATACCAAATTCTCTCCACATAAGAGGCTATCAAAGGAGATAAACTCAAGAGATAAATTCCTCTTTCCGATTCTTTTATTTTCTTTCAAGTTCTTTTCTTTTCTTGTTTTTTTCCTCACATCCCTTCACCCAAATGGTATGATAACTCCAGTAACATAAATATACTGTAATTATATTATGCTAATGTGATATTTTATCATAATCTCTCCCTCCCCCTCCTTTAATTATATAAATGAAAATACCATCTAAGATGTGTTGATTTATCACATTCAAGGACGACGGGTTTTCAATTTTCTTTACTATCTTCTAGACTAGTCAGGAAACCATTTTAATGGTTTTACCAAATCATAATATATGTATTTTAACTTATTTAATTTTCTATAATCATTATAAATTCATGATGTAAAATAATAATACAAAACAAGTTAATTATGAGTAAAATCGCCACATTAATTAAAGAGTTTGTCATTGATGTTTTATATAATGATTCACCTTCAATAAAATTAAGAAAATTAAATTTACAACCTTGTAATATTTTATATGTTCACTAATGTCATATAAATTCAATTCTTGAAACCCACTCTAACCATACTTGTTTATCCCTTCATGTATATAAGTAAACTGAACATGAAACAAACAGACCCAAACAATGAAATTGAACCTCATAACCAATTGAAATGGTTATGAATGAACTCAAAAAAGATATAATAAATAATTAAAATGTAAAATTGGTTATGGAATTATTAATTAATGAACCTAATTTTATTATTCATGTCATTAATATCAAGGGGAGAACACTGTCAGACTTAAGGTAAGGGATCCTCTTTATTTCACTTTTATTCAAGAATCACCTCTATGTTATAACCTTTTATGTATAATTCTTAATGGAAAGGTATGATTTCAAACCTCCCCCATAATTCCATAATGATTTATAAAATATGATAAACCCATTTCTCTCATGTTAATCCCTCACAAGTGCACCCAATACCATGCTGATATTCCAAAAGAGATTTTACCCGAACCTCCTATATTCCTTGGGGTTACTCTGTCTTTATTTTTATCCAAATGAAGTTGTTTTTTACTTTTGTGTAAAACTTCTACATACTATTTATATTATCAAAACTTATGTTTCAATATCCATCCCTTATTCTCTTTCAGGGATATATGTGCTTTTAAGTGATTCCCTCCATGATATTTCCCAATAAGAAAACTCATTTTAAGGGAACTTCCCAAAACATTTTACTCAGTTTCAAGTGCACTCTACCATTTTTTAAAATCCAAATTTGTTGCTTTAAAATCAGTATTTTATTATAAAAACCTTCTTTTTTCACTTTTGGTTTTATATAAAATATTATTCCCTTTTCAATTTTAAATTCTCTTTATTATTATCCTTAAAACCGCACTAAAGTGTTTTCATGCTAAGAATTTCCTAAATAATATTCATAGATATTTTCACTTCTGTTTTACATCCCTTACTATTATATATTCCTATTTTACCTTATTAATTTCAATTTATGTTTTAATTTCTTTCTCCCATGGGCAGTTTTATGATACGCTCATTCATTATGATTTATGACATGAATGTGATATCCATTTCTCTTCATGGGTTTCCTTGTGTTTATGTATGATTGATTATGTATGATTATTTATGTGGAAAGACTATTCATGAACATGTTAATATGGGTGCACCCAGATAGCGCTCCAATGCATTGGGTAAAGTTTTTTCTCATGAGACGTTATTTGCAATTGTCTTGGCAGTTAGCCTTGACTTGTGCTACCATGTTCAATAGTCTTGGTGGTTAACCTTGACTTGTGCTCTTTTATATGCAATTATCCTTGACTTGTGCTAAATTCATGATTTATCATTCTATCACAATAATATGAATTCATGTTTCTATGATCCTTTGTTTATATTTTATGAGTCTATATACCATTTTATATCATTATTTCATGATCTCTAACCCTTGTGCAAAAGCCTTATTCTTATGTTTAATCCCTTAATGAGATTTTAGCTCATCCCTTTGTTCATATGATCCCCAATGTACCATATGAAGATGTAAGAGATCAAAGAAAGTTAGTATCTCTTTATAAATATTAAATAAAGAAGTTTTTTAGTCTCATGTTTTATGATTTATGTACCTAGTTTTCAGGGACACGAGACTTCACTATCCTTGGCATGTACTCTGATGTTTAATTATGCTTAAAATCATTTAATGTTATATATAAAATGTTGGGGTCTCTATAGTTGGTATCATAGGATGGTTTAGTTATATTTGGAGATTAGGAGTAGAGCACTTTAGTAAGAACCTTAAGGATGAGACTAAGTATAATAAAACACCCCTAAATTTTGGTAAGTATAAAGTAAGTGGTTTATCAAGAAAATACATCCATTTCTAGATATAAATACTTAGAGGTGGCTTTGGAACAGATGTATCTAGGGGTAAAACCCGAAAACACCACTTTGAGATAGACATAAATGAGCTCTGGTGCATGACAACAGGCCTTGCTACACTCATAGTTTGAAACTCCTGAGGGATATGCTTTGTTTAATTCATGAGATTAGTACAAACCATTATTAAGGGAATAAAAAAATCTCCCATAAGAATATAATCTAAGAAATAGATCAAGGATAACCTAGATTAAAACATAGAGAATCACAAGTTAAGATATACGTATCCTTTAGAATTTTATCCTATTAGGTTCAATGTTTCCTTTTTTATGCTCAATAGCTAAGTATTCAAGACCTCTAATTGTATGTTCTTTTTCATATTTAATGGAGGAAAATATAAGAACACGTTCCAAAAATCAATGTGATAGGGAATGTGAAGATTTCCCTAATGATATGCCTGATATGATGGGAACAGGTGCTCAAAAAGTCATGACAGTACTTTATCAGCTTACTCAAGTAATGAATAATAACTTAAATCATGTGGAACACCCTCCTCCTCTAAGGAAAGAATAATTTTCTAGTGAATCCTTCATATGACAAATTCCTCCCATGTTTAGTGGATCATCAAATCCCCTCGTTGTAGAATAGTGGATTAACTCCATTGAAAAGATATTCTCTATCCTCCAATGCTCAGAAAAGGATAAATTCCTATTGGCGGTCTATCATTTTGATGGGGGAAGCTGATCAGTGGTGGTCACTGATCAAGAATATGAATCCCCAGGAAGTAATTTATTCTATAGAGTGAGAGGAATTCAATAGAACTTTTTTCAATAAATATTTTCCCTAAACCCTCCATCTCAAGATAGAAAGAGAGTTCCTTGAACTCAAAAAGAAGGAAGATGAGTCAATTGGGGTGTATGAATAAAACCTTAAAAGGCTTTCAAGGTACTCCTATGGATTTTTTATAAACACCAAAAGAAAGGTGGATCGCTTCTTTAGAAGACTAAAGTCGAGTCTATGAAAAGTTCTATCAATTAGAGACTTTGACAGTTATGAGGAGATAGTCTTTTGTGACCTCAAGGTTTAAATGGAGATCAGAGACTCTCAGTGGTCTTGTGCGCCTAGAGATAAGAAGAGGAAAATGGAATCTTAGGTGGGAATCCCCACAAATAAATTCCATTATGGAAAATTCCATATCATCCCACATATAAATATTGTGGGAAGAAGCATCCTAGGAACTATCTAAAGGGAACTAAGAATTGTTTCAAATGTGGAAAGTTTGGAAATATGGATAAAAACTAATGACGAGATATGAAGGATCTTGATAATTTTAAAGAAGAAAGGATGGTTCAGATCAACACTCAGCTTTTAGTGCAGTGTTACAACTCTAAGGAGCATAGGCATTATTCAAATAATTTCCCTAATCCAAGGGTTGTCGGAGGCAATCAACAACAATATCCAAGGAAACAAGGTCTTAGGCTATCACTACTACTAAGGTGGAGTCATACAATGGTGTGGTGACAGGTATTCTAGTTATTCATTAAAGAATAGAGATAGTACTATTTGTTTTTAGTTCTACACATTCTTTCATATCTTGCAAGTTTAGTAGAACTATTAAAGCACCACCTCAAAATTAGGAGGATAAGTTATCTATGAGAACATCGAATGGAGAAATTATTGCATCATGGTTTATAACATATCCCTAGTTAGCATGTGTGGACTAATTCTCCCAAAAAAATTCATCATATTTTCTTTAGTGGAGTTTGATACTATCTTGGCCATGGATTGGCTATCTTTATATGAATCCAACATCAATTATTTGGAAAAGGGGATCACTCCTCACATCCCAAAGCATCCTAAAATTATTTAAAAGTGTAATGAGGAATATGAATATCCTTTAGAATCAGTGCCTCAAGTGTGGATATTAATTATTTATGAGAAATAGTTTTTAGCTCAAATGATTGATACAAAGGAGAGAATCATGCTTGAATACATTCCCATCATGAGAAATTACACTGATGTATTTACTGAATAGTTTACAAGTCTTCCTCCTGACTGAGAGGTTGAGTTCTCAATTGAAAATATTCCTATATCTCTGCCTATATCAAAGACACATTATAGAATGGACACCGTAGAGCTGGAAGACCTGAAGAATCAATTACATGGGAATCTGGAGAAGGGTTTTATATGCCCGAGTGCTTCACCATGGGGTGTGCCATTCCTCTTCATCAAGAAGACGAATGAATCAATGCTCCTATGCATTGATTATCATGATCTCAATAAAATAATGATAAAGAACAAGTATCCCCTACCACTGATAGATGACTTGTTCGATCAGCTTTGTGGGGCTAGTTATTTCTCTAAGGGGGACCTTCGGTCGGGATATCACCAATTAAAGGTGAGGAAAGAAGATATTCCCAAGACTGACTTTAGAACGAGGTATGGAAACTATGAGTTCATAGTGATTCCCTTTGGACTCACTAATTATCTATAAATTTCCATGGATTTAATGAATAGAGTCTCTAGATATTACCTCGACAAATTTTCAGTAGTCTTTGTTGATGATATTCTGATATACTCTAAGAGAAAGGAGGAACATGAGAAGTATTTCAATACTATTTTAAAGACTCTGAGAAGGGATAAGATATCTATATTGTACAGTAAATGTGAGTTCTGGAAGGAGGATGTAACATTCTTGGTCCATGTTATCACCAGCAAAGGTAAATCTGTAGACCCTTCCAAGACAAAGGTGATTGAAGATTGTCCCAGCACAACATCTGTAATGGAGATCTCTATCTTTTTTGGTATAACCAGGTATTACCAACAATTTGTGAAGAAATTTTCATGATTTTTTATCCCGGTGAACATGCTGATAGAAAAGGGAGTGAAGTTTTTCAAGACATAGGAATGTGAATACTTGTTTAAGGATTTGAAAAAGAGGTTAATCACTATACTACTACTGACACTCCCAACAAGTTTAGAACTCTTTATGGTGTACATTGATGCTTAAAATAAGGTATTAGATTGTGTGCTAATGAAAAATGATAAATTGATAGCCTATGTCTTAAGGAAGATGAAAATCCATGAGCAAAACTATCATACGCATGATCTGGAGTTAGCAGCTGTGATATTTGTGTTAAAAATCGGACGACATTGTCTCTATGGGGAGAAGTGTGAGATATATATTGATCACAAGAGTATAAAATATATATTCACACAAAAATATCTTAACATTCACCAACAAATATTGATAGAGCTTGTCAAGGATTATAAATTCTCAATCCACTACTATCCCGGTAAGGAAAAGAAAGTGGCGGATTCTCTAAGTTGAAAGGATACTGCATATTTATCAATGATGAGAATTGAAAAGGATCCGATCTTCTCAGATTTTCAGAGGATGGCCATGGTAATAATTAATGGAGGAATACCATCAATAATTTTTCAAATGATTACTCAATCATCCCTCATGGAGACAATAAAGGATGCTCAAAGAAAAGATGTGGAAATTCTGAAATGGGTGGAAGCTATCAGAAATGGGAAATCCTCGGAGTTCATGATTGATGGGTAAGGAGTTGTAAGATTTTCATCGCGGTTATATGTACCATCCATTCCAAAGATAAATAAGGATCTTCTAAATGACACACATAGCTCAACATTCCCTATCCACCCAGGGAGCACAAAGATGTATCGAGATATCTGAGAGAACTTTTGGTGGGATAATATGAAGAAGGGAATTCCTAAGTATACATCAACGTGCCTAGTATTTCAATAAGTGAAGTATAAAAGACAAAAAGTCTTAGTGGATAATGAAAAAACTACCCATAGCAACATGAAAATTGGATAACATCACTATGTACTTTTTCATGGGACTTCCAAGGAAATCCTTACAAAACAATGTTATATGGGTCATTGTGTATTTTCTTACAAAGACAGCTCACTTTATCGCAATTTGAGAGGACTTATAATTTGATCAAATTGAACAGATATATATCAAAGAAGTGGTAAGGTTTCATAGAGTATGACTATTTATTTTATCCGATAGATATATGAGATTCACCTCAATGTTTTGGAAAAGTCTCCAACATGCTCTATGCAATGAATTAAACTTTAGCGTGGCCTATCATCCTCAAACTGATGGCCAATCTAATCGGACTATTCATACATTGGAAGATATGTTGAGATCATGTCTAATGGAATTCAAAGGAGGATGGTACCAAAATATTCCACTGATTGAATTCTCCTACAACAATAGTTTCCACTCGAGCATCCAAATGGCACCATATGAAGCCCTTTATGGGAAAAGGTGCAGAACACCGACATGTTGGGATGAAGTCAGTGAGCACAAACTACTAGGACCTGAAATGGTTAAAGATATGTTAGATAATATGAAAACCATTCATCATCACATTAAGGTAGCCCAAAGTCAACAAAAGAGTTATGAAGAAAATAGTCGATGAGACCTTGAGTTCAAAGTTGGACACATGGTATTTCTACACATATCTCCATGTAAGATGGTCATGAGGTTTGGGAAGAAAGCAAATCTAGGTCCCAAATACATCGGCCCCTTCAAGATTATTTCTTGTGTTGGGGTTCTGGCTTGTTGACTAGAACTTCCACCTACAATTTCAAAAGTCCATGATGTCTTTCATTTATCCATCTTAAGGAAGTACATACAAGACCCTTCACATGTACTCTCTTCAAAGGTGGTATAGTTGGAGAATGATCTTTCTCACAAGGAGAAGTAGGTGAAGATCTTTGATTGTAGAGATAAAGTTTTACATAACAAGACTAATCACTTGGTCAAAGTATTGTGGTGGAACCATAAGTATGAAGAGGCAACATGGGAACTAGAGGAGGTAATTAAGGAAACGTACTTCTTCTTGTTTATGGCTGAGAATGTAAAAAAAGAAATTTTAAGGGTGAAATTTCATAAGGGGGAATAATGTAATGACCCAATATTTTATCGATGGAAAATACCTTCTTATAATTATGTCATATAATCACATGAAATCACAACACAATGAATTACTAAGTGCTATGTTACCTTTAAACATAATATTCTCACTTATATATTTTTGAATCTTGAAAAACTGACATATACGGTTGCGTTCAGTAATATATTTAGAGTTTGATTGAATCAAATTAGTTTTTTATGAATAGTAACATACCCTTGTGAATAGTAATATAACCTTACAAATAGTAATGAATATTAAGTTTTCCAAAAAAATAGAAACTTCACCCATGAATATATTAATACAATTTAGACGTCTTATAAGAGAAAAAATAATCATAGTATAAGTATTGGTATTTGTATGTCATAAATAATTTAATTGCAATTTTATGATTAATTTAATATTTTAAAATAGAAATGTATTTTCATAAAATTCAATCATAAATTTTTGTTTTATTTCCTTTTGGTTATAATATAATTTTATGGGTCCTTTGTTAATTTTTTAAAGTGTTATAAAATGAGTTATAGTTTAAATGTTGTTTTTTCGAATAAATTATGATTTTATTTAAAAATTAAATTCATCAAATTTAGAAAATTATTTTGGAAAAATATATCTCAAGTTTTGATTATGCATTTTAAAAATAGTTAAGGTGAATTTTTTGGTTTTTTCTAAAATACATGAATTTTTATGAATAGTAAAATACGTTAATTCACAATAAATGCTAAAACCTGAATTTCTACACCATGCTTGAGTCATGGATGATGTAAATGGACATTTTTTCATACTCACATAAAATTATTAGTGTTTTTTTTCACAATAATCAAACACTATTTCTTTTATTGAGAAAAATAATTAAATAATAAATTAAATATTCAAAATTCACTCCTCTGCACTATAAAAACTACATGCACTCCCCTCTTCTCTTCACTCCTCTCAAACCTTGTTACTTTACTAATTTCTTCCAAAATCACTCCTAAAGATCCTACCCCATGTCCAAAATCACTTTTTATCCTCAAAATACCAAATCCTTTCCCTTAAGAGGCTCTAAAATGAAAAAAACTCCGGAGGTAAATTCCTCTTTCCGATTCTTTTATTTTCTTTCAACTTCTTTTCTTTTCTTGTTTCTTTCCTCACCTCCATTAACCCAAATGGTATTATAACTACAATAACATAAATTTAATGTTATTATATTTTTATAATGGTATATTTTATCATAATTTCTCCCTCATCTTCCTTTTATTCTATAAATGAAAATACCGTCTGAGATGTGTTGATTTATCACATTCAAGGACGACGGGTTTTCAATTTATTTTAACATGTTTTATACTGTTCAATAAACCATTTTAATGGTTGAACAAGATCATAATATATTTATTTTATCTTATTTAATTTTCTTAAATCCTTATAAATTCATGATGTAAAATAACAATACAAAACTAGTTAATTGTGTGAAAACTCGCCCCATTAATTCAAGTGTTTATCATTAATGTTTTATTTAATGATTTAGCTTCACTCTAAGTAATAAAATTAAATTTACAACCATTTAATATTATGAATGTTAACCAATTTCATATAACTTTAATTCTGGATAACCACTCTCACTATTTATGTTTATCCATTCATGTATATAAGTAAACCGAACATGAAACAAACTGACCTAAACAATGAAATTGAACCTCATAACCAGTCGAAAAGGTTATGAATGAACTCAAAAAGGTTATAATAAATCATTTAAATGTAAAATAGGTTCTTTAATTTTGAATTAATGAAACTAATTTGATTATTCAGGTCATTAATATCAAGGGGATAACACCATTGAATATTAAGGTAAGGGATCCTCTCTATTTCACTTTTATTCTAGAATATCCTCTATGTTATGCGCTTCTATGTGTAATTCTTAATAATGGGGTATGATTCTGAACCTCCTAAATAATTCCATAATGATGTATAAAATATGATTAACCCATTTATCTTACATTAACCCCTCTTAAGTACACCTGATACCATGCTGATATTCTGTAAGGGATTCTACCAGAACCACCTATATTCCTTCAGGTTGCTCAGTATTTATTTTTATCCAAATAAAGTTGTCTTTTAATTTTGTGTAAAACTTCTAAATTATATGTATATAATCAAAACTCATGTTTCAATATCCATACCTCGTTATCTTTTGGGGATATTCATTCTTTTAAGTGATTCCCTCCTCGATACTTCCCAATAAGCAAACTCTTTTTAAGGGAACTTCCCAATTTTTTTACCCAATATCAAGTGCACTCTAATATTTCATTAGGGCCTAATTTTTTGTTATAAAATAAGTATTTTTATTATGAAAAACTTCTTGTTTAACTTCTGGTTTTATATAAAATATTATTACCTTTTCAATTTTAAATGCTCTTTAGTATTCTCCTTAAAACCGCACTAAAATTCTTTAATGCTAAGAATTTCATAAATACTCTTATTACATGTTTTCACTTATATTTACATAACTTACCATGATATATGACTATTTTACCTTATTAATTTCTATGTATATTTTAATTCCTTTCTCTCATGGACACTTTTATGATACGCCCATTCATTATGCTTTATGACATGAATGTGATACTCATTTCTCTCCATGGGTTACCTTATGTTTATGTATGATTGATTATGTATGATTATTTATGTGGAAAGAATATTCATTAACATGTTAATATGGGTTCTCCAAGATAACTCTCAAATTCATTGGATAAAGTTTAGTCTCATGAGATGTTATCTGCAACGATCTTGGTAGTTAGCCTTGACTTGTGCTACTATGTGCAACGGTCTTGGTGGTTAAACTTGACTTGTGATCCTCTATATGAAATAAGCTTTGACTCATGATACAGTCATGATTTATGTTTCTGTCACAATACTATTAATTCATGTTTATATGATCCCATTTTATATGTTATGATTTTATACACCATTTTATATCATTATGTCATGATCTCTAACCCTTGTGCTAAAGCCTTATTCTTATGTTTAATCCCTTACTCACCTTTTAGCTCATCCCTTTGTTCATATGATCCCCAGGGTACCCTATAAAGATGTAAGGGCTCAAATGAAGTTATTAAATCTTCATGAATATTAAATAAAGAAGTGTTTTTTAGTCTCGTGTTTTAGGTTTTATGTTTATAGTCTTTAAAAACACTAGACTTCACAATCCATGGCTTGCACACTGATGTTTAATTATGATGAAAATCATGTAATGTAATATGTGAAAGGATAGGTTCTCTATGATGATCATTATTGAGAGGTCCAAAAAGAATCTTTCAATATGATGTGCTTCCACTATAATTACATGGGGTACTACACTAATAAATCCCCCAAGCATTAAGGGAAAATACCTTTAAAGGATCTAAGGGGTTAAGGTAAATCTTATGATATTACTACATGCGAATTGGAATGAATACTATGATTTAGTATTTGGATATAATAAATATGTCCTAAAAAATATTTTATTAATGATATTATCGAAATATAGAAGGATTTTACTGCAGTAATTTTTTATTAAGGATTTGAAAGATCATGTTGAACGGTACTAATAAACAAAAAATAATTAGTCAGTAGAAAGTTAAAAATCATGGAAAGAACATAATTTAGGTAAAGATACCCATTAATATGTTTTAAATGTTTATATAATGTTTTTGGTATATGTATAAAGTATATTTTATAGTACTAACTACATTATAATTGATTAATAATAAGTTTATTTTTGAAATTTAGTGACCTTATTTCTAAATTTATAGATCTTAATATTTTGGAAGGGCCATAAGGTCAACCATTTATTAAATGGTTTGTGTTAAACATTGGATGAGGTTTTAGATATTGATGTATTTTTTCACCATATAGAGATTCATGCATATTGGATAACATGTACTAACCATTTTTTCATAATAATAACTATATATCGAAGGAACGACTTATCATTCTATTATGGATATTACAGTCTACTAAAAGTGTAGTGCTTCAAGAATAAAAAAATCATTTTTTGGTATTCATTTCTGGGATTTAGCGATGAATTGGAAATTGATCAAAGTACACCATAAGGATGAAATTTTTCTTATGAAATAGAAATGTATCAAGTAATCATATTTCCTTATAATCTTAGATGGTAAAGTAATTCCTCAACTTTCAAAAATGAATCTTTAAATAAAAATGTTATCTGATTACTTTCATATTTTATGAATTAGATTTCTTTTTGAATCATCATAGATTTATGGTTTTTAGGTCCTTAAATTTCCCTTGACCATTGACTTTCTTATGATAAACAACCTCTATCACCAAGATCAATTTTAAATTAAGAGAACGTAATTTATTTAAGTTAAGGAGAATGTAACACCCAAATATGTTAAAATAATAATATTTTTTTACAGTGTGTATGACATGCAACACCAAGCTTAGAAGAAAATATAACCCCCAAGAATTTACAAAATATTTATTTTTAAATAAATTTAATCACTTAAATAAATTACGTAACACAAAACCCGAGTCAAAATGAACCATAACATAGTATATCCTTATAAACTAGCCATTAATTTATGGAGTATGAATATTACTAAATAAATTATGAATTTTTTTATCTATTGATTAAAAATAAAAAATAACCATTTAAATTAAAAAAAAGAAATTTTTTCTGAACATAATATAAAAGTAATTTTTACCGCATTTATAAAATTTATTTGAAAAAATAAAATTCATTTTTTAAATCAGAATATCAAAATTATATTTGGGTGAATTTTTGGGATTATTCTAAAATGATACATTTTTTATGAATTGTGAAAATATAGAATTTTAATTAGAAACTGCCTTTTTGATTAAATTGTTTACAATGTTAAATTATTTTTTAAATTGGTTTTGAAGTAAAATTTGTTCAATTATATCTCTATTAATACAATTTTATTCATTGAAATCATTTTCATATTGAATATTAATATAAAAATATTATAATGTTTTGAATATTTTATCTTCGAAAACCCACTTTTCCCTCACATCTGCAGGATTAATTTTAAATTAAATTATTCCACTTCTGTGAAATTAATTTAGAAAATGTATTTTATATTTGGAATTAGCATAATTTATATTTTATAATAAGGTAAACTTTGTAACAGACCAACCCGGTTCAACCAAACATTACACCCAATATGGTCTTCACATGGTGAGATGAAGCAAGAAAACAAAACAAGGTCATATATATAATGAAACAAGACATAAATACAGGGTACTATACAGAAGAAAAATAAACAACCATATCTATATAATCCCTTAAAAACTTTATAAACCAAAAATTATGTATAATGAAAGACTAATAAGTCTCCATGTGACCAATAGTCACCACTAAACCACCTTGCTACTAAGGCAAAGACCAAAGGAGAAGCCAAAAAGATAAAGAATTACCTTTTTGTTTACCTATATCTTATAATAAAGAATCTAAAAATTCTCCAAGTGAAATATTAGGATGTTAGAACATCTCTTAGTATGATACCACCATATAATCTATACAAGTTCTAATAACAAGAATGCAACAGTTCTAGATTTTAAAACAAAAAACGTTTTAATAAAGAATTTTCATAAATCTAAACCATTTATAAATCATTTTCCATTTCATTTTCATAAAATCATTTTGTATTCTTAAAATAGAAATATTAAAAGTAGAAGTGATATAAAAAGAAATCATAGCCAGGCATCAATAGGTAAGCAAGTAAACACATATCCAAGAAATAACCTATCATGTGATGATATATGATATAAGATCATAAAAAACCTATGAGAAACAATCCATGATAAAAACAATCATGTGATAAATAACCATAACATAAAATGAACCTCATATTAGGCCCTAGCCTATGAGATAGTACATACTAGACACTCAAGATCCTAAGTGGGAACAATGTTGGATCCAGCCAATATCGAGTACTTCCATAGTCCATCGATATTCAAAATGTAACCTCCTAGTGGTTCCACACACACTAAAACTACCTATGTCTCTTTACTGACACACTCAAAGTTCCCATTGTGTGAATTTTCCAAATAAATATTAAAAACCATGATCACAATTTTATAAAATATTTTTAAATCCAATCCGATTCACTTAAGTGTTTTGAAAATCCATTTACAAATCAAGAAAATTCTATTTTCAATGAAAACACCTTTCAGAAAACATTTTCCTTTCCAATCAATCATTTAAAAACACATATCACTTCAAATTATTGAGAAACCCAAAATAATTTACCAAGAACAAGAAATTTACTTTATCATACCATTGTATAGAATCACCGACATCAATATTGTATAAACCTAGATGCCTTTGTCAAAGGTGATTGGAAACCATGGGAATAACCTTTTAAAGAAAAGGTACACCATGAAACTAAAATAGACCATTAGAAAACATTATCTGGTCACAAATTCGAACACAATCACAACCGAAATTTAAATCATAACCAAATCAAAAGAAGAAACAAAAGGAGCGCTTACCCAAAGAAAATAATTGTGACTACAAAAAAAATAAATCATAAAATAAAACAATCCAGAAGGGTATGAGGTCTCAAGAATCACCTTTGAGAGATTCTAAGTCAAGAGGGAGAAGAGATTGTGAAGGATGAAATGAAAATCCATCTGAACAACACCCTAAAAGAAAAAATCATGGAAATTTCATGGAGTGTAATTCCATTAAACATCATTTAATCCACAAAGCTCAAGTACACTGAAAAACACATCGCCTTTTTATTAGAAATCAATTTTTTTTATAGTACATGAATCGAACCGATTACGCAGGGTGTAAACCCATCACATTGTGTATCGAGTTCATGGAATCTACCTGGTGAACATTTCATGGTGTGTAACACATTTACATTGCATTTAATATCTTAGAAGACTACAAAAATTCCACATTTATGTAGATAAACTTTAAAAACCCACTCTGAGTATTTTTTGGACATAGAAAGAACCATGTTACATATTTTTCAAGTTTATACCCAAACTCCATTAATTATTATAAACATAAATCCCTAAACATTATTTCATTTCCTTATAAAGGACTCTTTATCCCTAAGAATCCCAAAAACACAACCAAATAAAGATGATAACAAAAGAAATAACTAGGGAGTACCTGAAAAGCATAATGGACTGTACAATATCCCATGATTAATTCATTCTTCTCCCAGAAAGACCTCAAATTCCTATACTCATAAAAATTGAAGGTCACTACTGCCTCATCAACAATTCCATCTCCCACATCTCATGGATATACCATACACACTACCACAGTACCTGGTCAAGAGGAATCACTTTTTTATGCAGTACCTTTTCTCAGTGATCCATAATATGAACTGGATGCTCAAAAAAGGGTGGTTTCAATCTCAAGATCAATATCCTCAAATCTAATCACATTGGAAGGATTATTTATATAAATCCTTAGTTTGAAAACATGAAACACATCATTGATAGAAGTTTAACTAGGAAGTATGATCAGTCTATAGGCCACCTTTCCTTGTTTTCCAATAGTCTCAAATGGTCCCACAAACATTGGTGAAAATTTACCCATCTTACCCATTTGGCAATTTCCCAAGTGAGGTGAAAGTATGATAAATACCTGATCATCAAACTCAAACTCTAAAGGCTAATGAAGAGGATCCATATAATATTTCTAACGACTTTTTCTCATGATCAATCTCTTCCATATCAACTGCACTATCTCCGTCGTCTCTTAAATGAGAGTTAAACCAACCATGGATAGCTCTCCAACTCTTCCTAGTACAACGGAGATCTATATGGACACTCATAAAAAATCCTAAAAGGGATATATCCCAATAAAGGCCTAATAACTATTTTTATAGGAAAACTTACCATAGAAAAATTCTTTTCCCAAGATCCTCCAAAATCAAGAACATAGGATTAGAGAATATCCTTATGAACAAGGACAGCCCACTCTATTTTTCCATATGTCCGTGGATGATCATCATTTCTCAATATAATTTGGAAACCCATAGCCTCCTATAAAACTTTCCAAAACCTTTATGTGAACTTCAAATCCTTGTCAGATACAACCATTTAGGGAACCCCATGGTGTCTCGTAATCATTCGGACATACAAGTCCCCAAGATGTTCCACCTTTATTGACTCCCTGATAGGTATAAAATGTACCAATTTGGTGATTCAATCATCAACCACCCAAATAACATCCTTCCCAAAAGGATTCCATGGAAAACCGATGACTAAATCCATTTAAATATATTCCCACTTCCATTCTAAAATCGGTATGGGATGAAACAAACTAGTAGGTCTCTAGTGTTCTACCTTAATTCTATAACAAGTAAAAAAACAAAATAAATAATATGCAATAGACCGTCTCATCTCCTTCCACCAATACCTATGTCACGAGTCATTATACATATTGGCATCCCTGGGATTCATAACCCAACAAGGATGATGTATACTATTTAAAAACACCCATCTTGGAGAAAATGGAAGAACCAACCTACCATGAAAGTATAAATCATCACTAGGAGACTGAGACCACTCACATAAGGTCTCCCGGCCATAAAGGATTTCACTAAAGCATTGGAACTTTATTTTTTTTACATGTTCGGACCAGAATCACTCATCCAAAGATGGGGTAGATTTAATTGAAGCCAAAAAAACTTTCAACCGACCTCTTACACTCCCAAGCTCATGTTTTCAAAAAAAGCATCAAAGAACACTCCTCAACTGATTCCTTCATGGATTGTGTCGGTAATCTTCTTCTCAAAGAATAAACATCCACATTTCCATTCTCATGATTGTATTAAATATCAAAATCAAAAACTTTTAAGATACTCTACCTAGAATTCATATTGAAAGTACTGATCCCTGTGAGTAAAAATATATTTCAGGCTCTTATGATCTGAACACACTATAAACAACTCCCCAAATAGATAGTTATTCCACATTTTGATGGAATTCAAGACTAATTACAACTCAAGATAATGGGTGGGGTATTTCTTCTTGTGAGGGAAGAACTAACATGAGCCCTAATCCACCACAAGTTTCCCTAACATCAAGACACATCCCAAACCCATACTAAAAGCATCATAGAAAACTTCATAATCTGATCCTAGTTCTGGAAGAATCCAAACTATCACTAAATTAAACCTAATATTCATCTCCTCAATATATATCTAACATTCATCATTCCATTCAAACTGTACACCCTTATTTTTTGAAGTATTCATTGAATATGTGAGCTTGTTGAAATCATATAAAACATCTATAGTAGCCAGCCCATCCCAAGGATCTACGAATCTCAAACACATTTCTAGGATACTCCGAGAATATCACTTCCTATATATTTTTAGGATCTACTGAGATTACCCTATTAATTATCACATGCGTACTTAAATTTCAATTCCTAGATCCAGAATACACATTTAGAAATATTATAATATAAGTGATGTTCCTTAAAGGTTTGAATAATGATATAAAAATGATCCCTATGAACCACCTATGATATGGAGTATACTAATATATCATCAATGAACACAAACACAAAAGATACTATGAATTGATGCAAAATTTGGTTCATAAGATTCATAAACACTACAAGATCATTAGTTAAACTGAATGGCATAACCAAAAACTTATTATTCTCATGCCGGATCCTAAATTTTGTCTTAGGTATATCCTATTCTTGGACCCTTAACGGGTGGTACCTTAACCACAAGTAAATATTTAAAAACTGACATTCCCCTGTAAGTTTTTCAAAAATATCATCAATCCTAAGCAAATAGTGTTTATTTTTAACAGTCACCTAATTAAACTTCTGGTAGTCAATGAAAATTCTGAGACTCCTCTCTACCTTATTATAAAATAGGATAGGTGAAGACCTAAATGACATTTTATTATGAATAAATACTTTATCCTCTAGGCCCTCAAGTTGGATCTTAAGTTAAACTAACTTAGAAGGTTCCATTTGATAATATGGAATAGAAATTTGAATTGTATTGGGGAGCATATCAGTAGAAATCTCAACCTCTCTCAAGGGAGGTAAACTAGAAAAATAATCTAAAAAGACCTTAGGGTATGAACATACCCCTGTAAGAAGTTAACAACCCAAAAAAAGGACAACTACATCAAGAATCATATCTAAAAACTAAGACTATATTACCACATCATAAGGAATAGCAATCCCTACCCTTCCCAACTCACCTTCAAAGACATGAGTGACCCCATCGATAGATAAGAACTATTCCTAATGGTGATAATGGTCTATATGAGAATTAACATTGATAAAACAATCCATTACAATAATCAAGTTGAATATTTCAAAATCAAGCACCAAGAATTCCCATTACACCCTAAAGTCTGTTATCATCACCCAACACATAGGACACTCGAAACCTTGTTCAGACATCTTTCCCAAAGGCATAGAAATATCCAACAAGTATGGAATATGTTCTAAATGAAATAACAACACATAAAATAACTTTTATAATATAAAATAATGATTATTACCTATATCAAACAAATATAGAACTGTAGAATATGAAATAAACATTATACCACAAATAGTAGTTGGACTTACTTCAAATTACTCTTGTACATACTCACTCACATAAAGACTTATAGTATTAGCCCCATGAACATCCCCATTGGTTAAAGGACTTAACCCAAAACCCTTAGAATCATTGGTATGAACCTATGAACCCTTGGTGAGAATGGATCATTCCCTACTACCCTAGGATATATTTTCACAAAATCGCTTCAGATATCCTAATAATCCATAATGATGACATGGTCAAGGAGCATCCCTATAATTTGGCATGGTGTGACTACATCACCCACATTGAAAGAAAAAAAATCTGATGTTACCTATTATAATCCCTTAAAACTAGTCCTAAATATATATTTCCACCCTTATGATTCCATTTATGGCCAAAAGATACACCCTGTATAACAATTGAACCAACTAAAACTCCACCCAAACCTATCTTCCCAGATAAGTATGGCTCATCCAAATATGCTTTTTCAACTACCTCTACAAAAATCTTAAGGCATGTGAGAATAAATATGGATCTAATATTAGGCCCCACTCACAACAAAAACATTTAATCCTTAAGGTACTCATCAGTGACAAGCCCCAATGCTAGATTCACCAACTCAGCAAAATGGGTAAAATACTATAGAACGGTGCACTCCCCCTTCTCCATGGTCAGAAACTCCCATGTCTTTGTCGCACATAATATCTCAGGGTAAGACTAATGATTAAACATTTTCTTAAAATAATCTCAGGTAAGGTCATTGTGTAACTTATCTTGCTTGACTGAGTCCCACCATCTCATTCTTGGTCCGTCAATCAAATATGTGGAAAACCCCACCTTCGAGTCTTTAAGAGTGTTTAAGAAATTGAAGATCCTATCAATCTGTTCAAGTTGATCATCATGTTCCTATAATCCATTATCATCATAGAAGATGGGTGGATGTTTCTTTGTAAACTTATCTCCATGATCCACCACACATCCTAGGTTTCCGACACCCACTCGACCTAGAGTCTGAATAGTGCAGATAACTACTTCAACCAAAGAGGGGTCCACTATAGGATTCACCTATGGAGCCTATCTCACATATTCATATCTCAGAATTGGAAGATCTATTCTCATATTAATTATCTAATAAACTCAATACAATATCCAATTAGATCAGAATCACATTACAAAATCATAGGACCACTTTTAGAATTCAAAATAACGCTTTAAAATAACAATAATGTGATAAAATTTAAGAATTCTATCCAAAAAATACATTTAAAATGGGGAAAAGATCAATTTAAATAAACATACCATATATTTCATTCAAACAACACCAAACAAAAATTCTCAAACATGATAAGATTCCCTGACCAAGCATGGTAACTCGAGTTTAGTCATGGAAGTGAGCTGACCAGGTCCCTTTTCCACACCTACTATCGGAATTCTAATGGTAAAACTCTTGTCTACCAAAGACACAGAACCAAACTCAATAAGTTTTAATGAAATTTAGGATGACCCTTCATTCATATTCCAATTAGTAACAGACCAAACCAAGTTAACTAAACCTTACACCTGATCTGGACACCATGTGGTGAGGTGAAGCAAGAAAACAAAACAAGGTCTTATATATAAGGTTTTCCATGTCTCTTTCCTCACACACCCAAGGTTCCCAATGTTCCAATTGTCTAAATATATTTTCAAAACCATGCTCACAATTTTATAAAACATTATCAAATCCAATCCAATATGATTTTGTGTCTGAAACCCCTTTTTCAAATCATGAAAATATTTTTTCAAATAAAACCCCTTTTAAAAAACATTTTCCTTTCCAATCAATCATTTAAAAAAACATATCACTTCAAATCATTGAAAACACTAAAGGAATTTTCTGAACAGTTCATACCATGGAGATTCTCCATGGTCAATAAGAAATTCATTACATTAACCCATTATATAGAAACACCTACCTCAAAATGGTATAAACCTAGCTGCCTTCGTCAATGGTAAATGGAAACCATGGGAACGGCCTTCAAAAGAAAAGGCGTTCCAAAAAAACTGAAATGGATCCATAGAAAAAAAAATATCTAATTAAAAATATAAACATATCCACAACCAAAATCACATCCACAACCAGATCCAAATAAGAAACAAAGGGAACGCATACCTGGAGAAATGAATCGTGACTAAAACAATGATCAGTCACCGAATGAAATAATCTATAAGGGTAGGAGGTCTCTAAAATCACACTTGAGAGATTATAAGTTTAGAGATAGAATATCTACAAAATTATGATATTATAATTCAGTTGATAAGTACCCTAAAACCCAAACTCATGACATTTACATGATGTGTAATCCCATTACACGTCATGTAAACCATGAATCTCAAGTACGCCAAAAATACCATTACCATTTTATTAAAAACAAAAAAATTGATAGTACATGATATAAACTTATTATATATTGTTTAAACCCCTCAAATTGTGTATCTTGTTCATATAATCTACCTCATGAACATTACACGGTGTCTAACCCATTTACATTGTGTGTAATCTCCCAACAGACTACAGAAATTCCAATTTTAAGTAGAAAAACTCAAAAACCCCACTTTTAGAATTCTCTAAACATGGGAATAACCCTGTGAGGTAATTTACATGTTTATACCTAGACTCCATTAATTCAAATAAACATACATCCCTTAACTTTAGGTCATTTCCTCATCAAAGGCTCTTTATCCCTGAGAATCCTGAAAACACACCCAACATGGAAGATAACCAAATAATAAAAAAAGGAGTACCTGAAAATCTTAATGGAGTGTTTCAATCTTAATTTTTTACCAAAAATTAATACTTAGATTAATAAAAATAAATTATCATAGTTAAGGTTAAAAATGGATTTATTGGGGGTTAAACTAAAGAGATAAAGGTTAAATTGACCTAAAAATTTGTCTAAAATATATTTTATAGACATATTTTTACCCTATAATGTATAATTATATATAATACCCTATTTTGTACCCTTTATAAATGTGAAAAATGTGGCTATACCTTCTTCTTTTAAAAAATTACAAGTGTCCCACTCACCTCACTAATAAAAGGTCACCCCCTTTCCACTATTCTTAACACATTTACACCATTTTAGTTCATCCAATCCCTTAAAAAAACTTCCCAACTTCCATACCCTTGTCATATAATCCTTATTTTGTTCATAAATCCATCCTTGGAAGGATTTGAAGAAAACCTAAATAGTTTACTCGAAGAAGAGGTAATGTTCTTCAATGAATGTTTTTATATTATTTTTTTTCACCGCCTCATTAAATTATTATTAAACCATTATAATTTAATAATATAGGTAACTTACATATATTTATATGTTTTTATAATAAGTTAATTACATACAGCCATCCCCACTTCTATCAAATGGTTTACGAAATCATCATTCGTAAGTACGAAGGACTACCACCTCACAAATTGATGTCATTATTTTTTCCATTCCCACCTCTCATGGTTGGTTATCAAGGTGTATCTAAAGTATTTATATGATATTTATAATATAATTATTCATATGTATTCATTATATCATATATACCTTTTTTTACATTCCATTTCTTAGGGGATATGATAATATCGCTTGTGTATACATCGGACTACCGCCTCGCAAAGCGATGTGATTAATTTTTCACTAAAGCTTTACATGTAAGGTAATAAGGAAAATTTTAATAAATATATGTAATATAAATTAAATATTTATAATTAAAAAAATATAATATATCATTTTATTTTCTTTTACACTGAAAATGATAACATCGTTTTTGTATGTGTGTACTGCCACATTCACGAAGCGGTGTGACTCTCTTTCATAACCACACCACATGGATGATATAAATATATAATTATATTTAAAAAATGATATGGTATATATTATATTATGATAATTCTATAAATATAAAATATTACTTAACTTATTTCCATGATGATCATTGAAAAATTGAAAAGTTTCTCATGTGTACGTATGACCTATCGTATCCATAATTATAATGTAATTCATTTTTCATAACCATATTCCATGCTTGATTTTAGAATTATAATTGATTTATAAATATGATAATTATTTCATGATTATTATTTTTAAGATCATGGAACTATATTATATGTGAAATAATGGGATCCTTCATGATAAAACCCGCATGAGAAAACCGGAAAATTAACACTCGAAACAATGAGAATAATGAGATGTTATTAACGAACAGGTGTTAAGATGTTATAAAAGGATAATATATTATATTATAAATATTAATATGGTTATTTAATAAGATGATAACATTTTTTAAAACCACTATACATGGGGTTAAAGTATGTTCAACCAAAAGGAAGTATAAGGTAAGGGTTTCTCATCTCACTTTTACATCCATAAGACATATGTCATATTCACCACTTATTTATTTTATATGGTGTATATACTACCCCTTTTGTGCGTTATATCATTAATTAATTTATATTAAGGGTATTTAAAGTTTCATTTAAAATTATTTCATCCATAGTTATTATGATTCAAAGGTTACCAAAATGGTAACGGTTTATTTCACAATCTCATTATTATTCGTGATTATTTTTTTAAGTATCCCATGGGGGAATTTTATGATATTTCTATATAAAAATAAATATATTTTATTATAATATGATTATTCATAATATTTTTCAAGTAATAGTACCATTTATCCTCTATTTGGTACTTAAAACTATTAATAATTGTTTTAAGATAATCCGAATTTATTTCTCTCTTCGATCAAAAATCTATTTTCTTCCAAAACCATTTTATCTAAAAATGTTTTCAATTTTTTTAGAATTACCTAAATGATTTAATAAATAAAATTTCCCTATGTTTTAATTTAAAAAAAAAATTAAAAATAATAATCTTATCATTTTCTGAATGAGACACCTTTTTAAACTTTTTATTGTGAAAAAAGAATGTTATTTCTTACATATAAAACATGTATAGAATTAACTAGAATCATTAACAAAATTTATTTGAATATTAATTTTCATGTTTATAAGGTTATTTTCAAAGAAAAAAATTTTACTAATATTTTAAAAATTATTATTTTTTAAAAGTTATTTTCATAGAAAATTATATTGAAAATATTTTACGAATTTTCTAGTTTTAAAATAAAAATGGTGATTTTCAATGAAAGGTTATTTTACTCAATAAATGTTCCAATTTATATTTCTAAATCAATTTCCATCTAATAAGACATTATTTCATGTCACTTTTCCTTTGATAGGGATACCTTTAATGATCTCATCCTTATTATTTCTTCAGATCGTTTATGATCTGTTTGAATGGGGGTGTAGTATATTGATACCATTAATTTTACTCTAGATGGTTTATGATTATGTTTATTGATTGGGAAATTATTTACATTTCATATTCTAGTTTAAACAAAAATATTTATGTTGATTATGTTTCAACCATTTTATATGAGGAATGCATTAGACTTTGTAAGTGATAGGCAGAGCTCTCTATAGCCCCCTAATGCATCGATAGGTCTCATGTGACAAACTAGATATGGTTTTGGCCAGGGCATTACCCATTTATAAAGATTTATTATCACAAAACTTAATTGTATTATATGTATTTTCACAAGCCTCTTTGGTAGTAGATGTCCTGGAATAAGCCTCAACGGTATGTTTTAGATGTCTAGTATTATGTATTTCATCATTATGAATTAAGTTATTGATATTCCATGTGATTATTCGATTAGTTAGAATATTCATGGTAAAGTTTCAACCTCATATGATTATTTATATAGAATAATTTTATCATCTTTTATTCCTTCCATATTATTATCAAGTTATTGATTAAATGGGATGTGTTTCAGTTATTTAATTATTCTTATTGATTATTCCTTATTAATTCATAGCTTTAATTATGATCTTACCATTACTGAGCTTTTGATATCACCACATTAGTATGTTTTATTTTCCCCAAGATACTAGGAAGTATTTTTTGATTGATATGTATAGATACTCTAAAGGGAATAATGCAATTATTAAAGAAAATTGTAACATCACAAGTAAATAAAGAATAATAAATTTTCATAATTATTAATATTTTTGAATTAAATATTAATTTTACTTTAAAGGGTTTGCTATATTCAATGGCTTTCCTGATACGTAACAACGGGTTTCTTTGAAATCTTACGTTGTACACTAATAATATAATAATATTATTTTAAATGTAGTTAATGCCTAGTCGTTGTATTGGTTGGAATGAATATAACTAACTAAAATATTATTATACATGTTTGTTAAATGTTTCTACATTTATACAATAAAATTTAGAGGCTTAAAATGTGAATGAATCTAATTTTAAGCATAAATACTCTAATATTCTTTAAAATGTCGATTTACCACCTTTGGATGGAGAACCCTATTTAAATATAGTTTTGGTCACTTTTATATGATTTATTTCATAAAAAAATCGTTTTTTCTATTCGGGACATAAAAATTTATTTTGGGTAAATTTTTGGTATTTTCTGATAAAGTTCATTTTTTTAATGAATAGTGAAAAATATTGTATTTTAATTCAAAAGTGTCATTTCATATAATTTATTTATATGGTTATATTATCTTATTAATTGGTTTTAAAGTATAATTAGATTATATTTTTACCATTTAATCCAATATTGGCCATTGGAATTAATTTCACTTTGAAATTGGACATAAACAAGTATCAATCCTTTGAAAGTTATTATTTCTTAAAAACACGTTATTTATTTTGACAACAGGAATTAATTTTAAATTAATTAATGTGACTTCAATGTTTTGAATTCGGTAAAATAGACATCATTTTTGAACTCTTAATATCAAATATATCTTAGGACGAATTTTTGGTATTTTTCTGAAAAACATCAATTTTTAATGAATAGTGAAACCACTTAGTAGTAGTTAAAAAAACTGACTTTTTCATTTAAATGAAATTTTACTACTTCTGTGAATTTTATTTAGAAAATAAAACATACATGGTTGTTATTATTATGTAAAATGTGGTTCAATAAGATGAAAATAATTTTTTGTGAATAGTAACTTTGACTTTTATTTACCACCGTTAAAGGTAAATAGGGTAATTCAAGGTAAAAAGAATATTATAATAATATAAAATTACCTTAACAATTTTCATAACCTTATTGGTTGAGTCAATTACGACCATTTTCAACTTTTGGTTGATTTTGGGACCCCATTGAGCCACTTGAGAGTGATAACGACACTTTATTTTAATTAACTTAAAGTAAAGGAAAAAATGGCATAAAAATATCTTTTCAAAAATTAATTTTTACATGGGGTTATATAAGTTATGTTTTCAACTATAAATATTAATTTTAAATATAATAATATTTCCTATATTATTTTATTTATTTTATAATTTTTAGACATCAAATAAATTAAATTATTTATGACACAATAATGATGAATTATTTACCTCATTAATAAATGATTTAAATAAATAAGATTATAAATATTAAAACAACATCCAAAACTTGTCAAATTATTATTTTATGATTTTATTTATAGCTTTAGTCATCTTATATTTAACTTTAATGAGTTTTGGATCTTTAGAAACCGAATATAAGTTTATAATAAAATAATAATTGCAAACTTTCCTAAAGAGCACCTCCTCCCCCTTATAAAAAGACATCACTTCTAACTCATTCCACACACCTCTCAAGCCCGTTTTCTCATCCAAACCCTGACCAAATAATCTCTCAAGATCCCTCTACTCCTCCTAGAATCCTTACCTTAGGCTTAATGAACTTCAAGAAGTCTTTTTGGTCCAAACCAAAGGGAGTTACCCAAATTAAAAGTAACGGTTTCTCTTAACTTCTTTTCTTTTATTTTACTTCTACAACCCCTGAAATATTTTTATTACTTTCTTTTATAACAACATCATTATCCTCAACATACTAGGATGTTTTATGAGAATTATTCAAACTAAACTTACTCAAACCTCCATCTAATGGGTGAAGAACATATTGTTTCTGTGGATGGAAAACTAACGCCTCACAAAATGATGATTGTTCAATTATCTCCTAACGCCTCTCATAGTGGCCATTAAGATGGAATTGTATTTATATATGATATATATTATGTTTATGTTTTCGTTATGATTTGGTATTTTTCATTTATATCATACCTTTATGGTATCTATTATGGTTAAACGCGATAATTTCATTTGAGGAAGTGCAGACTACCGCCCTCTCAAAGTGATATGACTCGTTAATGCCATATGTGGGACATATAAATGATGGAGTTAATGATATTATATATTATATTTTTGTGGAATTATAATATACCTATTTATAATTATGTTTTAATTCCATTAAAATAATAAATAGAAATGAAAGTAGCGTTCATGGGTATGTACGGCTTACAGTCTCCATGAACGGTGCATTTCATTTCTTACCTCAAAATGTTATGTACTATTATAAATATAAATATATATATATATATATTAGATATATATGATATATATGATATTTATATAATGAATATCATTCTGGAGATAATGAACTATTGACCACATGGACAACTTGTAATTATAAGGTGTTCATTTTTACTGAAGTACAAAATATCAAAAAAAACAACTATTATTAATTTAAATGATTACATAATGTTTATTAATTAGTAATAAGTGATATAAAAGGAATAATAAACTTTAAAATGGTTCTTAATAAAGCATAATTTAACTTTAGTTTTTTATTTAGGAGATTAAAGAACGATCGAGTCAAGTCAGACATAAGGTAAGGGACTTCGTCTCAATCTCCTTTCATTGAGGCATATTTTGTTTTATACGCGACTTTATTTTATATAGGGTATAAACCCATTTTACTTTTCATTTCATTCAAAGGGAATATTTTTCTACAAAGCGTTTTTATAAACAACAAAAAATAATGTTTCTTTTTTAACGTAAGCGGTGATAGCGACCTTTCCACCGCCGTAAGTATTATTTGGTCTTTGGCTACCTTAACAAGTTGTAATGTTTTTAAAGGGAAAGTAAATTCCATTTAATCTTTTTATGTATATTGGTATTGAAAATGTTTTTGATAATGGATTGATTATTTCAATATATTTAAATGATATATTGTGATTGCAATGTGGAAATTTTATCTTTCCTTTATGTTTTTTTATGTGTTATGAATATGTTATGGTTCTTGGGAATTGTTATGTATATGGGTGGTTCCATGATAAACCTAGGGTGGGTGAGCCCGAGATGGTTCTCCAATGCATTGGGTAACGTGATGGAGGTAAACGTGAATATTTATCCTAAGAGATTGAGGGGATATACTATGATGGGTATTCCAAATGTAACTTTCTACGTAGTTGTGATAGCTACAATGTAAGTATGATATAGATCCCACAAGTTACCTTTATGATTTATTTGATCTATGTGTTATTCATAAATATTATGATTTCATGAGGTATGTTAAAGATCTTATGTCATATATTCAATGATGAAGAAATGTTTTCTTTCTTTGTTTTATAACCCTCACTGAGCTTTTTATGCTCATCCCATGTTTTGAAATGTTTTTCACATGACTTAAAGATGAATAGAGTCAAGGATGGGATCAAGGAAAATTCAAGCTGTCTAAAACATGGGACTAGACATGACACTTTTTTTAAGAGTTTTATTTTATGAAAAAAATGAAAACTGAGTAGAAGTGTCTACCTTATAATTTTTGAGATATAATGTAATAGTTATGGACTAATTCTCTAAAACTCTAAACCTAAAAAGACCCTCAATGTGAATTATTCATTTAATTCAAGATTATGCAATGTTTAAGGGAGGGTCCTTATAGTTGGTATCAGAGGTCTGTTTATACAATTTTAGGAGTTAGAATATAGTTAAATTAATAAATTATTTTTATTTTAAGTTATGATTGAAATGATATAGAATTTACAGATAACCATGTTGATTTGTCTAAGATATTTCTATGTCCAGAATGGTTTTCTGCAGAGGAAATAGGACAGCTATATTGGGATAACATCAGAAGGAAGACAACCTTCCAAATCAGCGACCTGGGATGGTCAGAATCGAAACTGAATAGTTTGTTGCAGTGATGGCACAATTGACTTAGGATATAAATGGTGGTGGTATCCATGCACGAGATCAGCCAGATCAACCACATAGGAACATGTTAGTAGTGGAGCATTTCATGAGGCAACATCCCCCATCATTCAGAGTATCATCTGACCTTGTGCTAGCAGAAGGTTGGATTAAATCACTGAAAAAGATTTTTTATTTCATGGGGTGTTCAGAAAAACAAAAGGTTAGTCTTGTTGTTTACCATTTTGAAGGTGAAGCTGATCAGTGGTGGTCGATGGTGAAAAATATCATGGATAGTGAGGAGATTGATTCTCTTGATTGGGATGAATTCAAAGGTATGTTTCTTGAGAAATATTTTACTAAGGTGGTTCGTCTTAGTATGGAAAAACAATTATGGGAATTGAGGCAGGAGGATGACTCAGTGGCTTCTTATGAATAATAATTCACTCGACTAGTAAGGTATGCTCCAAATTTCATACGAGGTCTTGATAGTAAAATAAACCATTTTTACTCAGTATTAAAGACAAATTATTGAAGGGATTTAGCTTATTGTGAGTTCAAAAGTTATGAAAAACTTATTAGTTGTGCAAAGAAGGTGGAAATAGAGTTTGTTGATGATCAGGTGTTCTTTGAAAAATGACAGAATAAAAGGCCAAGGTGGCAGGTGAAAGGGAAAAACTTTTCCAAAAAGTTTGATGGTAAGAAACTTAAGTTTATAGTTTGTGAAAATTGTGGTAAAAATCATGTTGGGGAATGTATTTTGAATTTTGGTAAGTCCTACTGATGTGGTAAAATGGGACATAATGCTCATAATTACACTGAAAATAGTGGGGTAACGGTAAGACAAAATCTGATTTACAATCAGTAAAATGTTTTAAGTGCAATGAAATGGGTCATTATGCAAATGAGTGTCCAACGAAGAACTAAACTAAAGTAAAGTAGCCAGACTAAAAGTTGAAAGGGGTGGTGAAGTCCTTTACAACTACTTCATTAGATGTTGGGCCATCGAATGAAGTAGAATCAGGTACACTGTTTGTTTGTTCAGATTATGCCAATGTGTTGTTTGATTCAGGGTCTACACATTCGTTCATTTCTGAGAAGTTTTCTAGTAAATTGGGAATTCTATATCAAGATATGAATCCTGAATTTATGGTAAAAACTCCTGGAGGAAATTTTGAAACAAAAAAGAAATTATAAGAACCTACTTTTCCTTGTGTGTGGAAATAATCTACCTGCAAACGTTATTTTTTTGCCTCTAGTAGAGTTTGATGTTATTTTGGGTATGTATTGGCTTTAAATTTATCATGCTAAGATTTACTGCAACGCTAAATATGTTTCTTTTCAAAAAAAATTAGATTTTTTACAATAATGAACCCTAACTTTGGATAACATATCAGTAAGTAGAAAAACTAGTAAAAGATGGAAATGAATGTTACCTTGAACATATTGTTGAAAATAAAGGAACTATTTAGATTAATGATATGATAGTGATAAATGAGTATCTTGATTTTTTTTCTGATGAGTTGCCTAGTATTATACCTGATCGGGTATTTGAATTTACTATTGACATAGTTCTTGATGCTAATCCAATATCAAAACCCCCTTATAGAATGGCTCAAATTGAACTTTTAGAGTTAAAGAAACAATTGTAGGAGTTATTAGATAAATGTTTCATTTGACCTAGCACATCACCATGGGGTGCTCATGTCTTGTTTGTTAAAAAGAAAGGTGGTTCAATGAGACTTTTCATTGATTATAGAGAATTGAATAACATCACTATTAAGAACAAGTATCCTTTTCCTCATATTGATTATTTGTTTGATCAGCTCTAGGGAGCTCAGTATTTTTTGAATACTGACTTGAGGTCGGGGTACCATCAGTTGAAAGTAAAGGAAGCAAACATTCTAAAGATCACGTTTTGTACTAGATATGGAAATTATGAATTTTTAGTTATGCCTTTTAGTTTAACCAATGCACCTACTGTATTCAAGGGTCTTATGAATATAATTTTCAATGAGTTCTTGGATAAGTTTTTGGTTGTGTTCATTGATGATATTTTGGTTTATTATAAAATTAAATAGGAGCATGAATTTCATTTAAGGATTTTCTTTCAAATCATAATAGAAAAGAAAATATTTGAGAAATTCAGAAAGTGTGATTTTTGGTTACAGCAAATTTCTTTCCTTGGTTACATTGTTTCAATAAATGGAATAACTATTGATCCTGCTAAAACAAAAGTTGTTGAAGAATGGACAAGACCCAAAAATATAACTAAGATCCATAGTTTTCTTGGTTTTTAAGGTTATTACCGGAGGTTTGTTAAAACAAATTCACAGTTATCTAGTCCACTGACTAAGTTAACTCAAAAAGGTGTTAAGTTTGTTTGGACAAAATAATGTGATGATTGTTTTCAGGAATTGAAAAGAAAATTGGTGAATGATCCAGTTTTGTAACTACCTTCCAGAAATGGTGAGTTTGTTATTTAAAGTGATTCTTCGTTGAAAGGACTTGGATATTTCCTTATGCAGAATGATCAGGTAATTGCTTATGTTTCACGTCAGTTGAAACCTCCTGAGTTAAATTACCCTACACATGATTTGGAATTAACTGCTATTATTTTTTATTTAAAAATTTGTATGCATCATTTGTATAGAGTAAAATGTGAAATATATACTTACCAAATAATTTTAATGTATATATTCACTCAGAAATAATTGAACATGAGACGGAGGAGATGGTTGGAATTAATCAAGGATTATGATTTCATGATCCATTACCATCCAGGGAAATTACATAAAGTGGTTGATTCTTTGAGTCAAAAAATTAATGCTTCATTAACCATGATATGTTTCGAACAAGATCCTTTGTTTTTTGATTTGATGAACTTTGGAATAGAAGTTGTTGGTGTAAGAAATTCTTCTATTTTGTTTTAGGTGTAAGTGAAATCATCTCTATCAGACATAATAAAGCAAGATCAAAAGGAAGATAGTGAGTTGCAAAAAAAGGTAGAGTTGGTTCAGAAGGGTAAGTTACCTAAATTTAACATTGATAATGATTTTTTTTTGAGGTTTGGGAAGAGATAATGTGTGCCTTGTGATTCATAGTTGAAGAATGAGTTGTTATGTGAAGCTCATAGTTCTATGTTTTCAGTTCATCCTAGAATTACTATGATGTATAGAGGTATTTAGAAGTATTACTATTTGGATGGAATGAAAAGAGATATTTATAATTTTAATTTGAAGTGTTTGACTTGTTAGCAGGTTAAAGCAGAGCGGTAGTTACAGAAAGGGATGATTCTGTCTTTACCAGTGCCATAGTGGAAATGGAAAAATATATCCATGGACTTCATTGTGGGATTACTGAAGTCATCTCGAGTTTATAATACAATCTGGGTTATTGATGATCAGTTGACTAAATCTGCTCATTTCCTTCCTATTTGAGATACTTTGTCTATAGATCAACTTTCTCGGTTGTATATTAAAGAGATATTTAGGTTGTATGGAGTTCCTCTCTCCATTGTATCTGATCGTGATCCCAAGTTTACTTATAACTTTTGGAAAGTCCTTCAGAATTCATTGTGTATTAAATTAAATTTTAGTAAAACTTTTTATCTGCAATCAGATGGGCAGTCAGAACGAACAATTCAGACCTTGGAGGATATGCTACGTTCACATTCACTATATTACCAAGATAGTTGGAACCAACATATTTCTTTGGTTTAATTTTCTTATAATAACAATTTTCATTCCAGTATACAGATGGCTCCATTTGAGGCATTATATGCGAAGCGGTGTCAAACTCTAGCTTTTTGGGATGAAGTAGGTGAAAGGAAGCTGATGAGACCAGAATTGGTAGAAGAGATGGTAGAAAAAGTTCAGTTGATTCAAAAGAACATGAGAACAGCTCAGAGCAGGCAGAAAGGTTATGTGGATAATCGAAGGAAGGATATTTCTTTTGAGTTAGGTGGTCATGTCTTTCTCAAAGTTTCTCTATGAAAAAGTGTTATGTCTTTTGGTAAGAAGGGAAAGTCAATTCTGAGGTTTATTGGACCCTATGAAATCCTGGAGAAAGTTGGATCAGTTGCGTACGGAGTGGATTTACCTCCAAGTTTGTCCTAGGTACACAATGTTTTTCATGTTTCAATTTTGAGAAAGTATATTCCAAATTCATTTCATGTTTTAAGTCCAGAGATAGTTCAGTTGGAAGAGAATCTCTCTTATGAGAAACAACCAGTCCACATTCTTGACCATAGATAGCAAGTGTTGCAGAATAAGGTAATTTACCAGGTAAAGGTTTTGTGGAAAAACCATATAGTTTAAGAGGCTACGTGGGAATCTTAAAATGCTATGAGTGATAAATACCCCCACTTATTTTATAAGTGAATAAAAATTGGGAGGACACAATTTCCAAAAGGGGGAAGGATATAACATCCCAAGTAAATAAAGAATAATACATTTTCATAATTATTAATATTTGTTAATTAAATATTAATTTTACTTTAAAGGGGTTGATATGTTCGATGGCTTACCTAATACGCAACAATGAGTTTCTTTGAAATCTTACATTCCACACTAATAATATAATATTATTATTTTAAATTTAGTTAACGCCTATCTGTTCTATTGGCGAGAATGAATAAAACAACTACAATATGATTATACATGTTTGTTAAATGTTTTTACATTTATCCAATAAAAGTTAGAGGCTTAAAATGTGAATGAATCTAATTTTAAGAATAAATACTCTAATATTTTTTAAAAGGTAGATTTATTGCCTTTTGATGGATAACCCTCTTTAAATATAGTTTTGGTCACTTTTATATGTTCTATTTGATAAAATAAAATTCTTTTGTTTTTTTGATTCGTGACATAAAAATTTACTTTGGGTAAATTTTTGGTATTTTTCTAATAAAGTTCATTTTTTTATGAATAGTGAAAAATATTGTATTTTAATTCAAAAGTGCCTTTTAATATAATTTATTTATATGGTTAGATAATCCTTTTAATTGGTTTTAAAGTTTAATTATATTATGTTTTTACAATTTAATTCAATGTTGGTCATTAGAATTAATTTTACTTGGAAATTGGACATAAAAAGTATCAATCTTTTGATAGTTATTGTTTCTTAAAAACACGTTGTTTGTTTTAACAACGGGAATTAATTTTAAATTAATTAATGAAAATTCTATGTTTTGAATTTTTTAAAATAGACATCATTTCTTAATTTGTAATATCAAATATATCTTAGGCTGATTTTTGGTATTTTTTTGAAAAACATCAATTTTTTATGAATAGTGAAACCACTAAGTAGTAGTTAAAAAAACTGACTTTTTCATTTAAATGAATTTTTACTTCTTCTGTGAATTGGATTTTGAAAATACAACATACATGTTTGTTATTAGTAAGTAAAATTTGGTTCAATAATATGAAAATAATTTTTGGTGAATAGTAACTTTGACTTTTATTTACCGCTGTTAAAGGTAAATAGGGTAATCCAAGGTAAAAAAATATTATAATAATACAAAATTACCTTAACACTTGCCCTAACCTTATTGGTTGAGTCATTTAGGACCATGGGCATATTTGGGCTAATTTTGGGACCCCATGGAGCCACTTGAGAGTGATAATGACACTTTATTTTAATTAACTTGAAGTAAAGGAAAAAATGGCACAAACAAATATCTTTTAGTAAATTAATTTTTGCATGGGGTATATAAGTTATATTTTCGATTATAAATATTCATTGGAAAGATACAAATATTTCCTACATTATTGTATTTATTTTATACTTTTTATAAATCAAATAAATTAAATTATTTATGACATAATAATGATGCAGTATTTACCTCATTAATAAATAATTTAAATAAATAAGATTATAAATATTAAAATAATATCAAAAAATTGTCCAATTATTATTGGATTATTTTATTTTGAACATAATTCATCTTATATTCAACTTTAATGAGTTTTCTATCTTTAGAAACCTAAAATAAGTTTATAATAAAATAATATTTGCAAACTTTTCTAAAGACCCCTCCTCCCCCTTATAAAAATCCCTCACTTCTAACTCATTCCCCACACCTCTCAATCCCCTTGGATCATCCAAACCCTGCCCAAATAAGATCTCAAGATCCCTCTCCTCCTCCTAGAATTCTTACCTTATGTAGTAGGCACTTCAAGAAGTCCTTTTGGTTCAAACCAAAGGGTGTTACACAAATTAAAGGTAACAGTTTCTCTTAACTTCTTTTTTTTATTTTACTTATAAAACCCCTAAACTCATTTTATTCCTTTATTTTATAACAACACCAGTATCCTAAATATACTAGTATTTTTTATGAGAATTATTCTAACTACACTTACACACACCTCCATATAATGGGTGAAGAACAAGTTGTTTCTGTGGATGGAAAACTAACGCCTCACGAAACGATGATTGTTCGATTATCTCTTACCACCTTTCATGGTGTCCATTAAGATGGAAATATATTTATATATGATATATATTATTTTTATGTTTTCTTTATGGTTCTTTATTTTTCATTTATATCATACCTTTATGTTTTCCATTATGGGTAAATGCGATAATTTCATTTGAGGAAGTGCAGACTACTGCCCTCTCAAAGTGATATGACTCATTAATGCCATATGTGGGACATATAATGGATGGATTTAATGATATTATATATGATATTATACTATAATTATAATATACCTATGTATCATTATGTTTTAATTTTATTAAAATAAGAAATAGAAATGAAAGTAGCGTTCATGTGTATGTACGGCTTACCGTCTCCATGAACGGTGCATTTCATTTCTTACCTATAAATGTTATGTACTGTTATAAATACATATATAAACTAGATATATATGATATATATGATATCCAAATCATGAATATTATTCTTTAGATAATGGACTATTGACCACATTGACAACTTGTAATTATAAGGTGTTCATTTTTACTCAAGTACCAAATATCGACAAAATAATCATTATTACCTTAAATGTTTACGTAATGTTTATAACAAGGTAATAAGTGATATTAAAGGAATAATAAACTTGTAAAAGGTTCTTAAGAAAGTATAAATTAATTTTAGTTTATTATTTAAGAGATGAAAGAACGATCGAGTCAATTCGGACACGAGGTAAGGGACTTCATCTCAATCTCCTTTCATTGAGGCATATTTTTTTTTATACACAACTATATTTTATGTGGTGTATAAACCCCTTTGAATTTTCATTTTATTCAAAGGGAATCTTTTTTTATGAAGCGTTTTACTAAACAACACAAAATAATGTTTCTTTTTAATGTAAGCAGTGGCAATGACCTTTCCGCCACCACGAGTATTATTTGATCTTTGGCTTCCTTTGTAGGATCGAATTAATGATGTAGATGCTAAATATACAAGAGGGGGTGAATTGTATACTTTAAAAATTCCTTTGGAACCTTTAAAGGTAGTTATGAATAACTATGTTTTCCTTAAACAAAGGAAAGAGATAAGTTTAACAAAGTTAAACTAAACAACTTTACAACACCTCTAACACAAATTGAAAACTTGGAATAAGAAATGAAGTTATAAACTTCAAGTTCTATGTACTTTCTTAAAACTGGAAAGAGATTCCGAAAGTAGGTTCCATAAATATGGTTCCAAAAGTTGAAACTTAACTAAAGATTACAATAAGAGATTCTACCTTAAAGCATATAGAATCTAAATGAAACATAGTACAAGTAGGGAAGTATAAGAAAGTTATACTTTCCTTACAATACAAAATGCAGCGGAAACAAACAAGTAGTAAAACTACAAGTAACAAGATATAAGTCTTTTAACCCAAAGAGAAGGGTATCCAACAACCTTGGATAAAGGTCCCTTGATTTATACTTTCAAGCAAGTTTGTCTTACCCACACCAGGGTAAGCCCTCGATACGAAAATCAGAGTCTCTGTCTTGATATCCCCGCAAGCCCTCAATTTCAAGGTAGTTGGAAACCTCTGTCTTCCTTAGCAAGGAAGACCTCGAACTTCAAGGTAGTCGGCACCTCTGTCTTCCTATCCCCGGAAGTCCTCAAATGTAATCACCAACATTCGGAGTCACACGAAGAAAAAACTGAACGAGCGGTTCAGTACGCACAAGGCATGAAAAGCTTTCTCTCTCTAGAAATCACCTTAGTAGCATGTGGTCTCTAGATCGATCAACTTCTATGTCGTTGTTATTATGAGATCTTTCAAATGAGCTCCTATTTATAGGCAAGGTCAGCCTCCTTTCCAACGGTCATATTTTCCTTAAAAATCGGAGGGACCTGTACACGTGTAACTTAACCAACGGTTAGTTTATAACAGAATAGACGACATCGTTTTATAACAAAACAAGTGTAACAGAATGTACGACATCGTTTTAAGTCTAACACAAAAGTTAGGAGTGAAGGTTCGGAGTGTAAGAAAAATGTCAAAGAGTATAAAAATTATAAAAGTGTAAGCAAAATGTAAGTTCGGAGTCTAACCAAAAATAATTTTCAGAGTCTAAATAAATTCGGAGTGTATAAAGCAAAGATGATTATATTCTGTTTAATAGGTGAATTCGGAATGATAAATCGGAATGAGAATTCGTCATCAGAATTCGTAATGAGAATTTGTCATCAGAATTCGTAATTAGATTTCGATGTCGAACTTCATGAGAGTTCGTATCCAGAATTCGGAGTATAACTTTATTAGAGTTCATATCCAGAATTCGGAGTGAAACTTCATTACATTTCTCATCCAGAATTCGGAGCCTAAAACAGAATGCTTCATATCAAAGTTTTAAAGGATTCTGAGAATATAGAAATGAATCTGATTCTTATACTTAAGAAATATATGGATATAGATAATGAAAATATGATAAGGATAATTCTTCTTACAAAAGCGATCTTCCTTATAAAAGAGACTCTCCTTATAAAAGCGATTTTCCTTATAAATGCAATTTTCCTTATAAAATCGATTTTCCTTATAAAAGAAATTTTCCTTATAAAAGTGATTTTCCTTATAAAAGAAATTTTCCTTATAAAAGAGATTTTCCTTATAAAAGGGATTTTCCTTATAAAAGCGAATTTCCTTATAAAAGCAATTTTCCTTATAAAAGCGATTTTCCTTATAAAAGCAATTTTCCTTATAAAAGCGATTTTCCTTATAAAAGCAATTTTCCTTATAAAAGCGATTTTCCTTAAACATAAGGTGTTTGTGATTTTCAAAACAAGAAGGAATGGAAAATTCATAAGGAAAACCTTATTAACTCAAAAATATCCCCCTTTTTGGAAAGCACAAACATCCTTACGAAAAAGAAAGTATAAGAATAAAGAAAACATTAAGGCTTATCTCCCTTTTCTTATGGATGTTGAAGAATAGGACTAACTCCCCCTTAGGCTTTGAAACTGTAAGTATCGTATTCTAGATTTCCGGAATGATATTTCATTAAGAATAAGAATGTCTTCTTTAATGAACCCCCCCCCCCCCCCTTAGATAAACTCTATTAGAGTTCTTTTTCTTTCTCATCCTTTTGTTAAAATTATTTTTCATTTTCCCCCTTTATTAGGGTTCTTTTCCTTATCCCCCTTTGTGATTTTCAAAAAGAATTCGAGGGAATGGAAAATATAACAAAGTACCTGAAAAATTAGTTACAACAACAAAAGAAACGAGCAAGCAAGATTTTCATTAAGTTTGAAAGTTCAAAAACAAGAAAGTTAAGATACAACAAAAGATCGGATTTGTCTATTTTGGATCTTTTTCATTCGCCATGAGACCCTTATGAATAATATTTATCTTCTTCAAGTCTTTATGGTCTTTCTCGGCTTGCTTCTCTAACCCAACTATTATTGCATTTTGAGCTTCAATCTTTTCTTCCTGGGCTTGAAGCTTTTGTTCTTGAGCCTTCAAGATTTGTTCTTACTTTAACAACTTCTCTTCAAACTCAATCTGATGATCCCTTTCATACTTCCAGTTTTGAGAAACAGAATTCAGCTTCCCATTCAGATCTCTGACTTCTTGAATCCAGAAATTCTTCTCAGCTGTCAATTTTTCTTCAAAGGAAGAAGTAAGTTCATTTATCTTCTTGTCTTCTGTCTCAAAATCATCCTTAACATTATCTTGGAATTCATCAAAGAGCCTCATCTCTTCTACAGTCTTCCTCGACCAACTAGTCATTCTCTTGTAAGACCTTTTGTGGGCTTCATAGCCGACAAAAAAAGTTTTGAACTGAGCCTCTATCTCAACACATTTGTCCATTACCATGGATACAGAGTCTGTTTTCTGATTCAAAGCATGTTGGAGCATTTAGCATCTTGAATCAATACTTGAGAAATTTGGAATAGTACCCACCAACTTCTTTAAAGACTTAACAAAAAAGTCATTCCCCAAAGAAGATGACTCCGAATCAGAGACATTGCTTGGAGAATTTCCTTATTCAATTTTCTCATCCTTCTTATTAGAAGAATCACCAACCTCCCTTCTCTTTACAACCACTGAGCTCGGGGTATCAACAACAAGTTGTTTTACCTTGTCCTTTTTTGGAAAGGATTCATGTTCCGGGGTTATCTTTTCACTGTCAGACACTTGAACAACCTTGTCTTCATCATCAATAACTTTTTTATCACCATACTCTACATTCTCCATTTGATCAATATCATGTAGAAGTTGTTCTTCCTCTGCATGATAAGCTACTTCTTCTTCTACTTTCTCCTCATCCTTCCCTGGAGTGACTAACTTAGATGATTCAGCTTCTGAAGTTCAGAGCGACAAATGTTCCAAAGGTGTCCCCTTATAATCGTCTACTTGCTTCAAAATATCTTTGGTCTCACCACTACCTTCAGCAACTAATTCTTCCTCTTCTACTTGCTCAATTTGCCCAACTTCCTCAACAGGCTTAGAAACTGCCTCTTATGGAGTGACATAGTTTCTTCCTGGAGTCTCAGGTAGATATTCCAAATAAAAAGATCTCGGAATGGGAATATTTTCAGAAACCATCTCATTAAATTTCAACAAAGTCTGAGCTACCTCAGCTTCAGACATCTTTTTCTTAAGCTTCTTTTCTTTTGCTTGTTTTTCTAGTTCATCCCCAGTTTTCTCCTTCAAGGCCCTATCCTCCGCAGGATCCAATCCAAACTGAGGCTCCCCTTGCACTCTCTTCTCTTTGATTTCCCTCCACTTAGAAACTACCTCATCAGGGTAAGCTTTCTTCTTCTTTGGTTTTGGAGGTGCGGAATGAACTTCCTTATATTTGGGATTCTCTGCTTCAACTTCAACTTCTTTCAACTTTCTCTTCTTCACTGGCTTAGAAGATTCAGGTTCAGCAAATTTTGGAACCGCTTCTTCTTGAACTGGAAAATCAACGAACTGACCAGTCTTCTTGTTGAAGGAAACATTCATCCTTTTGAGGGTACCATCACTCACCAACATAATTTTTCAATTTCTTGGTTTAGACTTGCAAGCCTCCTTGAAAGACTCAAGGCACCGAACTATTATCTTCGAGATGATTGCTGAATAAATTATGATTTGATCTCTCAGATTCCCTTTCTTAACATTCTCAATGGTAATAAGAATGTGTTTCATCATATTAAATTTCCTTAGATTTATCAGAAAATATAGAATATAGATCTCGCTCTTCTTCAAACTGTCTTTGTCACCTTTTCTTGGTACAATAAAGCCTTGTACCCATAATTCTAGAGTCCGAAAATTCATAGACAGAGTAGCAATCTTCAGAGCCTTGTCATCTGCCAGTCTGAGAGTTTCCAATGCCTTTTCCTTGTTGAAGCTTCCTTTTGAATCTGGTAAAACATGAGAGATGAACTCATCTTCTCCTTAAAAGGTCATCCCTACCAAGCTAGCTGCCTTGACATAAGAAAGCTTATAAGTCTTTCCATAAGACTTAAACTAAAATTTCTCCCTGTCATTTTCCTTAAAGAAGGAAACCGTCTCATAGAACTCTACAAGAAACTCCGAATATACTTCATCTTGATTTATGGGCTTAGACACAGCAACATCTTCCCATCCGTTAAGCTTAATGTTCTTGGAAATAATAGAATCATACTTGTTGAAGAAATCCTTATGAACCAATCTTTCTCTATATACTAACCACTTAGAAATCGGCTTATAGGAAGACATGTCTTAAGAAGCTACTTCCACAGACATTCGGATCTGAAGACTTCTGAGAAGTTCAGAACGGAGAAATCTGAAGATCGGAACGGCCTTAAAACAGATAGGCAGAGCTTCGGGATGTTGGAGCTTGAAAAACCGATGTGGGAAAACCATTTGGGGTCCCCTTTATATAGGAAACGAAAAGACGGTTCATCTTCCTCAGTTGATCGAACGGTTGTAACAAGCTAAGATTAGATCTGACGGTTGAAAACCAATTCTCAATAAAACTTGAATCTGATCTTTTGAGGTTTTTATTAAAACAAAGATTTAAGAAAACTATAATCCGAAAACAAAATATAATAAAATACTAGCTAGTAAAATATGATTACGAAAACATGAGTAAGGAAATCATACCTTTCATATTGGCTTAGGAGGATTATTCGTAATGGGTAACAATTTTCAAAAAAAAAAAGAACTACGAAAAAAATTTTATTACAAAAAAAACATAGTTCGAAAAACTCACTACGAAAAATAAATTTAGTACGAAAAATTCAATACGAAAAGAATAATAAAAAAACGAAAAAACCTTATAAATATTTCAGTATGAAAATTTCATTACTAGAATTTCAGTATGAGAAAGTCATTACAAAAGTTTGGAAATGAAAAGATCATTATGAAAGACACGGTATGAAAATCTCGTTATGGAACTACCAGTACGAAAATTTTCATTCCGGAAGTGTTGAATACGAAAATTTCCATTCCAGAAGTCTTCTATACAAAAATATCCATTCTGGAAAATTTTAGTTCTGGAAATTCCCATTCCAGAAATGTTAGTTCCGAAAAGTTTGAAAAATTAATTTTGAAAAATTTAGTTACTCTAACAAACAAATGTACTCCACTTATGAAAAGGATTTTAGTACTGTAAGGAGACTTTTTCAACAAAAAGTTAATTAAGAATGATTACCTTACGGTTATCATTCTTAACTTCTATTTAATGTATTCAAATATATCAGAAAGCAAAGATTTTGTGAAAATATCAGCAAGTTGATCTTGCGTTCCGATAAACTAAAGAATAATATCTCCTTTTAGTGTGTGATCCCTAAGAAAGTGATGCCTAATATCTATGTGTTTTGCACGAGAGTGATGTGCAGGGTTTTTACTTAGGGCAATGGCACTTGTGTTATCACACAAAATTTGAGTTTTAGTAAAACTCAAGCTATAGTCTGTGAGTGTGTGTTTCATCCACAACACTTGAGCACAACAACTTCCAGCTGCTACATATTTGGCTTCAGTAGTGGAAAGTGCTACAGAATGTTGTTTCTTGCAGGACCAAGAAACTAGTGAATCTTCTAAGAAATGACAAGTTCCGGATGTACTCTTTCTATCCATTCTACATCCACCAAAGTCAGCATCAGAAAAGCTTTTTAGAACAAAATCATTTCCAGAAGTATAAAATAATCCTAGATCCATGGTTCCCTTAAGGTAGTGAAAAATTATTTTTACTTCCCTTAAGTGAGATTCCTTAGGATTGGATTGATATCTTGCACATAAGCATACTGAGAACATTAATTCTGGTCGACTAGATGTTAAGTAAAGTAAACTTCCTATCATACCTCTAAAAGATGTTTGATCAACTGGTTTCCCAGCTTCATCAAGATATAATAAGTTTGAGGTACCAATGGGAGTACTTATACTCTTAGTGTTGTCATAACCATAATTTTTGAGAAGATCTTTAATATACTTATGTTGAGATATGTAAGTTCCTTCTGGTTTTTGAGAAATCTGAAAACCAAGGAAAAAGGTTAACTCACCCATAAATTTGAACAATCAAAACATTTTTCTTATCTTTCTTTATAAAAAGGGTTGGATCTGCATTTCCCTTAACATAGTTATTTTGAAGCAAAAATTCAGTGAGTCTATCATACCATGCTCGTGGGGCTTGTTTAAGACCATACAGAGCTTTGGTAAGTCTAAAAACATGATCAGGATGTTTTGTATCTTCAAAGCCAGGAGGTTGTTCAATAAAAACTTCTTCTTGAACATAACCGTTAAGAAAAGAACATTTCACATCCATTTGAAAAGGTTTAAAATTAAATAATTCTTCAAAGTCAAGTAGAATACGGATAGATTCAAGTCTAGCTACTGGAGCATAGGTTTCTTCATAGACCATTCCCTCTTGCTGATTATAGCCTTTAGCAACGAGTCTAGCTTAATTTCTTACTATGACTCCATTTTCATCACATTTGTTTCTGAAGACCCACTTTACTCCAATAACAGAAGTTTCCTTAGGTCTTTCAACCAAGACCCAGACTTTATTCCTTTCAAATTCATTTAGTTCATCTTGCATAGCTTTGATCCAATCATCATCACCTAAAGCTTCATCAGTGCTTTTTGGTTCTAACTGGGAAAGAAATGCTAGATGTTCTAATTCATTTCTTAAGGAACTTCTAGTTATTACTGGTTGATTTACATCACCAATGATACTATCACTGGGATGATTCTTAAGAAACACCTGATTTGGGTTTTGGAAAGCCTGTTCATCAACATAGGGTGTAAAGTCTTCTGGGGTAAATATTTCAGAAGTATCTTCTTGAACATTATCCTTATCAGAAGGTTCTTCTATCAAAGGTTGACAATCAGTTTTTGAAAACACATCTGAGGATGTAGGCTGGGATGGTTTAAAAACAAAAGGATCAGACTCATCAACATTTACATGTACTGTTTCTTCAACAGTACAAGTATTTTTATTAAAAACTCTATATGCCTTAGAAGTTGTGGAATAACCTAAGAAAATTCCTTCATCGGATTTTGGTGCGAATTTATGTAAGTTATATTTAGTATTCAAAATGAATACTTTTGAAATGTATGGCTGATTGTCGCCTATCGACCGGTCAAAGTTCCGGTGCTCTGCTAATGTGTATAGCAGCACTCGGGTCGAATCCTTGGCGATGATACTTTGTAATAGTCGTTTGTTTTTAGTTAATTGTATTCTGATTGGGGGGGTTTGTTTGCAGAGCTTATGAAATAATTTATGGATGATGTTTGATTGAACAAATTTATGAAGATTTTGGTGAGTTCATCATTAGGTTAGTTAAGCTTGTGATATCCTTGAGCTTCGCTTTATATTGCATTTAAATTAACACCCATGTCACAAGATGATGTTGATTAGAATTCCTATGTGTCAAGGATTTAAACCAAGCCTTAACTTAACTTAAGGTTATAATCTCAATCATATCTTATTTATGGTGGTGTATTTATGGTTCCAATAATCCATGGAAACCACATGTTAAACAAAACAAGTCATTAATCCATGACATGTTAAGTCCAACATACACAATGTTAATTCAAAGAATATTCATCGAGAAGAATCTCTCAATCACTTAACATACCTAAATTATAACTCAATTCAATGAGAGATTTACTCATACATTTGGTTGATTAATAATCTGGTTATAATGATTATGATTATAAATTAATAAGAGAAGAAAAAGAAAGGGATAAGAAAAGAGTGGTATGTCGACACACACACACAAACAATGATGATAATTAAAAATGTAATTTCAATTTAATGAGGAAGATAAAGAAGGGAAGGGGATTGAAATGAATTTAAACTATTTTAATAACATTAATATTAAAATATAGAAGTTGGATGAGAATAAGAGATATTGAAGAAGTAACTTGCATTAAAACAGAATTACAAAGAAAGAGACTTACAAAATTACAAAAATGAAGAACACGAAATTAAGTGAAAACAAAGAGAGGAGGAAAGGTCTCTCAAGTGAAAACTTGAGTATGGAAGATCCTACCAAGCCTTTTTCAAGGCCTTGTTCATTCCAATATGTTATCCTCTCTTCTGAAATTCCAACCCCTCTCAAGGAGAGAATGGGAGAGTATTTATAGCCCAAGGAGTGTACTGTTTGCATTCCCAATCTGTCCCTCCACTTGCATCGCCAATTTGTCTATTCAGACAGCCGAATCTTCAAATATCTCTTTCTTAAAAGTTGTATAAAATAATGTTTTTCGACTAATCTCAAAATTTGGAGTCATTTGGACTTAAGGATAAAAATTTATGTCCGGTTGAGTAAACAAAGTTAAACTGTCCATTTCAATCCAGTCTTTTTGAAGTCCATAATGCGAAAGGGTTTGTGAATATGAAGCTGCCTTAAAATCCGAATGGTTTCTTCAACAAAGTCAGCAACCTATATCTCCTCTTTCACACTGAGAAATATCAGCTAAATTTTATGCTTACATAATGAGATATGTCATTCATACTATACTGATTTTAATTCTCGTCCAGAATGGTGGGCTGGACTTCAAAGCTTTATTTGGGCCCCCTGTACTTGGATTTGGGCCTTGAAATTTTTATCCAAGATGACATGTAGTGTCCCCCGAATTATATTGGAGAGTTAATGTTTTTGAAATTCTGTATTAAGCCCCGTAAATCAATCTTCAAGGCTGGTCCAGTTTGTTCATAGATTATTTGGTCTTGTTTGTGAGGACCATATGCCCTTCAAATGGCAGAATTGGCTCATGGTACCTTCTAATGAAATGTTTTATATTGAAAGGAGAATCCTACAAAACAATAACCACACAATTTGGATCAGTATAGTGATAGTTATTATTAAAACATTAAACTGACTCAATTGGACTACTTCTAAAAATGCTCAAAAATTATACTTAATATTAAAACATTAATATTTCACACAAATTATACACATTTCATATAAAATCAGTAAAGGGGGAATATAATAAGTCATGAAAATATTAATAACATCAACTCCCCCAAACTTAGCTTTGTGCATGTCCTCATGTGAAACAAATATAAAAACATGACAAAATCATTTTTACTCACCAACAGATATTAAAATTTTGTTTTCTCCAATCAGGGGAGGTTTAGACTATTTCACTCATCCATTTTGAATTCCACCACAAGTTGTTACAGAAACAATGTTCCAAAACTAATTCATTTTTTCATGCTCAAATTTAGAAATGGAAAATTTGGACACTCAAAACTCACACCTCTCAAGATGATAAAATTCATTTGTGGAGGTTCACTCTTTCACCAACCAAAAGTGAAAATCTTAGAGTTTGAAAAGAGATCTCATCTTACAATCCCTATCCAAAGTGAAAAATAATCAAGAGGTCTTTTTAAGGGGTTTTTCTGTGGCTATGGGACGTTAGGAATATAATTTCCAAGAGAGCGAAGAAGAGGGTTAAAATACCAACATAGAAAAAGCAATGCACATTTTTTTGAAATAAAACATGGAAGGAAATGAAAAAACATATTTACAAGGGAATGATTGTGTGAAGAAAGACACAATAGAGGAATAAAATATGAAGGTAATGAGATGATGGAATATTTACAAGACACAAAACTTCTTCCAATGATATAAGAATATAATGTGAGTGTTCTTTTTTTCTTTTTTTTTCGAAAGTTGACCTTGAAACAGATCTCACACTCATATCCCAACCCATTTTTGATCTCTTCATGACACTAATTGTAATAGTTATAACAAGATCAAAGGTTGAGGAAGAGTTATTTTTGACCTACCCAAGACACAACCCATTTTTTCATTTTTTTTTTTGATTTTTTTTTTTTGATTTTTTTGATTTTTTGTTATTATTTTTTTATTGAACACTTTTCAATATCATTTGTACAATACATTCCCAAATCCCACTGAATGATAACCTCCCCCCCCCCACACTAAAATGGATGCTTTCCCTCAAGCATATGATAACACACCAGAAAGTAAGGAAATGATTCCCAAAAATGAAATCCATTCCCCCCCCCACACATAAATTTCAAAAATTTATGCAATGAAAATCCATGTTGATATTGGGTGGGATAAGGTATTGGGCTTGTAATGTGGCTATAAAAGAAAAGGTTTTCATAGGCTCGAAGGGGATTTCAAAAGGAGTATTAATGTAAGGGAAATGGGAGGCTATTTGGCTATTGTGATTTTCATGTGGTTCAGAAAATGCCTCTATCATATTAATGCACACTAAGGAAGGAAATTCAGCTCAAATGTCCACAAACTCAAGACTCACAAATGGGGGTGAAAACAGAAATTTTGAAAAGATGTCCATAGGTGGCCTTAGAATGAAAGCAATTGTTTGTTCTCAGGGTTTGGGAAAATCATTTTCCAAATCAAAAATTGAGCATTCAAAATTTGTTAATTTTGACACAAAATTATTTATCCAAAGTCATGATGAAAATAAAAAAAAAATTGAGATGAAAACATGTCTTTTCACTCCCAAAAATGGTTGGAAAAAATTTCAAAACTCGATGATGAGTAAGCATGACTCTTTTTTTGTAATTTTTTTAAGTAATTGTGTTTTTTTTCATTTTTTTTTTGTTTTTAAGGTTTTTTTTAAAATAAAAACCCACACAAGAAAGAGAAAAAGAAGGGGTTTGATGAATAAAGTGGTAAAAAAATTAAAGAGAGAGGAAGAAGAAGAAAGAGGTAGAGAGAGGAAGAGATAGAGAGAGTTAAAGGGAAATAGGTGCCCCCTGGTTTGGATTTTGTGGGTTTACATCTCCATCTAGTGGTGGGTCTACTGTGGATCCAATGGAAGTAGATGATGATCTAGGATTGTGTGTCCTCTCATAGTGATGCTTCAACCGATGTCCATTTACCGTAAATTTCCTTTTAGAGGAGGGGTCTTGGACTTGCACTGCACCAAATGGGTAAACTTTAGTAATAACAAAAGGACCTTCCCAACGATAATTAAGCTTACCTGGGTGAAGCTGAAATTGAGAATTGAAGAGAATTACCTTTTCACCTTCATGAAATACCTTTCTCAGGATGTGTTTGTCATGGAGTACCTTAGCCTTCTCTTTTTACATATTGGAATTCTCATAGGATTCAAGTCAAAGCTCCTCCAGTTCATCCAATTGCAACAATCTTTCTTCACCAGATTTTTCAAGATCAAAATTACATGTTTTCACTGCCCAAAATGACTTATGTTGTATTTCAACTGGTAAGTGACATGCTTTACCAAAAACAAGCCGAAAAGGAGACATCCCAATGGGTGTTTTATAGGCAGTTCGATAATCCCAAAGTGCTTCACCAAGTCTTTTAGGCCAGTCTTTTCTGGTGGGTTTTACAATTCTCTCAAGCACCCTTTTCACTTTTCTATTAGAAAGTTCATCTATTCCATTTGTTTGGGGGTGATATGCAGTTGAAGTTTTATGTACAACCCCATTATTTTTCAAAAGAGATTCCATGGTTCTATTACAAAAATGGGTTCCTAAGTCACTGATCAAGGAACATGGTGTGCCAAATCTTTGGAAGATGTGGGTCTTTAGGAACTCACTAATAGTATGAGCATCATCCTTCCTAGTGGGTTTGGCCTCAACCCACCTTGAAACATAATCGACCGCAAGAAGAATGTATGAGAATCCATTGGAAGGTGGAAATGGTCCCATGAAATCAATACCCCAAACATCGAAGATTTCACAAAAGATTAAGGGCTTTTGGGGAATTTCTTTTCTTTTGGAGATTATGCCAAACTTTTGGCATGTGGGATATGATTGACAGAACTCATGTGAGTCCTTGAAGAGGGAAGGCCAGAAGAATCTAGAGTCTAAGACCTTTCGGGAGGTCCTTTGTGGTCCAAAGTGGCCACCACCAGGCATTGAGTGACAGAATTCTAATATGGAAGAATATTAATCTTCATCAACACATCTCCTAATTACCATGTCTGCCTCAGTTTTCCAAAGTTTATTTTCTTCCCAAAAATAGTATTTTGAATCACTTTTCAACTTCATTTTTTGTTCTTTTGAAAAAAATTCAGGAAAAACACCAGAAACCAAGTAATTTACAATTGGGGCATACCATGGTTGTTTGGGAGTGAGAGATGAAAGGTGATCAATTGGAAATTCTGGATCAATGATTTCAGAATGAGGAGAATTAGGAATTCTACTCAAGTGATCAGCCACGGGGTTTTCTTTTCCAGGTCTATCTTTGATTTCAAGGTAAAACTCTTGGAGCATTATAATCCATCTTATTAGCCTTGGTTTGGAATCACTTTTCTTGAGTAAGAACTTAATAGAAGAATGGTCTGTGCAGATGATGATTTTGGCACCTAAGAGATAGGGCCAAAATTTATCTAAGGCATAAACCACAGCGAAAAGTTCCTTTTCAGTCACAGTGTAGTGAGATTGAGTTTCATCCAATGTTTTTGAGGCATAATATATGACATAAAGAATTTTTTCTCTTCTTTGACCAAGAACAGCCCCAACATCTTTATCAGAAGCATCACACATCAATTCAAAGGGTAATGACCAATCTGGGGGTTGGATTATTGGGGCAGATGTGAGAGCAGTTTTGAGTTCAATGAAGGCTCTCTTGAAAACCTCATAAAAATGGAAAGTGAAATCATTTTGGAGAAAATGAGTGAGTGGGAGGGAAATTTTACTGAAGTTATGGATGAATCGCCGATAGAAACCAGCATGACCGAGGAATGATTGGATTTCTCGAACAGAAGTGGGTTGAGGAAGTGATTGGATCACTTCAATTTTGGCATGATCAACTTCAATACCATCTTTTGAAACTATGTGCCCTAGAAAAATCCCATTAGCAACCATGAAGTGACATTTTTCAAAATTTAACACAAGTTTTCACTTGACACACTTTTGGAGGACAAGAGAGAGTGAATTCAAACAAGATTCAAATGACTCACCATAAATGGTGAAGTCATCCATGAAGACTTCCATGTAGTGTTCAATGAATTCGGAGAAGATACTCATCATACACCTATGGAATGTTTCAGGAGCATTGAAAAGTCCAAAAGGCATTCTTCTATATTCATATGTTCCAAAGGGTCATGTGAAAGTAGTCTTTTCTTGGTCCTGAGGTGAGATTGGGATTTGAAAATAGCCGGTTTATCCATCAAGGAAGCAATAGTGTGACTTTTCAGCTAATCCTTCTAGCATTTGATCAAGGAATGGAATAGGGTAGTGATCTTTTCATGTTTCATCATTCAATTTTCGATAATTTATGCATACACACCATTTGTTCTTCACTCGAGTTGTGACTACCTCTCCATGTTCATTTGTGACAATAGTTATCCCACCCTTCTTAGGTACAACTTGAATTGGACTAACCCATTCACTATCAGAAATTGGGTAGATAATACCAGCTTGAAGAAGCTTGGTGATCTCTTCCCTAACTACCTCAAGGATGAGTGGATTGAGTCTTCTTTGTGGTTGTCTAATTGGTTTGGATGATTCCTCAAGATGGATGTGATGCATGCAAAGGGCAGGGTTGATTCCTGGTATGTCATCTAGGGTCCAACCTAAGGCCTTTTTGTTTTCCTCTAACACTTGAACAAGTTTGGAATCCTCTGTTTCAGTAAGTGTGGAAGAGATAATGACAGGATATGAGTGATCATGGAAGAGGAATGCATATTTCAGGTGTGCAGGAAGAGGTTTCAGATCAATCTCATCTTTCACTTTTGGGCTAGACAACTTAGAAATGGAGGAAGGGACTTCAGTGTCTTCAGATTCATTTTTCTCAATGATGTCCAAGGTGGAGCAGTAGAGATCAGAGTTGATGTGGGATTCAAGATAGTTTTCAAGTTCCTCTAGATTGATGGAGTCTATGAATGAAAGGTCCACATCAACTTCACCATTTATGACTTGGTTAATCCTAGTGCAGATTTCACAAGATCCTATCTCTTCAGAACAGGATGAACATGATGGAATGGGGTTCAATTGACTCTTAGAAGTGTCCTCAGAAGCATTGATTGAGAATGCAGAGTGATCCTCAGATGGGTATCGCATGGCTTGGAAAATGTTGAACTTGACCAGTTGGTCACCGAATTCCATGGATAGGATGCCTGAAAGGACATCAATCTTGGTTCTCGCAATCCTGAGGAATGGTCTTCCTAGAATTAGGGTAGATCGAGAAGAGTTCATCTCACCTTCCTTGTCAAGGACATAGAAATCAGCAGGGAAGATAAGATCATTGACTCGGACAAGGACATCCTCAATTATTCCCTCAGGACTAGTTGAGATTCGATTGTCTAACTGAATGACAACACTCGTTGGGTGCAAGGGACCTAGACCAAGGTTGGAGAATATGGATTTGTGCATGACATTAATTGAGGCTCCTAGTTCTATGAGTGCATCATCAAAGTTGGAACTTCCAATTTGGCATGGAACCGTAAAGGTCCCTGGATCTTTGCACTTTATGGGAATAGACTGCTGGGTGGAAACATTTTCAAAGGTCCTAAGTTTCCTCTTATGGGTACACAACTCCTTGAGAAACTTGTCATACTTAGGAATTTGTTTTATGGCATCTAAGAGGGTAATGTTGACTTCAACACGTCTAAACATGTCGAGCATTTCAAGATCTGGTTTAAAGGGATTCCTTGGTTTAGAAACAGCTTGTGGAAAAGGAATTGGGTTTCTAAGTGGAATGGAAGGAGGTGATGGAATGGATTCAGATTCCTTTTCAATTTTCTTTTTCTTTTCATTTTCTAGGTCAACATTAAAAGGAGGGTTTGGGGATTTATCTTGAGGCATAGCAAGTTGCTTTCCTGATCTAAGTGAAATTGCACTTACATTACCCTTGGGGTTGGGTAATGGTTGAGCTGGGAGTTGGGAAGAATTTGATTGTTGTTGCTGGCTCAGGTGGGATGCAAGTTGACCTATTTGAGTTTCAATGTTTTTAAGGCTAGAATGGGTGAAAGAGGCAAGATCTTCCACTGCACTTTCCCATGGTTTCTTGGAAGAAGAGGCTTGTCCCGGATTGGGATTACCTTGATTTTGGTTCTTGGGAAAGCGATTGTATTGGGTTGGGAATTGGAAAGGCTCATTCGGATAGTGGAATCCAGGAGGAGGATTGTTCCTTTGAGGTTGAGGAACAAAAGGATAAGGTTGATGGAAGTTACCACCACCTTGACCATATTAGAATTGGTTTGGGTATTGAGGAGGGAATTGAGGGGGGTGAGATATGGGATTACCATACCTAAGGCCTTGGTTATAGGAAGAAGAGAAAGGATCAGAGTGAGGTTGGTTGAAGTTTCTAACAAACTGACCTGATTGTTGAGGGTTGGGGTTCCGTTGAGAATATGCTGCATTGAGCTCTATTGGTCCGGATGAATCAGATTGATCCTCTTGATGTTGTGGACATGTGTCTGTTGGATGAGCTGGGGAGATACAGATTCCACAATTCTTGATAGGTCCAGGGAATAGTGACTGTGGAGAAGATGAGGTTGGGGCTTTGGTAGCCACCGCTAGTTGACGCACAAGACCTGTAAGTTCACTCATCCACTCAGTAATCTTGTTAGGCTCTATGGATTGATTATCTTGGGCTTGTTTGACTTGAGCATGTGCTCGATTATGGAATTGTTGTGTGTTTGCAGCCATGTTACTTATGAGATCTCTTGCAGCTGCAGGAGTTTTATCAACAAGAGCACTGCCACTTGCGGCATCTATGAGAGTTCTCTCCATAGCCAATAACCCCTCATAGAAGTAATGGATCAAGAGTTGGTTAGGGATTTGATGGTGTGGGCAGGTTGCAAAAAGCTTTTTGAACCTCTCCCAGTACTCATGGAGTGATTCATTTGGGAATTGACGGATACCACTTATTTCCTTTCGGATGGAAGCAGTACGAGAAGCATGAAAGAATTTTTCTAGAAAGATATGCTTCATGTCATTCCATGTAGTTTTGGAACCAGGAGGGAGGTAGTAGAGCCATGACTTGGCAGAGTCAGCTAGGGAGAAAGGGAATGCTCGGAGTTTGATTTGTTCTTCAGAAACCCCTTAAGGCTTCATGGTAGAGCACACCGCCTAGAACTCTTTGAGATGTAGATGCGGATCCTCACCGGCTAGCCCATGGAAATGAGGTAGAAGATGAATCAAACCCGATTTGAGTTCGAAGTCAGCCTCTATGTTTGGATATTGAATACCAAGGGGTTGGTAATTCATATCAGGGGAAGCAAGTTTTTTCAATGTTTGTTCCCTAGGATTGGCCATATCAAATTCAATTGGTAGGGCAATGATTGGTTCTTGGGTGATTTGGTTATCCCTAATGGTCCTCCTAAGTCAACGAAGAGTTCTATCAATTTCAGGGTCAAACAAATCCGAGGGATTGTTTGGGAGGCTACGGGGCATTCAGAGAGATTTATAAAGGATGAGGAAGGCGAGTTTTTCTTTGTATTTTTTCATTTTATGATTTTTATGAGGAATACGGGTTTTTCTTTGTGTTTTTTTTCAATTTTTTTTAAAAAATTTGTTTTTTTTTTGGTTTTTTTGACAATAACCAGAAACTAATGACTACTTAAAGCACCATCCCTGGAAACAGCGCCATTTTAAATGCACATCCGATTGTCGCCTATCGACCGGTCAAAGTTCCAGTGCTCTGCTAATGTGTATAGCAGCACTCGGGTCGAATCCTCGGCGATGATACTTTGTAATAGTCGTTTGTTTTTAGTTAATTGTATTCTGATTGGGGGGGTTTGTTTGCAAATCTTATGAAATAATTTATGGATGATGTTTGATTTAACAAATTGATGAATATTGGGGTGATTTCATCATTAGGTTAGTTAAGCTTGTGATATCCTTGAGCTTTGCTTTATATTGCATTTAAATTAACACCCATGTCACAAGATGATGTTGATTAGAATTCCTAAGTGTTAAGGCTTCAAACCAAGCCTTAACTTAACTTAAGGTTATAATCTCAATCAGATCTTATTTATGGTGGTGTATTTATGGTTCCAATAATCCATGGAAACCACATGTTAAACAAAACAAGTCATTAATCCATGACATGTTAAGTCCAACATACACAATGTTAATTCAAAGAATATTCATCGAGCAGAAGCTCTCAATCACTTAACATACCTAAATTATAACTTACCCCAATGAGAGATTTACTCATCCATTTGGGTGATTAATAATCTGGTTATAATTATTATGATTATAAATTAATAAGAGAAGAAAAAGAAAGGGATAAGAAAAGAGTGGTACGTCGACACACACACACGAACAATGATGATAATTAAAAACGAACTTTCGATTGAATGAGGAAGATAAATAAGGGAAGGGGATTGAACTGAATTTAAACTATTTTAATAAAATTAATATTAAAATACATAAGTTGGATGATAATAATAGATATTGAAGAAGTAACTTGCATTAAAACAAAATTACAAAGAAAGAGACTTATAAAATTACAAAAATGAAGAACACGAAATTAAGTGAAAACAAAGAGAGGAGGAAAGGTCTCTAAAGTGAAAACATGAGTATTTCAGATCCTCCCAAGCCTTTGGAAAGGCGTTGTTCGTGCCAATATGTCATCCTCTCTTCTGAAATTCCAACCCCTCTCAAGGAGAGAAGGGGATAGTATTTATAGCCCAAGGAGTGGACTGTTTGCATTCCCAATCTGTCCCTCCACTTGCATCGCCAATTTTGCTATCCATAAAGCTGAATATTTAAATATCTCCTTCTTAAAAGTTGTAGAAAATAATGTTGGTCGACTAATCTCAAATTTTGTAGTCATTTGGACTTAAGGATCAAAAGTTATGGCCGGTTGATTAAACAAAGTTAAACTATCCATTTCAATCCAGTATTTTTGAAGTCCATAATGTGAAAGGGTTTTTGAATATGAATATACCTTAAAATCCGAATGTTTTATTCGAAATAGTCGGCCACCTAAATCTACTCTTTTACACTGAGAAATCTCAGCTCGATTTGATGCTTATATCATGAGATATGTCATGCATACTATACTGATTTTAATTCTCGGCCAGAATGGTGGGCTGGACTTCAAAGCTTTATTTGGGCTCCTTGTACTTGGATTTGGGCCTTTAAATTTTTATCCAAGATGACATGTAGTGTCCCCAGAATTATGGGGGAGAGTTAATGTTTTTGAACTTCTGTATTGAGCCCAGTAAATCAATCTTCAAGGCTGGTCCAGTTTGTTCACAGATTCTTTGGTCTTGTTTGTGAGGACCATATGACCCTTCAAATGGCGGAATTGGCTCATGGTACCTTCTAATGAAATGTTTTATATTGAAAGGAGAATCCTAAAAAACAATAACCACACAATTTGGATCAGTATAGTTACAGTTATTATTAAAACATTAAACTGACTCAATTGGACTACTTCTAAAAATGCTCAAAAATTATACTTAATATTAAAACATTAATATTTCACACAAATTATGCACATTTCATATAAAATAAGTAAAGGGGGAATATAATAAGTCATGAAAATATTAATAACATCAACCTTTCAACCAAAAACCTTGAAGTAGGATAGTCTTGTTTTTCTACCATTCCATAACTCATAAGGTGTTTTATTAAGAAAAGGTCTAATCAAAACTTGATTTATAGTATAACAAGCAGTACTTACGGCTTCAGCCCAGAAATCTCTAGCTATAGAATATTCACTAAACATGGTTCTAGTTATCTCTTGAATAATTCTATTTTTTCTCTCAACTACACCATTCTTCTGAGGAGTTCTAGGTGCTGAAAAATTGTGAGTGATACCTTGTCTACTACAAAAAGTTTCAAAATCAGAATTTTGAAATTCTCCTCCATGATCACTATGAATAGTTTTCAATGGAAGGTTTTTTTCATTTTTAACTTGAGATCTAAAAATTTTAAAATAATAAAAAGCTTCAAACTTCTTTTCTAGAAAATAGACCCAAGTAAATATAGTGTAATCATCAACTAGAACAAACACATAGTATGTGCCTCCAATACTTCCAGTTTGTGTTGGACCAAAAAGATCCATGTGCACTAACTGTAATGCATCAGTTGTTGAGACTTCATCGATTGACTTAAAACTAGATTTATGTTGATTTCCATATTGACAAGGATCACAAACTTTAGAAGAATAAAATCTAATCTCCGGTAGATCCTTAACTAGTTTCTTCTTAGAAAGTTTACATAAGTTTTTAAGGTTACAGTGACCTAGTATTCTATTCCATAACCAGGAATGATCTTCCATTGCACTTAGGCAAGGTAAATCTTGGATCCTGAGGTCTTATAAATTTAAGGTGTAAACATTCTCTTGCCTATTGGCTGAGAGAATAAATTCTTCCTTGGAATTGTGAACTAAGCACTTATCATTCCTAAAATTCACAAGGTATCCTTCATCGCATAACTGACTTATGCTAATGAGGTTGTGCTTAAGACCCTTAACAAAAAGAACATTTTAAATCAAGGTTTTACCTATAATAACAATATTACCAATACCAACAATCTCTCCCTTAGCATTATCTCTGAAAGTTACCTTTCCTCCTTTCGTTTTGAAAATCTTTTCAAAATAGCTTTTGTTACCAGTCATGTGCTAGGAACATCCACTATCCATGTACCATGTGTTTCTGCTGGCACTCTCTTTATTTTCCTAAAATTAAGAAAAGAATTAGACTTTCAGAATCCAAACTTGTTTGGATCCGAGATTTCTAGATAACAAAATTTTAGGTACCCACATCTTCTTAGAAAAATAAGCTTTTTGAAATCCTAGAGATTGAGTTTTGTTTAAGGAACAATTCATTGCCCAGTGACCACCACATTGTCACTTGGTACAAAATGGGGCACTTTGAGGAACAAAATAATTGTTACTAAAAATTGGTTTTGCATGGGTATAACAAAATCCGGATTTATTTCTTAAAGGTCGTATTTGGGAATACATTTTATCAAAATTTTCCTTACCATGGGTAAAGTTTGATAAACACTTCCTTAAGGAAAAAATTTCAGACTTGAGTTTGATAACTAAGTTTTTATCCGCAAAATCAATAGATTTAGAACTAGAGCTAGGCTAGAAAACATTTTTCTTAGAAATTACTTTTTCTAACTCTTTAGAAAGTTTGTTCCTCTCAGAACTTACTTCCTCAAGATTTTTTGAAATACTTTCAAAATCAGCATTTTTCTTATCAAGATCTTTAGAAAGATCTGATATTTCTTTCGTAAGAATAGAATTCCTAGAGTTTTCCTTATCAAGTTTTTTATTGAGTTTGGAATTCTCAATCTCAAGAAGTTCAGCAAACCTAAAAACTTCTTCATAGGTAGGTAAAGTATTTTCTTCATCAGAACAGGATTCTTCATCTAAGGAATTATAATACTTACTATCATTAGAATTTAAAGATACATTGGTAAATGATTCAGTATTTCATACCTTATCCATAAAACAATGATTGTCAATAGGTAATATGGCTATAAGACCAAGATTCTTCTGTCCTGAAGATTCATAATCAGAATATTCATCTGAAAAGTCACCACCACTAGCACTCTAGGTATCACTAGCTTTCATAACTTTCTTAGCTTTGGATTTATAATTCTTCTTTCTGTTCCTGTCTGAATTCCTTTCATTCCTTTCTTTCTTTTTGAGCAAAGGGCAATCTTGTCTAATATGTCCATCTCTCTTGCCTTCATAACATGTGACTTCTCTATCTTTCCTATCTTTTTTTCCTTTTTCTTATACTTGGATTGGAAATTTATCTGGCTGGCTATCTTGTTCATCCTTCGAGCAAGATTTTCTAACTCATTTTCAGAGACTTCACTCTCACTAGATTCTGATTGAACAACCATCTTCTTAGACTTGGATCTGGTTACTCTCTCAGGAGTCTTAGCTTTCATATGATTTGATGTTGTTGTAAAAGAAACAGTACCATTCCCATTCTTCTTTTTGATGTTGTCTGTATCTCTCTTCATTCCGGTTTCATGTGGAAGAAGAGTTCCAAATAACTCATCAAGAGAAATTTGAGTGACCTTCCTGTTCTCATCTATAGCAGTTCTTTTGGATTCCCACTCATTGGGCATAATATCAATTATCTTATCCACAAGTGCTTCATCATCTAACCCTTTTTCTCCCATAGACTGTAAACTGTTGATGATAGTCATAAACCTATGTTGAACTTTACAAATTGGTTCACCATAAGGAAAATTGAATCCATGGTATTCATCTCTAAGCATAGCTCTCCTAGTCTCAATTACTTTAGAAGTTCCAAAGTGTGTAACCTCTAACTTATTCCAGATACAATTAGCTGCTTCACAAGAAGAAATTTGGCTATATATATTTCTATTCATTGAACAAAGTAAGGTATTGCATACCTTATAATTGAGTTGATACTCTTTCTTTTCCTGGTTAGTGAAAGTTCTAACTTCCTTATCAGGAATTTTATAATCTCCAGTAAGCATAACAAAGTTGTCCACTCCAATATTGATAAAAAAAGTCTTCATTAAATCTCTCTAGTACTCATACTCATTACCATAAAAGATTGGTGGTCTTGTAGGATTTATATTATCAATGGAACCAACATTGACTCCTACCATACTTAAAATAACCTTTGGCACACAAACTTGTTAGTAGAAAGAAGTTCGTAATCACAAAGTTCGAAATGACAAAGTTCAGAATGGAAATGTTTGGAATGATAAAGTGAGCAAGAAAAAATTATATGTGAGTACAAGTATTTCAAGGACCTCCTCTGATACCAATTGTAGGATCGAAATAATGATGTAGATTCTCAATATACAAGAAGGGGGTGAATTGTATACTTTAAAAATTACTTTGGAACCTTTAAAGTTATTTACGAATAACTATGTTTTCCTTAAACAAAGGAAAGAGCTAAGTTTAACAAAGTTAAACAAAACAACTTCACAACACCTCTGAAACCAATTGAAAACTTGGAATAAGAAATGAAGTTATAAACTTCAAGTTCTATGTACTTTCTTAAAACTGGAAAGAGATTCCGAAAGTAGGTTCCGGAAATATGGTTCCGGAAGTTGAAACTTAACTAAAGATTACAATAAGAGATTCTATCTTAAAGTGTATAGAATCTAAATGAAACAGTGCACAAGTAGGGAAGTATAATAAAGTTATAATTTCCTTACAATACAAAATTCAGCGGAAACAAACAAGTAGTAAAACTATAAGTAACAAGATATAAGTCTTTTAACCCAAAGAGAAGGGTATCCAACAACCTTGGATAAAGGTCCCTTGATTTATAATTTCAAGCAAGTCTGTCTTACCCACACCAGGGTAAGCCCTCGATACAAAAATCGGAGTCTTTGTCTTGCTATCCCTGCAAGCCCTCAACTTCAAGGTAGTTGGCAACCTCTGTCTTCCTCAGCAAGGAAGCCCTCGAACTACAAGGTAGTCATCACCTCCGTCTTCTTATCCCCAGAAGTCCTCAAATGTAATCACCAACATTCGGAGTCACACGAAGCAAAAACTGAACGAGCGGTTCAGTATGAACAAGGCATGAAAATCTTTCTCTCTCTATAAATCACCTTAGTATCATGTGGTCTCTAGATAGATCAACTTATATGTCGTTGTTATTATGAGCTCTTTCAAATGAGCTCCTATTTATAGGCAAGGTCAGCCTCCTTTCCAACGGTCATATTTTCCTTAAAAATCAGAGGGACCTGTACACGTGTAACTTAACCAATGGTTAGTTTATAACAGAATAGACGACATCATTTTATAACAAAACAAGTGTAACAGAATATACGACATCGTTTTAAGTCTAACACAAAAGTTCGGAGTGAAGGTTCAGATTGTAAGCAAAATGTCAAAGAGTAGACAAATTATAAAAGTGTAAGCAAAATAAAAGTTCGGATTCTAACCAAAAATAATTTTCGGAGTCTAAATAAATTTGGAGTGTATAAGGAAAAGATGATCAGATTCTATTTAATAGGTGAATTCAGAGTGATAATTTGGAATGAGAATTCGTCATCAGAATTCGTAATGAGAATTTGTCATCAGAATTCGTAATTAGATTTCAATGTAGAACTTCATGAGAGTTCATATCCAGAATTCGGAGTAGAACTTTATCAGAGTTCATATCCAGAATTTGGAGTGGAACTTCATTACAGTTCTTATCCAGAATTCGGAGCCTAAAACAGAATGCTTCATATCAAAGTTTTAAACGATTCCGAGAATATAGAAATGAATCTGATTCTTATACTTAAGAAATATATAGATATAGATAATGAAAATATGATACGGATAATTCTTCTTACAAAAGTGATCTTCCTTATAAAAGCGGCTTTCCTTATAAAAGCGATTTTCCTTATAAAAGCAATTTTCCTTATAAAAGCGATTTTCCTTATAAGAGCAATTTTCCTTATAAAAGCGATTTTCCTTATAAAAGCAATTTTCTTTATAAAATATATTTTTCTTATAAAAGAAATTTTCCTTATAAAATTGATTTTCCTTATAAAAGTGACTTTCCTTATAAAAGATATTTTCTTTATAAAAGAATTTTTTTTTATAAAAGTGATTTTCCTTATAAAAGAAATTTTCCTTATAAAAGCGATTTTCCTTAAAGATAAGTTGTTTTTGATTTTCAAAAAAAAGGAATGGAAAAGTCATAAGGAAAACCTTATTGACTCAACATCCTTAACAAGCCGTAATGTTTTTAAAAGGAAAGTAAATTCCATTTACTCTTTTTATGTATATTGGTATTGAAAATGGTTTTGATAATGGATTGATTATTTTAATATATTTAAATGATATATTGTGATTGAAATGTGGAAATGTTATCTTTACTATATGTTTATTTTAGGTGTTATGAATATGTTACGGTTCTTGGGAATTGTTACATATACGGGTGGTTCCATGATAAACCTAGGGCGGGTGATCCTGAGATAGGTCTCCAATGCATTGGGTAACATGACGGAGGTAAACATGAATGTTTCTCCAAATATATTTAGGGAATATACTGTGATGGGTATTCCAAATGTAACTCCCTATGTAGATGTGATAGCTATAATGTAATTATGACCTGGATGCGACAAGTTACATTTATGATTTATGTTTTCTATGTGTTATTCATAAATCTTATGATTTCATGAGGTATGTTAAAGAGCTTATGTTATGTATACAATGATGAACTAATGTTTTCTTTCTTTTTTTATAACCCTTAATGAGATTTTTATGCTCATCCCATGTTTTTTAATGTTTTTTACAGGACTTAAAAATGAATAGGGTCAAGGATGGGATCAAGGAAAATTCATGTTGTCTAAAACATGGGACTAGACACAACACTTTTTTAAGAGTTTTTATTTTATAAAAAAAAATGGAAATTGAGTAGAAGTGTATACCTTTTAATTTTTGAGATATATTGTAATATTTGTGGTCTAATTATCTAAAACTCTAAACCTGAAAATATCCTCAATGTGAATTATTCATTTAATTCAAGATTATGTAATGTTTAAGGCCAGGTCCTTATAAAAATTCTTTTTATATTTAATGTTTTAAAATGTAATGTGAATTTAAAGTTTATATCTAGTTTAGAAAGACTATTAAACTTTTCGGTCCTTTAGTATGTGATTATTTTAATATTATTCCAAAGTAATAAATAATACACCATCTCTGGTCTACTGGGGTCAGGGTCGCTACATGAAATGTTCTAAAAAAATTATTTACGACATTGAATTTGAAGAGAAAATGTATGGAGTGGTCACTACTGGAATTATTGTTCTTAAGAAATCAAATGAAATTCTCATTCATGAATGTTTTGGAGACTTTTATATGAATGTATAAATGAGCTAAATTTTTATAATTTATTTTTCTGAAAATTGATTTAATGTTTTTATTATAGTTTTGTAACAATTTGGCCACGCTGACAACATATACACCCCACTTTAACATGGTTGTCGATCCTATCCTACCAGGTACCACCAGTTTCCCCAAAGATATGTGGTCACATACCTAGGTCCCACCCATGTGCCTAAAGAGGTCATTAGACTAATGAATATCCCCACAGAACAACACATGTTATTTCTAGTGTATTTTTTTCTAACTCACAGGCACCCTTAGAAACTTCCCAGACGATCACTCATCTTGATCACTACTCCATGTCAAGAATGCTTAACTGTGCAGTTCTAATCATCTAGGCTCTCCAAAATAAAATTGAACCTTGTTGACATGAGTCCTATCATTTAGTCATTTAACTGTTTATCATTCTGGGGTGTTACGTTCACCTCCCCCCTCCCCAAAGCACAATATCCTCATTGGGGACCCTATATCTCAACTCAGTCAGTGCCACCACACTTTAGGTTGGGTTCCTCCTTTAATATCAATGTAATAATTGGGCCCTACTGATATCACACACACCTTGCCTTAACATGGCTATCAGGTCTTGGCCTGTCAAGTACCACCAGTTCCCCCATAGACATGTGGTCCCCTGCCTAGGGCCCACCCATATGCCTAAACGGTTAATTAGACTAATTACTCTCAACAAATTCCAATACATGTTCTTTACAGTGTACATTATCCTCACTCATACACACCCTGAGAAACTTCTCTTAAGGTCACCCATCCTAATAACTACTCCAAGCCAAGCACACTTAACTATGGAGTTCTAATCAAGTATTTTCCCTAAAAAAATATAGACCTTGTTGATATTATTTGTATCATTTATTCATTTAACTATTAATCATTATAAGGTATTACAAGTTTAATATTACTTTAATTTATATAAGAATATATATAACAACAATTTATAGATAAAATCTTGTGAATTTTTTTTAATTTTTTAGTCTTCATGTTTCTTCTATATAAAAAATAGAAATATATGAAAAGGAAATTGTATGAAAAGTAGAAGAAGTAGATGTAGTATTTGAAATGAATATAATAGATTAAATAATATTCCTAATGCCTACAATTAAAAGGAAAAACTCTACACACTAATTTTATAAAATGTATTTTCATTTTTTCATTACTTATTCATTTTTAAATTTTTTAGGGATTACCAGATACTCATTGTGATTAATTTTGGTTTTATTAAAGAAATTTGTTTGATACAATACATGCATATCCAACCAAACAACTATACAAGATGTACCTCATGAATTTTAAATACATTATATTCAACACTGTATAAATAAAAAAAAATTATTTGTTTTAAATTTTGTTTTAACAGTAATTTTTTTATAGGGTGGTGTTTACATATCATCAAAAACATGTTATGAGGATTTTTAATACTCACACAAAACCTATCTATTTCTATAACTAGATAATAATTAAGATATAAATATATTTTAATAGTATTTACCTATAAAAACATATATAAAAATATATATTTACATTTATCTATGCATATGTATTATTTAGAACAAAGTAATCACATCGATTGTGGTTATTGTGTTTGTAAATTTATGAAAGATATCATAATCCATCAATAAACTAGCATCCCTGATGAGGTATTTCCATAGGTAATTACAATTTCATTTAAAATAATTATTAATTATATTTATTTATTTTTTCTAGTAATACATGGATTATTGACAATCCACACATTCAAAGGATGAAGTAGATTTTTTTTAGGAATTAGTTTACAATATATATGGTGATAGAAATATTATAAAAAACATGAAGAGGTTTTATCCTAGAACATTTTTAAATTATTTTAAGACACCATGAAGAGTTTGTTTATCTATTACTTATTTAATTAATTTTCTTATAAAAGGATATCATTATCTGTGACATTTGTTTTAGTTCTATGCAGTTACATGATTGTTAAATGAACTTAATTATTGAATTTATTATAGAAATAAATGAATAGTGTTGATTGAAAAAGGGTACACTATTCTTGTTTATTTGAGATTTTAAAAAACTAACATGTAGTTTTTATCAACTAAAATCATCAAACCATGAAACTTTAGTTCATTTATTTATGAACAAATCACTTTCTAATATTATTTATCATCATCAATGATAATTAATATGGAAGAAAGACATGTTCATATATAATAGAAAACATGTTTCTTTATGTGGTTGTTGAAATTGATAAAAACTTAAAACTAGTTATTAATAACACCATACTAGAACAATTATTTTATATAATTTGAATTATTTTAATTATTGTGGTTATTTTTTTTATTACAATTATAAAGTGTGTTTTTAGTTAAAAAGCGACTTTTTCCAAAACATGCATTACATACTCAAAACTAAAAAAATACACACTAATTGTCATTATACTTCTATAAAATTATATATAGATCATTTTTTCACATGTGGAAATTAATCACACATCAATATGAAACATGGTGTGGCCAATATGACTAAAAGTGTGTGTTTTTAGTTAAAAAGGGGCATTTTAGATCAAAATACTTGTCTAATACTCAAAACTAATCAAATGTTCTAAAATTATTGTGATAATTTAAAAAATATATAGATTATTAAATTTTTATGTATAGGTATTAACCTCATGTCAATTTGACACACGAGAGGTCGGTATGATAAAATGTTTGTGATTTTGGTTTAAAAGTGAAATTTTACTTCAAAAGTAATATCGAATAGTAAAAAATAAGAAAATATTCTCTAATTTTCATTAATATTTTTTAAAATAATTTATGATTCAATTATGACCTATATTAATTAACCTCATGTCAATTTAAATCTTGATGTAGCTGATATGATTGAATGTGTGTGTTTTTAGATAAAAAGTGTCATTTCAATTCAAAATTTTGGTCGCATACTCCAAATTGAGAGAACATGATCATATTTTCATAAAACATTAAGAATATTATTTGTTAATTATTTTGTACCTTTAGGAATTAACCTCACATCAGTATGATACATGGTGTGGCCGACATAATAGAAGTTCAAGTTTTTTGTTAAATAGTGACATTTTATTTCCAAACATGATTTGTGTACTAAAAATAGAGAAAACAATCTCATATTATCCTGATAATTTTTTAAAATTCACTACCAGAAATTGGACCTATACCAAGATAACTATACCAATGGTTTGGAAAACCTTTGGAGTAGGTATCATAATATGTCCCTATACCAATGGTTTGACCAAAACCATTGGTATAGGTACCATAATATGACATTATACCAATGGTTTTCAAAAAATAGTTGGTTTAGGTGATGGATATACTAACAATTTGGATAAAAATATTGGTATATCCTCCATTTAAAGACCTTACCAATGGTTTTTTCAAAACTATTGGTATAGCCTCTATTTAAATACCCTATACCAGAGGTTTTTCCAAAACCATTGGTATAGTTCCAAAAAATAAAAATACATATACCAACAGTTTTCCAAACCATTGGTATAGGTATTTTGTTTTTTAAATAATTATTTTATCAAATAACATTGAATATACATATACATATTTATCATATTATGTTTCTAAAAAACATTGTATCTTAGTGGCCATGTCATTGCAATATAAATTGGAGGTGCAGGGGTCACAACCAGCCGAGTGTTTTTTTATTTTGAATTACCTATACCAATGATTTTGAAAATTGTAGGTATAGGTATTTTATATTACCTATACCAATAGTTTCTCAAAACCATTTTTATAGGTATATAGCAATGCCAAACAAGCCAATGGCACCCAAACCATTAGTATAACCTATACTAAAGGTTTTGGGACATATACCAATGGTTACAAACCATTGGTATAGGATCTTTTTTCAATATTGATTATTTATAATTCATTTTTGACATTTAGAAATTTACCTCATAGTAATTTAATGCACTATTTTTCTGGTATTTTTGAAAGCATAAGTTTTCAATATAAAAGTGACATTTTGATTCTTAATACACGTTAAAAACTCAAAACTAATAAAAAACACTTAGATTTTCATGATAATTTAGGAAAAATATTCATGATTAATTTTTGGAAAGCAATAATTAACCTCATGTCAATATGATGCACGGTGTGGCTGGTATGACTAATAGTGCATGATTCTATTTAATAAATGACATTCCAATTCTGACACACACATCCCAATCTCAAAACTAAGAAAACATTCTTGAATTTTCAATACATATTAATAAAATTATCCTTGATCATATGGGACCTATAGGAATTAACTTCACATAAATCAGACATAGGGTGTGGTTGTTAGGTCTAAAAGTGCATGTTTTTAGTTAAAAAGTGTTATTTTAGTTCAAAATGCACTTCACGTATTAAAAACTTAGAAGATACCCTCAAATATTCATGATAATTTAGTAAATTGATTGATAATTTATTTTTGACTAGTATGAATTAACCACGTATGAATCTGGTATACATCATGGCTGGTATAATTAAAAAAGATTTTTTTAAGTATAAAATTTACATTTTAGTTCTAAGTGTGCATCACATACTAAAAACTAAGAAAATGTTCTTGGATTATCATGATTATTTAAGATAACAATCTACGATTTATTGATGACATGTAGAAATAAACCACATATTAATTCGATACACAATGTGTTCGGTAGGACCAAAAGATCATTTTTATAGTTTAAAAGTGACATATATTTTAGTTCGAAACATATTCCACACACTCAAAGAAAATTAAACATTCTCATATTGTTTTTATATAATAAAAAGTGTTTTATTTATATATTATTTTATCCTTTTTATTTTAATTATTATGGTTTATCATGTATTCTGTCTATTTTATTTATTTTTAATTTATGCATTACTATTTAATATTTGGTTTTTATTTCTTTCATTAATTAATATGACTAAAATAAAAATTTATTTCTAATACAAGTTCATGCTTCTTTGTTAATAGATTTGGTTGATCTATAGATATCTCCAATGAGTTGAATTCTTTTTTTTTTGAAATTTTAATTGTTTGTATATAATTGTACCTATAAAATGTTGTTGTAACGTATTAGAATGTTTTAGTGTAAATTTATGTGTATTAAAAGAGAAAAGTGTAAATATATTGTTTATTTTATGAAAATATTTGAGTTTTAACAATATCAATTTTGTTTTTGGACTAATATCAGTTGTTGAAGTTTGTTATTCATGTAGAACTATATTGCATCAACTAACATATCCTTCATTGGTGTAATTTTTATCACTGATAGAATATAATTTTATTAGCTCAAATTATAGTTCAGATAAATTCAATCTTCATCATATCTAAAATGAGAACAAATGACAATAGGGTTTTATCAACATTATATGTCAAGAACCAACCCGGGTTAACCCTGAACCAGTCACCCAAGCTAGTATGTGACAAGGCCTGAAGGGTGCTCTTGATCCCCATGGGCTGGAAACTAGTGTTGGGCATCAAAATAAAGCTATTGGGAATTATTTTTCCCATAAAAGACAAGTAAATAAAAAAATAAACATGATAATAAAACTAAACTCTCGTAGCGGAAAGAGAATAAAATTGAACAACTAAACATACCTCCAGATGACCTTTTGGGTCACCACAAACCACAGAACCACATTATCTCCTAGAGAAATCCAAAACTAGGAGAACCTAAAAATGAAATATAGAGTAAGAGTGAGCACCAAGATTCTTAGCAGGAATGAAAAAAATAAACCATGCCTAATTCCCCACCTCTAAAATGAAATCCTTTCTTGCTAGTTTGAAAATAAAATATATAATAGTATGGTTTTCCACTCTTATCAAAACAGGTAACAAGATTTTACTTTTAAGGAAAACCCCTTTTTCATTCCATTTATTTTTCAAATCAATTACCAAAGAATATATGTCATTGAAATGAGTTCTTTTAAAAGATAACTAGTACCAATAAATGTCATTTAAAATAAAAAACACATAGTAAAAATGTCATGATATCAAATAACCAAAATTTCCACAAAATAAAGAAGGAACATACAAGTATGTAACCATGGGGATTTTCTAAAAATATCTAGAGTGATCCCTAGATGTACTCAATTTGGAACCACCTATAGGTGTATGGTGAATCCCCTAAGTCTATAACCAACTAGCCACCCTCAAGTAGCCAATCTAGTGTCAAATCCTGCCTAGCCTAACAGAAAATATAGGGGGTACCAACCCATCTAATTGGGGTTTATCTGCAACCATCACTCAACCCTCTAAACGACACCCAAGAAACCCATGGAAATAATTTACTGTGAAAGTAGGAGGCCCTCACACATGTGACTCACCTTGCCTAGCATCAGTGCACTTTCCTACCCATACACGGACATCCCTATATGATAACCCATAAAGGAAAATCCTATATAAGGGTTCCCATCATAAAACAAACCAATCACAAGTGAAAATTGGGTCGTCACATCACAAGAACATTTAAACCATTTCACAAAGCACTTTAACTTTACAATCAGGCGTTGAAAATTTAAAAACCAAATTTCACTTCCAAAATAAAGTAAGGTGAAAACTAGGATTTTAATTATATCATTCCAATATACCATAAAAATATTTCGATCCATTTCTAAAACAATCTGAAACACCACTTTTAAAAACACTTTTCTATAGCAGCCTTTACATTTTAAAATACAATTCCATTTTCAATATTTTTCTCAAAACCAAAAATGAAAATTAACTAAAAAACCTAATAATCCAAATGGTATTTCATATCATTTAGAAAGAAATCATCCTTTCTAAAGTACCAAACACGCTAAGTTTTTAAGAGAATACTCAGAACCATTTTCAAGTTACCCAATGCACCAACATGCCATTTAAAGATCAAATAACCATTATTTCAAAGTTCCATTTTCATTATAAGGTGCACCCATGTGTACAATTTTTGCACCCATGGATGCGCCAACATCTAATGTTCCATAATAAACTTTGAAGAAACACCCAAAACCCTTCAAGGTTCCAAACAAACCATTTATTACATAACACAATTAACAAAAGCCTTTTAGTTTCACGAAAAACAATTCACAACTAGGAAACTTTTAGTCAGCTATTATAAAACACTTAGGATACTTATTCTTTAAAAGAAACTTGTAATAAGTATTTAAAAAGTTATATAAATAAATGGGTACCCAAAACTAAGAGGTGCAATCAATTTTACCAAACATCTAGGTATGCATATAAATATATATAAATTCCATATAAATATAAAAACACATTTTTGAAATGCTAAGAAATCATGAAATTAAAATTTAAGGCATGGGAATATAGAACCTACCTCAATAAGGGAGTGGACCAAGCCGAAACACTTCGGTTCTTGACAAACTTGGTGTTGACCACTCGCAACCAGCCCGCACTCGCATGCACTTACCTACATATATATACCATCATTCAATGCATGTATTCCCTACACCATGAGGGTATATGTACATGGAGGAAATATTATATATATATATATACCTTAACTATATAAGTGTGTGCCCTCTATCATTGGCCAAAATCACTATAATATCCAAAGGTATCCAAAATTAAGGCGGTACAGACCAACGTACCTCCACTTAATTTACCAAGGACTCGTATACACCATAAGACTAAAAATAAAATTAAATTAAAAAAGAATAATAATAATAAATATCACATCAATCAGTGACCGACGAATTGAAATAGACTGAATTTGCTTTGAATTCAGCAGAAAACATCGAAATTCGGACCAACACACCCCAGGAGGCCCTTGAAAAACCCTAAATTACAATAATCAAATAAAAATTAATCAATACTAAACCTAGGGTTTTTGGTCGAATGGATAGGTTTATAGAGAGACCTCAAATCAGTCGGAAACTAAGAAGAGAGGGAGGAGAAACACATGCCTTGAAGGATCAGACCAAAATCCAGTGGAAAATAAGTTGAAATCCAAGCTAGAGAGGGATACTGGAGGAGGGTGTGTCACGCCTCAAAGGGGAGTTATGAAGAGGGGGTCACACACCTAAGGAAGTTCACACAGAAGAAGGTCACCATGGAGGGTGTCGTGCTGTAGGGGTCACAGCCAGGGGGTGCACTGTAAGAGGTTACGCATTGGAGGTAGAAGGAGGGGGCTTCATAGGCCCCCGGCTGGTGGGGTTGTGTGGGCGGCATGATGCAGGGAGAGGGAGGGATCATGCGACTGAGGGTAAGAAAGAAGAGGGATGCATGTATAAGGGAATAAAAATGAGAGGAAAGGATAAAAAGAAAATAAATAATAAAAGGAAAATAAAAGAAAGAAAATAATAAAAGAAAAAACTAATAAATAATAAAAAAAATTAATACTAATAATAAAACCAAAATAATAAAACCAACCACAACAATAATGACATTATTTATTACTATTATTAATATGACTAAAATATTCTCTTATTAAGGTTGGACACCATGCATGATCGTGCACCCATATAAGAACTCAATTTTTTTTAAAAATTAAAACCGGTTCAAACTGAAGCTCAAAAGAGAGACCCAAAATAATTAAAATAAAATAAAATTTCAGGTTGGGGTGTGATAATTCTCCCCACCATGACACTTTTTGGCCCTAGAAAGTCTTGAAATACTTGATAAACCCAAGATTCCAAGCAAGATTGTGGATATACTTAAATAAAAACCTCAATCACCTAAGGACCGAGCATTCAAAACACCCATAACCTGAAACTCCAAAGATATCAAAACTAGAATCCCCAACGAATGGAAAGTAATTGAACTCCAAACACAAATAAAAAATGGAACACCTCAAACCCTAACATAGGAATCACCAGGGCCCACTTGATACCTCCAAGAATGCTCATCAAGCAACCCACTACCCGAGCTAACCAATTACTATGGTTAGGGTCGGGTAGAGCAGAAAGGATTTCCCCACAAATAACACTTCATATAAAATGTTTTCCACAAGTTTTCCCTATGACGATCTCCCCACCATATTAGGATTCAACATTAGTTCTCGAAACCAAAATGACTCACAAACTAGAAAAAACCTCTAACACTAGATTGACCCACCAAGCTCCCCATGTTCAACCAAACCAACATAAGAGGAGATGATGGAGAGACCTACAGTGGGTTTCCCCGCCATTCAAAAATTTTCCTATCACAACGACATCCATGCAGGCATTAACAGTTTACTCTGAGAGATACGGACTGAACTCTTCATCACAAACCCACCAACACGGTCCAACCTACACGAAAAAGTCCCACACTATCCAATACTCTACCACATGGGAAGGTTTTTATAGTGGAAACCCATAACTAAGCGGAGAACCGGATAGGCACGCGTCAATTCCAAAAGACGTGAGCATCTCCAAAATGAGTATAATTTTGATCTATAACTGGCCCACAAGAAGGTAAACTATTTGAGATTCAGCATTCAAATAGTGCACCCACTAGATTTATAAGAATACGGGATCTCTGAACCTCCTTAAATCCTATGAATAACTCCCATAAATTAAGACCACAACAAGGAGACAAATCATTTAGGTCCCTCACAACAAAAATGAAGCCTTCAGAGACGATACTGCAATATGAAAACTTAATGCATCCCCATCCTAACACTATGGACCCAAGTCAGACCAAGATCATCCCACGTCCAATGAGACTTGACTGCGCTCAAGATTCTACCCTAGACCTATGGCTAGGGCCCTGATGTCTAAAGTATCCATCACTTTGCAATAATAAGCTGACCACCTCTAAATGGAACTTCCTCCTCTGGAAAAGCAATGTACAAAATTCTCCTCATGGCCTAAGCATCCACTCCATCAATATACCAAGTGAAAATTACAGATAATGACTTAAGTACCCAAATGACCACACTATAGATAGGTTATTGAGTGGTACGTCGGACACGCAACACAAATTGGTGGAATGAGCACTCCAAGAATAGGTACCTTTAGTCCACAGTCCTCATTAGATGAGGAACCTTCACTTACACAAATATGAACAAGACCAACAACTATTACAATATTTAAATTGATTTCTCCACACTACCTCTCAAGAACATGAAACTAGCTCATCAGAAAGGTCAACACGCCTCCTTCACCATATGTTGACTAGGCGGGCACCTATGAGCTCCACCACTTTCCCTCACCATAACTTCCTTAGGTATAACCACAGGATGAATCTAGTTTTGAGGATCACTCAATACATCCCCATTCACAACAAAAATGGAACGATCACTATTTATTGGTCTAGTTCTGCTTCTCTAAACATACTCGAGACAACTCACACCCACACAACATTTAGAGTTCCCCAAAAACCAGAGACATTCCCAACTTTCCCAAAGAACTAAACAATATTCAACCAACCTCAACGTCTATAAATAGCCATCACAACTAAGAAAAAACCAGCTCTTCTACTCCATGAGATTCTAGGCTAATCTAATAACTGAGATAGACCTGCTGGAAACCCATGGGACCTTTCTAGAGTCATGTCCTGAATAAGAAACATAAAACTATCCTTCCACCAAACCAAGCACCTCACAAAACAAAAACCCACACCTCAGAAAAAAAAATCCAATAATTCCAACTTAAGACATAAATTTATTCTCAAAGAAAAACAAATACTTAAAAAACCCAAAACTACACAACAAAATCCCAAAATCTCTTTTGAAACCATCGTTTTAACTTCGGACTCAAAACCATTTTTCAATTCCAAATACATTTAAGAAAAAAATCCATTTTAAAGAAAAACCCACTTTTCTTCTCAAGTCCTCTTGGAAAAAATCATCCCAACACTCCCGATATAACCAAAACACATAAGAAAACATTGATCAATTTCATATCCATTTATCCAAATACACTTTTTAAGAAACAATAAGGAGACTTAAAAATCAATCACCCGCAACTGTATTCCATGATTCCTCACAAATATACATTTCCATACCACTCAAGAACCCATCCACACAATCCACCAAATATCCACTAATAATATTCACATGAACACAATATCACCCATAGGAATACCACTGGACAAAACAAGGCTCTTACTATTTCAAAACAAAACATTTCCAATATTCTGAAAACTCTTTTTTCAAAACCATTTTAAAGGTTCAAGAAAATTTTCAAAATGATTTCCATTTTCAAAATAACACACTTCAATTTAAAATAACCCAAGATTCTCTTCTAGAAATCCAATTTCAAAAAATCAATCTCAAAATTTCATAAACAAGGTCCAAGGGAAACACACCCCAAAAATCATGTCAAACTCGCACCAATAGAAAATAAGAGCAACCCCAAAGTCTATTTTCTATTTAAAAACCCCTTCCCACCAACCTAAAACCGAACCAATACATCACTAACACTAAATTACGTAGATGGAGAACTGGAAATTGTGCCTAACCCAGCTATATGGTTTAGCAGACCATGCCCCATGTGATCACCAACCACTAGGAGTGTCTGAAACCATACTCTTGGCAATCAAATGAGTTGCTACTCCATGTGAGACCATGCACAGTACCAGTTTAATCCTACTATCATAGCTCATACACATAGACCACGAAAAATAAAAATTCAAATCTCATACTACCCTTGGAAACTCGAGGATCGGGATGGGAAAGGGTTCATGATGTCTTTCCCACACCTACCTCTCAAATTCCTAACAAACCTAATCTCCAAGCTACCTGACACCCCAAATATCAAGAACCTACCTCAGATACCATTTTTTCACGAACCAACCCAGTTAAACCCTAAACCAGTCACCCGAGCCGATCTGTGACAAGGCTTGAAGGGAATTCTTGATCCCAATGGGCTGACAACTAGTTTTGGGCTTCAAAATAAAGCTATTGGGAATTATTTGACCCATAAAAGACATGTAAATAAAAAATAATAAACATAAAAATAAAATTAATATCTATTAGAAGAAAGAGAATAAAAATAAATGGATAAACGTACCTCCAAATGACCTTATGGGTCACCACCAACCATAGAAACACACTCACTCCTAGAGCGATCCAAAACTGGGAAAACCTAAAACTGAAAGATAGAGTATAAGTGAGCACCGAGATTCTCAGTAGGAATGCTAAAATAAACCATGCCTGATGCCCCACCTATAAAATGAAATCATTTCTTTCTAGTTTGAAAATAGGATATATAAAAGTATGTTTTTCTACTCTTTTATCAAAATAAGTAATAAGATTTTGGTTTTAAGGAGAACCCAATTTTCATTCTATTTTTTTTAGATCAATTACCAAAGAATATAGGTCAATGTAATGAGTTATTTTAAAATCCAACTAGTACAAAAACAGGCCTTTTAATAGAAAAAAACATAATAAAAACATCATGGGATCAAATAACCAAAAGTTCCCCAAAAGAAATCAGGAACATGCAAGTATGAAACCTTCGACATTTCTTAAACATCCCTTGAATGATCCCTAGACTTACTCGATTCGGAACCACCTGTCGGTGTATGGTGAAGCCCATGTTTCTATAACCAACTGGCCTCCCTCAACTAGCCAATCCAATGGAATAACACTTCTGGCCTAACAAAAAATATAAGGGGTACCAATCCATATAATTGGGGTTGATCAGTAACCATCACTCGACCCTCTAAAAAACGTCCATGAAACCCATAGTAATAATTTACTGTCTAAGTAGGAGGCCCTCACATGCATGACTCACCTTACCTATTGGCACTGCACTTTCCTACCCCAAACACAGACAACACCTATATGATAACCCATAAAGGGAAATCCTAGATAGGGGTTCCCATCATAAAACAAACCAATCACAAGTGACAACCGGTCCATCACATCACATGAACTTTTAAAGCATTTCACAAAGCACTTTAAGTTTCCAACCGATCATTCACACTTTCAAAACCAAATTTCACTTCCAAAATGAAGTAAGGTTCTAACAAGGATTTTAATATTATCATTCAAATATACCATAAAAAATATTCCAAACCATTTCTAAAAAAATGCAATACACCACTTTCACAAACTCTTTGACATAGGGGCCATTACATTTTCAAATCCAATTCCATATTCTATATTTTTCTCAAAACCAAAAATGAAAATGCACCAAAATACCCAAGATTCCAAATGGGATTTCGTAACATTTAGAAATCAACCATCCTTTCTAAATTACCAAATAGGATGAGTTTGTAGAAACATAATCTGAACCATTTTCATGTTACCCGATGCACAAACATGCCATTTAAAGATCAAAGAGCCATTGTTTCAAAGTTTCATCTTCATTTTAAGGAACACCCATGTGTATTATTTGTGCACCCATGGATGCACCAATATCTAATGGCACATCCTAAACATCTAAGAAACACCCAAAACACTTCAAGGTGCCAAAAAAACCATTTATTGCATAACACAATTAACCAAAGCCTTTTAGTTTCAAAAAATACACTTCACGACTAGGAAAATTTTAGTCAACTATTATAAAATACTTAGGATACTTCAAATTTAAAAGAAACTTGTAATAAGACTTTTAATAAGTTATATAAATAAATGGGAAACCAAATCCAAGAGCCATAATCAATTTTTTCAAACATCTAGGTATTCATATAAATATATATAAATACCACATAAATATAAAAAAACATTTTTGAAATTCTAAGAAATCAATAAATTCCAAGTAAAGGTGCGGGTATATAGAACCTACCTCAACAAGGGAGCAGACTAAGCCGAGACACTTTGGCACTTAACAAACTAGGTTGTGACCACTCGCAACCAGCCAACACTCACACGCACTTACCTATATATATATATATATATATATCCATAATCCAATTCATGTATTCCCCTCACCATGAGGGAATACATACAAGGAGAACATATATATATATATATATTATATATATAAATACCTCAAGTATTTGCGCGCACACCCTCTATCTTTGACCAAACTCACTATAACATCAAAAGGTATCCAAAATTAAGGCATCAAAGACCAACACACATCAAATTAATTTAATAGGGACTCATATACACCATAAGACTCTAAATAAAATAAAATTAAACAAAGCAACTGAAGAAATCTCACCTCAATCAGCGACTGACAAATCAAAATGGATCGAATTCTCTTTACCTTCAACAACAAACATCGAAATGAAAACTAACACACCTCGGGAGGCCCTTTCACAGCCTTAAATCATAAAAATAAAAGAAAAACGAATAAATCATAACCCTAGGGTTTTCCATAGAATGTGTAGGGTGATAGAGAGATGTTAAATCGTCCTGAAACTGAGAGGAGATGGAATAGAAACTCATACATTGAAGAATCAGACCCAAATCTGATGGAAAACCGGTTGAATCCCGAGATGAAGAGGGATTCCAAAGGAGGGTGTGTCACAACTCAAAGGGGAGCTAAAAATAGAGGGTCTCACACCTAAATAAGGTTGCATGGAGGTAGGTCTCCTTGGAGGGTGTCGCACTATAGGGGTCGCGGCCAGGGGGTGCACTGCAGTAGGTTGCGAGCTGGAGGTAGAAGGAATGGGCGTCAGAGGCCCTTGGCTGGTGGGGGTTGCATGAGCGGCACAATGCAGGGAGAGGGAAGGGTTTAATGAATAGGGGGAAGAAAGAATAGGGAGGTAAATGGAAAAGAATAAAAATGAGATGAAATAATATAAAAAGAATAAACAGAAAATAAAAAAAAAGAAATAAAAGAATAAAAGAAAAACCTAATAAATAATAAAAAAAAATACTAATAACCAAACCAAAATAATAAAACCAACCTAAATAATAATAAAATTATTTATTTCTATTATTATTATGACTAAAACATTCCCTTATCAAGGTCGTACATCGCGCATGATCGCCTTCCCATATAAGAACTCAAAAAAAATTAAATTTAAATCGGTTCAAACTAAATCTCAAAAGAGAGACCCAAAATAATTAAAATAATGTAAAGCGACAGGTCGGGGTGTGACATTATAGCTAGAGACATATATATAATAAAATTATATTATATATAAATATATATATATATATATATTGTATAATAATATTCTAAGTGTGTGTCTAGGAGTTGATCATGCACCTAGCTTCTATTATAATAATCGTAAGATCAATTCCCCTGCCAGTAAAATATTGGTAGAGGCTATTTCTGTTGTGCGCATTTCTAGGAGGTAGGGTTGTGGGTGGTGCATTTGGACAAGTGAAGGAGTTGTGGGTAGGATTGTTGGTGGCCATTTTAGCAGTAGTTTTTAATAACCTCCAATGATAAATTTATTGGGGGTTATGGAAATTTCTAATTGAAAAAATATCTCCCTCTAAATACACCATTTTTTATAGTGAAAATAACTGAAAACTTATTATTTTATCATATTAAATTATAATTCAATATTTAAATTGATATGTGTTTTTTAATGGTAAAATATATTTTTATTGATTCTCTAAAACAACTTTGATTTCTCACAATTGTTTTTAATAAAATTTACCATACATACACTTCATGATATTTTAGATTTCTCAAATGTATAAGTGGATGTTTGTACATTGGAATTTGAAAATATTGTAAAAAAAGACTTGGATTTTTCCCTCCTTGAGGAGGGAAATTGTATTAATTTTATTTTAGATCATTAGTGACCGTTGTTTAATATCCACTAATTGTAGTAATGGTGACCACCAAATGGAGGTTGCAAATGCTAACATGCTCCAATAAATGATTTGTCTCCCATGCTTTTTCCTGAATTCTCTACAACCTGTTGCGGCCACCATATATGATCGCCACCACCCATGACCACCCACTCCTGGTGAACCTTGGCACATTCAACCACCTCACAACTCCCTTGGTCGCACATCCATGACACCCGACAGCCTTGATTAATGACACCCCCATTCCCCTAACACCTCGCACCACCTGGTGGTCGTAGTGTATCTACCATGGAAGACAATTAGAAGATCGTGTAGTCATCGACCACACTCGACATGCATACGGGGAACCTGTAGGTCCCAGATTTGAGTTAGTATATAGGGATAATAGGGGACATCAAACGGTGACTGCAAAAGTCTTTAGCAATGATCCAAAAATGATCACTATTAAGAGTCCATTGAAAGTTCTCTAAAGATCTTTATTGACCATTTTTTGTGGTCGCTAAAATCCTATAGTCTAGTAGTGGTGTCAGTTATTTAAATAATTAATGTGAAAATTTATAGCATAATGTTAAAGAAACACTACCACGGATCATGTAATATGCAATGCCTACTTTTATCAGCACCAAAGAAAAAGCACTGATAAAAGGGTTGCCTTTATCAGTGTTTGCTAAAAGAACTGATAAAGTTAACTTTTATCATCACTAAAATAAGCATTGATAATGGTATATCAATTATCAACATTTTATTAGCACTAATAAAGGTATATCATTATCAGATCAATTCTTTGCACTAATAAAAACTTTTAATAAAAAAATTATCAATATATATATAATTATCATATTTATATTCAAAAATTAATGTTTATTTATATACATTAATTGAAAAATGCATGTATATAATTAATATAAATAGGACATATTAATATATATTTTTTAATAATTAAAATATATATAATGGTTTAAAAAAGCATTTATAAAATTATAAATAAATAAATATATATATATTTATATAATTATAAAATTATAATAAATATATTTAAATAATTAAAAAATTATAATAAATATATTTAAATCATAAATATTTTTGTTATATTTATAATTATATATAATTATATAAATATAAATAATTGTATACATGTGTATAATTATATACATATATATAATTATATAAATATAAATAATAATATAAATATATATAACCACACCATTGCTGAGAGGAGAACAACTACAGATGCTATCTTGAAGGGGAATGATATACCTGTGTCACACCTGAAAAATGAGGAATCTTCTTCCGAAATGGAGATTAGATCTCCTATTACTAATGAAGAAAGGGGTGAATGCAATCAAGGAATTACAGGTGGTGTTTCTTTAAAATATGTCCTTATTTGATCCAAATCAGGACCAATGATAACTGATGAGCTAGTGTAGGATGTTTCTGACTTTAGTCAATCGGATTTTGAATGGGATGTATAGAATGAAGTAGATGAAGAACTGAGGTAGGAGTGTTCCTTTTTAGGAAATGGAAAGAACATGATGGAGTTAGTTGTCTACCCTGTTATGAAGGATGTTTTACATGTAGAATCTCCTCACTTGGGGTATCCTATTATGGAGAATATCTATTTTTTAGAGAGTGAATAAATTTAAGGGTATTGGAAACAAACTAAGACATGGAAGTGGGGTCGTCATCTAAAAAAACATGGCCAAGAGCATGGAGGAGATGGGTGTGGCCAGTCTACTAGGACTTCTTCCAAGGAGCTCACTCAAGAGAATATAAAACTCATGGAAAAGTATTCTATTATTTTCAATCAGAATAATTAGCATTCAGAATGGGAGTCAACAGACCACATCCCTGGTTATGGTGAACATTCTGATTTGTAGTTTTTTATCTTTTTGGATGAGGGTTTGTCCTTTGTTTAACCTCATCCATTCTCTTTCATGGTTTTCCTCTATTTTTAAGTAAAATTTGGTAGGAGCGAGTTCACCTGGCTCCTGGAACTTTTTTCTAAAGGCTCTATGTAATCATGTATTAGACCCAGGTTCAAATCTGGGTGGGAACGAATTTCCACAATCAGGCAGTGATGCAAGCATGATGCATAATGCAGACAGGTGGTGATGTAGGCATGATGCAGGCATGATGTTGCACTGGGCCTTCAGTCTAGTTTGTGGGTCTTTTAGCTATGTAATGGGCTTCATTCCCACTAGGTCTTCAATCCATGTATTGAATAAATAACGGTTGATCAGTGGACTATCCCTTGGAGTGTATGGATTTCCTTTTTAGCCTGTATGTGTGTGGTGTGCATGTGTTTAATGTAATTATACCCCAAACACCTAATATAGATAAAAAATATTTATAATTATATAAAAATATTTATAAAAATATTTATTTATAATTATAATAATATATATATATAAGATTTATACTACAATAAGTACATATATATTAAATATATAAATATGATATATATATATATATATCTTTTTATAATAAAAGAATCTTATTTTCATGATATTATAAATAAAAAATTATCAAATTTATATTAGTCAAGTTGTTTAATATTTTATTTATTTACATTAATTACAAAATGTTTATAAAATTAAAATAAATATAATATCTTAATATCTTATTTAAACAATTATATAATATATAAATTAATATATTTATTTTGATATATATTTATTTTGATATACATGTGTGTATGTAAATGTGTGGGTGTTTATGTATGTGTATGTATATATCTTTATGTTTTCAATTCACATGAATGTTACGAATTCAATTTTTAATATTTTTGAAATTTATTTAATTTATTTTATTTATTTAATATTATATATTAATTAATAATTTAAAAAAAATTAATCTTTTTGAAATATTTTTTATACATATAATTTTTTTAGAAAGGCCTAGTAAGAAGAAAATCTCATGGCCTTTTATTGAAAGATAAAAAGAGAGATCATGAGAAAAGATGGGGTCAAACAAAGATACTTTCCCTCATCCCGAAAACTTGTTTAAGAGTTAGGAAATGAAAAATCATTTTCATATCCATAATTATAATAATTAGTTTTTTCCCACTCTGACTGTGAGTTGCACTGATTGAGAATCTTAAACATCGCTACCTTGGACCTTTCCTGCACCGGGGTAGGCTTGACCTTCAAATCCTTGGATGATAATCTGGTAGACACATTCCTTGGTAGAGTGGAATAATCCTTCTATGGACTTCTTTTTGGAGCCATAGAAGAACCTTCATCACTACCTACAGGCCGTGAAGTGTCCAATAAGATCATCCATCACTCTTTAAAAAGGTATTTTTGAAATTATAAATATATATATATATAATTATAAAATTATAATAAATATATTTATTATTTTTATAATTATATATTAATAAATATATATATTTATAATTATATATAAATACCTTTAAAATATATTTATTTATAATTATAAATATAAATAAATACATACATAATTAAATAATTATAAAATTATAATAAATATATTTACTATATTTATAATTACATATTTATAATTATTTATAAATATTTTTAAATATATTTATTTTTAATTTTAATTGGAAATAAGTAAAAATATATTTAAATAATTATAAAACTATAATAAATATATTTAAATAATAAGTATATTTATTTTACTTTTAAATATATATATATATTATAAATATATTTATAATTATATAGAGATAAAGTAAAATGTTTATTAAGAGAGGTGGAGGTTGAGCGAGAGTTTATCTCTCTAAATTCTGATGGAAGCTAAGGTTTTATTTGTTTTGATTTCATCTGGATCTTTGATATCATCTGGATCATTGCGGTTCCTGCCGATCATCATTGCTTTCCTCTTCATCATTGGTGTTTCTCAAGGTGGGAGGTGCTGTCGTGGAGGAATCTACTTCTGACAGCACGTACAGTCTCTTGAGATCTCTGGCCGCTGAGGTGACCTGCCATCGCCGTTTCTTTCCTCTATCACCCTAGATCCGGACTTCATCATCTCCACCTTCTCTTCCACATCAGTTCAACTCAAGGTCGGAGGTACTGTTGTGGAGGGAGTTGTCTTCAATAGCTTGTGTGCCTGCTTCCCTCTGTCGCCCTTGTTGGTCCATCAGCGATTACTATCGGTCTTCCCATCTGAATGAAAAAAAATATTGGATTTGGGTCGATTTTAATCTCACAGGAATGCTACGATTTGCCATAAATTGGATCACATGGAAGATTCCATTGTTTCGGGTACTCGTGGTGTGTCTGGTTTGTCTTTGGATGGTCATCGCAGTGGCTTACCCCTCTATAAAGATGCCAATGCTGGTATGATTTGTTTTAAAGGGAAGTTTTCACATGTCAAGGATGATCCTGATATAATTTCTGAATGGTTTCAACTTGGTCGACATTCTATTATTGGCTGTGTCATTTTACTGAAAGGCGCCAAGCCATGGATTATAAGTGATCTTATAGTTAGGCTATCAGAGGTCTGGAGTTTCACGAATTGGAAATTCATTTATCTAGATAGAGGCTTCTTTCACATCCTATTTACCTCAAAAGATCCCAAAATGAAGTAGTGGGCACTTGGAAGCTGAGTGTCATGCACATTTATGAGTGGGATCGAAACTTCAATCCCATGGAGGTAAACAACTCTTCTATGCTAGTTTTAGTTAAGGTGTTTGGTCTAAACTAGATCTTATGGCATCCAAAAATCATTTATGATAATGCATCAACTATTTCAATTCCCATTAAGATATACAAAGAGACTAAAATGGTTAGATTCAGGGATTACGCTCGTTTCATGGTAGGGGTGGATCTATGTTCTACTCTAGTTTACAAAGTATTTATTTTGACTGACAATGATGAGATCAATCTGAAAATTGAATATGATAAGATGACACACTTTTTTATAGATTGAAGGGTGATCGGTCATGAGTCCTCAACCTGCAAGAGAACTTTAGTTTTCAATCATTTTTCTTCTCATAGACATGATGATCATACATGAAATAAGAGGTCCAGGAAACCCAGCCATTTTGTGAATGAGGGGCATAAGTTGCAACCTAATTTGAATGAGATAAAGGAGGTACAGGTGTGTGCTTCAACCCTAGATGGCTTGGAAATAAGAGTTATTGATGGGGTGTCTAGCTTGGTATCACCTCAACAAAGGGTGTTAGATATGGTATAATTATCTAATGAGAAAAAATCTCCTTCCTTGGATATGTCAGATGCATGTGTGCAAGAAATGGATGATGGACATGTTTCTTCCCCAATTTTTTTCATGAGAACATGGGCAGACATTGTTGTGGCGCAGCAGGAAAATAATGATTCGTAATTTGAAAACTCCATTCAATGGGATGTGGACAAAGAGCTTCTACAAGAACATGCCATGATCTCCTCTAGGAAGGGAAAATTCAGGATGAAAATGGCCTCCTCTAGTCTGGACTTGAAGGCAACAATAGGTAATGATGATCCTTCCCATTCTGACAAAGCTATGCATGGTATCTCATCTAAGGAAGGCAGGAAATCATATTCATCCAATATAGTGGATGAAGATGGTTTTCAATTGGTTTTGTACAAGAAGTCCAAACCAAATTCTTTTCATGGAAAGACCCCTCCCATTTTTATTGACATGGAGCATTAAGTGTAGTCAAATCCTCCTCCTTCTATGAAAGTAAGTGATCATTCCATTCTGGATGAGGTGTATGTATTGGGACATGATAAAGGATCACAGGAAAAGGCCCTGATTGTGCAGGGTAGGCCAATACTTACTTTGCGGGATCTTCCTCAATGGAACTAGAAATAGGGGAGGCATCCAAAAGGTCATGGCTGAGGACATGGGCGTGATAATGCATGGTGACGCAGAGTTTCCGCCATGTCTTCTTCGAAGGCCCAGCTCACGTCAGAGCAAGAAAGGCTTAAGAACATGTACTCTACGATTCTCAACCAAAACATTCCCAATATGAATGTGAATCTGCTGATGGGGGTGATAGTTCTGATTATGGTTTTGGGGAGTGATTCCCCATTGTGGATGAGGGCTTGTTGTGTGACCCCATCCTCCATCTTTCTTGCTTATTACTTTTTCCTTTATTTTTAATAAATGGTCGGAGGCATCCACATCTGACTAAACCTTTTTAATATAATTATAATTATAATTATATTTATTTATTTATTTAAATAATTATAAAAATATAATAAATAAATTTAAATAATAAATATATTCATTATATTTATAATTTTATAAATATATATAATTAAATATAATTAGAAAAAATATATTTATAAATATATAAAAATATTTATAAATATATATAAATAATTTTAAATTTATTTATTTATAATTATAATTATAAATAAGTAATATTATTATTAAAATTAGATCATTATCAATGTTTTTTTAGCACTGATAAAGAGTAGTTTTATCATTTCTTTTTTGGAAGTGTTGATAGATGTTGTACGCATTCTTATAAATGGACCCTAATAGAGTCATCTCCTCCTCGCGCCATCAAGATCTTGTAGAACTAGACCTTGGTCGTTGCTCTCACTAAAGCCTACCGTTGTTGCTGATCAACTTTCTTGATGAATTTATCCTCTTGAAATCTAAGGTATGTGCTGATTTAGTTTTTTAGAACCTCCCACTACACTTAGTTATTCAGTTGTTTTACCTATCATGTTTCACATCTTCTTCGAGTTCGGCCTTGTTTCATTAGCCACAACCATCTCAATAGGCCAATGTGGGACGGATGTAGGCATCACACACCCCCTTTTCCTGTCTAGATATATCCTCATATGCTAGATTCAAAACACTTATGCTCCACTAAATTCAAATGGTGTAGATCCAACTTCAACCCTTCAAATCACAATGTTGTTAGGATTCCCAAAACCCCAAAAATATATCTCTCTAACCATACACACCCCCATCACTCATCCAACACACTTTTCCCCAGTCACCAATATAAATCATGACCTACAATACTCATTTCCATCTAAGATGAGTAAAAAAGTAGAGTAAATGGAATTTAATCATCAATCCCAATGGCCTGGCCTTGCTAATTTAGGTAAATAATGAGAATAAATAAATTATTTTTGAATATGATGTTGGGATTAAACTATTTTTAAGAATTTAATCAAGGGTGACTACTATTTAATTCACCCTCTTATTCTTCATATATTTTTAAATAAATGTGTTTCTTAAAACAACCCTTTCTTATAAAAAAATATAAATGAAGAAAATTTATAGAAAATAGTCTTCTTTGAATTCTTTTTAAGGAAGACACTTTACTATAAAGAACCTTCTAATAATATATTTTAAAGAATTTATTTTGTACTAAATCACACTAAAGTATGTTAAAATAATAATAATAAATTTAGGTTATTTAAAAATTTAAGTTTTTAATAAAATTTTATGTCATTAATAATGTGAAAAAATTGTATTTTTTTAATATAATTTGTATTTTTTAATTATAAAAATAAAACTAAATGATTTTTTAGTTAGTTTGTTAATTTATAATTTTGTTTCTTATTTTAAAATAAATAAAAGTTAGAAATATATTTTTTCAATGATATGGTATTTGAGTATTTATTTATTTGTCTTTTTAAATTCATTATTTAAATAAAATTTTAAACAGTGTACTATTATTCATATTTTCAAAATTAAAAATTTATTTTATAATGTTATAATATATTCTAATGTGTTGGATGTTAGTAATAGTTGATAGATAGTGTCAATATACCTTTATACATAATAAGTAGAAAAAATGAATATTGAATAATATATAATATGATACATAATTATAATTTTGAAGTCATTGAAATGGAAAAATAATACACCATTGATGTTGATGTATACATAAGTGTCTTAAAATACCACACCTCAAATCTCTAATAATACGTCCATAATGAATATTATATTATGTATGTTATTGAGTGTGATCTTCTACAGGTCTATATGTGATGTCCTGACAATGAGTCTAATAGTAGTACTTGAAATAGTCTCCCATCCACTCAAGTATACAATAAAATTTAAAATAACTAAATCATGGATAGAAAATTCATTATGTGGGACCCTGAAATCAGTTTCCCAATTTGAATAATGTGATACTACATGAGTTTGAGATGAAATAGGGGATGCAATATCAAACTCAGATTCCAAATCGGAGGGTGAAATATGATACAAAATACCCCAATTGGTGTCTCGATTAGTGTATTAACTTGTACCCCACACTAATATACCATATTTCCTGGGTGTTTTAATTTTTTTTGGATGTCTCCCTATTTCAATGAAACCAAGTGTCACTATTGGATGAGTGGGATTCATTGATCATATCATAGGTGGTCCCTTTAAATTAACCCATAGTCCCACTTTTTTTCAAGTGCTTGATTAGTACGGTCATCCCATCTTGATATGACTTGAACTAACTAAAATGAAATGTTTTAAGATGTCTTCTGATAATATTCAATGACCATTTGTACATGCATTCATCCTTATAAAGAGATCCCCTATTAAATCTCTTAGGTAAAGATTTTAATGTGGAAGTTTGAAATTTAAATGGTATGTTGTATATGGATTGAAAATTTGAATATATTAAAGGTATACTTATATTAAAAGGTTTAAAGTAAATTTTGGAATAATTATATGGCTATGAAATGGATTTTCACAACCATCAATATGTAAATGAATGGGAATTTAATATGGATAAATTTTTTGGTAAGCTGATGAGATATTTATGAAATGAGGAATGGGTTTTAAAAGTGATATAGCCTATGGTTATATGTTTTATTCTTTTTTTAAAGGGGGAGTTATAATCATTTATATAATTTTATGAGGTTTATTGAATGACTTGTTTCCCTGTTGGTAAAATAAATAACATAATTAAGTAATCATTATTTTAAAAAATTATATTCAATAAAAAATCTATTCATCCAAAAAAAATTATGTTTTTCCCAAATATAAACCTTACACATAATTTTTTTTCATTATTCTCTTTCCAATAATCTATGAATGATAATAAATAATTTAGAAATAAAATTTGATGGGTTTTTGTTCATAATATCATTTCAAAATAAGTTTTATTCATAAATATTGAAAAACACACATCCCTAAATAATTTCATTTTCTTCTACATGATCTAATAGTCATTCCTATCAGGTTATTATAAACCCCTTAAACTTTCTAATTTTTCGAATTTCATTCCACAACCTTTCTATTTATTATATATTCATTACATTTTTTATTTTTATGAAAATAAAATCTACTCAAAAACTATAATTTTAAATTATATAATAATACTTTTCTAATATAACCATTGAGCCACACTTTGATACATATAAGTTTACTTTTTAATAATTTTTTTATAGTGAATACAATGATTTCCAATGTATTGAAAATTGTTACGTTGCATAGTTATTATTCAGAGTATCAAAATTAAAAATTGTATTTTATATTGAAGTAAATGGACTATGTTTATGTCTACGTAAAATTTCATGAAACATATAACATTGATTCCTACATGACTTATTTTCCTATAAATATTGAATTATCTCTACATGTTATGTTTACATGAAATTTTTATGTATTCTTTATAAGTACAAATTTCAAAAATTTAAACATCATATAAAGATATTTTTTAATGAATCATATCCATGTATTATTCTTTATTGAATTTGAAAAGTCTCTAATTATTTTTTAGCAATGATATAAGCTTTATTAAGTAATAAAAAAATTTAACTACTAAAAAGTGATCGTAACTCATTGGTCATTTCTATGTATATGATTTCCCAATGGTAGGAATATGAAATCCCATTGTTTATAACACACCCATAAAATATCATAAATAATTTCATAAGAAAAATTTATTTCATCAAGTTGTTTCTATGTACTATTATTGTACAAATTATATATGTGAAGTTTTAAAGAAAAACATTGATTTATAAAATTTAAACAAAAGTAAAATCATGATATTACTACCACCATTCATTATTAATAATAAACACAATTTAATCTATATAAAAACTGAATTATATTAATATAATCATTCATTTTTATGTAAACCAAAAGAGCATAAGAGCCTCAGCCCAGTTGGTGAGGTCTCGGCAAGTGCATCCAAGAGACTCGTGTTCAAAACCGGGGGGAGACATATTTCTAGGTACTATAGCATTACTATAGCAAACATTGTTCGGTACTATAGCAGTCAGAACTATTCATCTGTTTTAGCTTTCGGGCCACTTGTTTGGGCTTTGAGTACTTTAATGCCTTCGTGCCACCCAAGACCTTCGGGTTAGTAAGGCTCTTAGGCCACCTCAAGGACTTTGGGCCACCTCAAGGACTTCATGTCACCTCAAGGCCTTTGGGCCACCTCAAGGCCTTTGGGACACCTGAAATTTTTCTTAATGATCAGACAGACTTTACAAGGAGAAGACTTTATATGGGGATCAGAGCAGGCACATTCACCAGAGCAGAATCTAAGAGGATTTTTCAGAAATAGAGGGTATGACATTACCATTGGGACCAGATTGTGATTTCATGGTAAGCCTAGCCAAATAGCCATGAAAATGTGGAGAGCTGATATCACAACGAAGAAGTTGGAGACAACTGCCATCCTCGTCAGCTTTATCTCCCAAAGAGTAATTGTTGAATTTTTTTTCTAAGAATCATCCTCCATATCTTTTGTATATTCACCTATGTTTCATAGGTGCGGAAAATCATTTTAGATGAATTCAAAGGATAACACCTACCATCAATAGAGTAATTATTCTCTTAAATTCAATTACCCATTTCCTTCAAAGCATGCAGAAACTATTTGAAACATTAAAATTTTGGGTTCCCCTTATTTGAAAGGCCCCTTTTTATATTTATTTATTTTTTTAAATATTAATATTACTGAATCTTATAGAATTTATAGGAATAAAAAATGGATGGATGTCAATCATATAACAAAAGGAGTATGAAGATAGGGTGAAATATTTCATCAAGTTTGAAAAAGATCATGCATATGGCCCTTCTAAAATCATTTGTCTAATTTGTTTCTATTTTTATTCAAGACTAATTAGTCAAGAGGTGTTGGAAGAAAACTTTATCTATCATAAAATAGATCGAAGATATAAATGTTGGATTAAGCATAGGTAAAAAGTGAATGTAGCTAGTGAATGGGATAAAACTGTGTTTTATGGATCATATAATATGATTACAAATGTGGAAAATGATGAATACATTATTGGGGATGTGATTATAGATATCAATGATAATGGAGACCATACTGATGAAATGAAAATTATAGTTTAATATGAACATTGTGATTGTAAAAAAATATTTGATAAGGTAAAGAGTTGTGAAAATACATCATTGTATGTTGGTTGTACTAAATATAGAAAATTTCTATCCATACTAAAGTTGTATAATTTAAAATCCGAAAATAGATGGAGTGACACAATTTTTACTAAACTACTTGATCTCTTGAATGATATTCTCCCAAAATATAATGAGATTACTAGTCAAACATATAATTCTAAAAAAATGATGCATTAAGTGGGTATGATCTTTGAAATAATAGATTCTTATCCAAATGATTATATACTATTTCTTTAGGACCACAAATCACTTAATGAAATCCCAATGTGTGGCACATCTCGATACAATAAAGATGAATTGGTTCCTAATAAATCTGTAAGGTATTTTCTAATCATTCCAAAGTTTAAGAACCTATATGGAAGTGAGGAGACTATAAGAAAATTGATGTGGCATGCATATACATGAAATAAATATGGGAAACTTTATCACCAAGAAGACTCTCTTCAATAAAATAGAATTTACAGCTAGTATCTGGATTTCGGAAATAAGCTGAGAAACCTTCATCTCGTGTTATCTACATATGGAGTGAATCCTTTTGTTTTTCAAAGAATAAATCATATTACATGGCTAGTTATATTGGTAAATTATAACTTTCCACCTTGGTTATTCATGAAATAAAAATACATTATGTTATCTATGCTTATATCATTACCAAAACAATCGGGTAATGAAATTGAAGTTTATTTGGATTCATTGATCGAAGATTTAAAATTATTGTGGGATTCAGGTGTTACATTGTATGTTTCTTATAGAAATTAAGATTTTTCAATATGATCCATGTTGTATGGGATGATAAATGACTATTTGGCTTATGGAAATTTTTTAGGGTATATAATTAAATGAACTCAAGGGTGTAAAATTTTTAAAAAAGGTACACATTAAATTAGGTTTAAAAATTAATCGAAGACTATGTTTCTAGGACATCACAGATTTCTACCCCAACAACCTAAGTAATGATCTTGGATGACATCATTCGATTGGAGTTTAGAAGAACATAAAACACTGTCTCCACTAATAGGTGATAAACTATTTGATAAAGTAAAATATATGGACACTACTTTAGGTAAACATTTTTTGAAAAAACTTATGAAAATTGGTTGGAAAAATATATTAGTTTCTTTTTAAATTACCATACTAGAATTTTCTGTAAATCAAGAATTTTCTTGATGTCATGTATGTTGAAAAAGATGTTTGTGATGGTTTCATTGGAATATTACTAAATGCACCCAGAAAAATTAAGGATGGAATTAAGGCAAGGTTGGACATGGTTGACATGGGAATATAGAAAGAGTTGGAACCAGTGAAGGGTGAAAATGGAATTTTCTTTCTCCATCTTCTTATAATATTTCTAGGTATGAGAGATATCAGTTTTGAAACCTCTTGAATAATGAGAGAGTTGTATGGGGGTATTCATAGAATATCAAGAATACCATGACAATGAATGATTTTCATGCAATTTTTAATTCATGTAGCTTTATGTTACATTTTTCTTAAGAATTTTTATTATAAATTAACAAAGCTCTATTTTTTTCAAATCTATATGCAACAAACTTATATACCTAGTGAAATTTATAACTATGAAAAATGAAAATTTCATCATATTATGTGAATTGAAAATTTTATTTCTACCATAATTATATTATATAATGGTTCACTTGATGGTTCACTTGGTAAGATAGATTTGAGTATATGGTCATGTAAATTATATATAGATGTACCCCATTGAATAGTATATGAATATTTTGAGAGGGTATGTCAAAAATTAAAGTCGTCCAGAAGGTTGTATTGAATAGAGATATATTGTTGAGGAATTCATGAATTCTGTACTGAATACTTATCTGGTGTAGAAATAATTGGTCTATCGAAATATCATCACACTGGGTGGTTTGTGGATGATAGAATTTATAGAATATATGTTTTCAAAATCACCATTATATATTGGTAACAGGCCCACCTTTATGTTTTTCATAACAGTTTATAGGTTACCCCATATTTTGAAACCCATAATAAATTCTTATCCATTTAAACCCATCAAGGGATGAAAGTTGGATATCAAATACATATAATAAACAGTTTAAAGGATGGTTTCAAGACTATATTTTTAAGAAGTATGATGAAAATATGTATTCAATTTCAGAATTCCTTCGATGACTAGCCATAAGACTAAGTTTCCATGTAATATCTTATAATGGTTATGTAATTAATGGTTATAAATTGTATAAAAATGAACATTATGAAGGTGGTACCATGAAAAATAGTGTATTTACACTTATGGATGAAGTGATTCATGTATCTGGTACTAAGAAAAGAAATACAATTTATGCGAATATGTCATACTTTGGCATCATCAAACAAATATGGGAGTTGAATTATACAAAATTCCAAGTGCTAATTTTTCAATGAAAGTGGGTTAATAACATGAGTGATATTAAAATAGATGAGTTGAGATTTTTGAAAGTTGATTTCAATAAGTAAGGGTACAAAGACATACCATTTATAATGGCACAATAGGCAGTATAAGTATTTCATGTTCTAGATCCCACAAACCAAAAGTGGTCAATTATTCTATTGTCGACCAAAACCATTAAAGGGCCATATAAAAATTCAACTGGGGATGACCCTTCCATTAGGTTGTTACATTCATTTCATATTATTCCCAATATAGATAGGGTTTATTATGTCATGGGATACCATAATGATTGTATTTGGATACTCGATAGAGGGGTTAAATCCCTTCAACCTTTTAAAAAAAGCATGTTAAATAATTAGGTTATACTTTTTTTGTAATATACATTGAGTTACCTAATATTATTATGTTTTCATTGATGTATTTATATAATCTAAATTAAATGTTCAACCACTTCTGTAGATAATGAATTCTATATGTTTCAATGCTCCCAATCTTGAGTAACAACATATTTCTCATCCTACTAGTGCTCTCAGTGCAGAGGAACAAAAACCTTCTGCATATGTTGATACTACCAATCTAGAGGAACAACATATTGATAGTGTTGAACCTATGGAAATGGTAGATGCTGAAGAAATGATGTACCATAAAAAAACAAAAGTGTATTAGCATGATGGTGTTAGAAAAAATATTAATTTAAAAACAAAATGGATCAAATTTAAGGTTTGGTGGAATATGCGTAGCCATCCTATTAACCCAAACAAGTCCATGTTTAGTAGTTTCATTGGGATTACCACTCTACAAACCTACCGATTGATGCAGATTCATGGAACCATGTTTTTTCCATGCTTAAGACACTAATTTGGGTATAGAATAAGGTAACATTATGATATTCTTTTCTTTATTTTACTAAAAAAATAAAATAATGAAACATTTGATTACTATTCACTATCCCTTATAGGGTGAATTTATAGTAGATGAATCCATAAATAAATTTTTATTAATTTTTATTGGAAAGACTCATAGAGGCTTTCTCACAATTCCAAGTTTCATCTCAAAGATACTTAATGGAAAATAAACTCACACCCATCACATATATATGTACACCGGATAATCTAAGAAGCATGAGATGCATTTACTGTCCATCATAAGGAGACATATTTTTAGGTACATTGTGGTTGGTAATACATTATTTGAAAATACTTGTATTAATCACTTTGATTAAGAATTGTTAATTTATGAAATATGAAATGAGTGCTAAAAATAAGAAACGCGTAAAAAACCAATGTACCCCTACCGTAAAGAAAGGATAGGGTACACTTCACTTGAAAAAAATCTATGTATTTTAAATCTACTCTAATAATTTTATGTGACATGAAAGAACAACAAAATTATGTTCTTATGATTATATGAAGAGTGATGAATCCAAATCCAAATCCACTTTCATCCCACATCATGTGTTATGTAAGGAGGCACATGTAAATAAAGAAGAGATTTTAATAGATGAAAACACATAAAATGTGTGGGAATCATGTGTAAGTATGACATAATATAAATTTCATTTGATTAAAATATATATTACATAAAAATGATCACTTGTTTTCCTTTATTTATATCTGACATAGACATAGGAATCATCAACAATTATATTGAATGAATGACTACTATCAGTGGCCTTGAAGTGGCCAGAACTGTATGGACGTATCAGAGGTGCGGTTTTGGGGGTGATTCCCAAAAATATTTTTATAAAAGAAAATAACATGGGGATAAAGATAAAGAAATTAACGACCTGCATGCATGATTAGCTTCCCTTGAAGAAAAATTTCATTGGTAGTCAGAGTTGTTATAAGATTCTATGGGGTGAATAAAAGAGAGGAAACAACTCAAGAGAAGCCACTGCATAAAGATCCCCCCTCCACCCCCACCCCCTAATCATATTTAAGGTGAGTCATTCCCCTCAAAGAGCTGTCTTAGATGAGGTAATCAATATTCTCATATATTTTTTTGTGAAATGTGAATCAGGAATACAATGATACATTTCATGTACTAATATTATAAAGGGTGAAAATGTTTGTGATTTATATCTATAAACACCCACTCATCTCCTTGTTGTGTGGTATACCATGTTTAATATCCAAGAAAATACTCTACACAACAGACAACTTCCAACAGGTCATGTGAGAGTGGGGACTAGCGTAGCTCATGAGCTAAGAACCGAGCTACATGTTCCACTTGATGACATAGGTATTCATATATTCGATAATTTTATTACAAAATTTATAGAATGGGCATTGAATCTTGTAAAAAATATGTTGATAAGAAAGTATTCATTTCCAATTTATTTTTCATGAAAAACCTTTAACAATTAATTAAAAAGGTATGAACTAATGAATTTTATTATAGATGGAAAAAGAGAAGGGTTTAAACGAAAGTTTGAATCAAAACGATCTAAATTATCAAATGAACAATTGAAAATATGTTCACAAAGTACCATTACCCCACCCATTTAATATCCACATTTACTAAAATTGAAGGTTTTTTATGGATACAAATTTACAAAGTTGTATTAATTTGATAGTTTATTTTGAATAACAAATGTTCAGAGAGGTCATTTCCGACTACATTTATCTTGAGAATATAAATGAAATCCTCAAGTATTAATGTCTAGGATTCTTAGTTGTAAATGTATACATGAGGTGTTTTTCTGGGATTTGTTTTCTAATATTTTATCTAAAATGTTAATTATGACTAAATACACTTCATACTTTTTCCAGGTGTCTATATCAATACTATTTGAAGGGACAATCATATGAACATAAATATGGACACATTAGTACTCATATAACTACTAAAAAACTAACCTCATTAGATTCAGTTCAAATTGATGAAATAGTGGAAAAACTGGCCGCAACGTTTGAAATAAAACTTACATATGATAAACTCTTCTTATTACCAATGATGTAGGGGTAGAAATCGTCAATTTAATAATATCAAATATATATTAATTACATTCATTACATATTCCTTTTTGTTTTTTTAGGAAACATTAGGTACTAATTGAGGTCAATTTAGATAATCCAAAGATTTATTTTTTGGATTCATTGCATGGATACACAACAAAACAACCACACGTGATGATTTTTTTAAATTTTAAGACACTATATCCAACATTTTAGAACTAAACTTCAAGTTATATAATTTATATTATGTTTTAATGAGAATTATTGTATGATATGGTGATTTTTAAATATCATGAAAATCATGGCATGAGGACATTCCATGCGTACAAGGAGCCTCTCTACTTCTATAAGTGGATAAGTATTAGGGTATATATAATAATATTTCACAATAAAAACACATATCAAAATAAATTATTTTTTTTTTCAATGTTTCTAGAGTGTCTAAAACAAACCAATAGAAAATCTTATGGTTATTATGTTTACAGATTTCTGAGAGATATCATATACCACCAACAAACTAGTATCCACAAAGAGGTATTTTCAAAGATAATTACTATTTCATTTAAAATATATATTAATAATTTATGTATTTATATTTTTATAGTACTAAAATGAATGTTGAAATTCCTCATATTCACAAGATGAAATAGATTTGTTTAGAAATGAATGAGCAGCATACCTAGTGTCATAACATACACATATATCATGAAGATGTTACTTCATAATACTTATTTAGTTGATTTTCGCATCATTTTATCTATTTTTTTTAATTTTATCATCATTTTTATCTAATACTTATTTAGCTAATTTTCATAGATATCGTGAAGAAAATACTTTTTCAACAAGGATGATTCAATCATGTACTATGATCATGCATTATAGGATAAAAAGACACTGTGGAAACAACTACACCTCAATCTAATATATGGTGTAGCCGATATGACTCAAATTGTGTGGTTTCAGTTTAAAACTGAAATTTCATTAATGTATTATTTCATATTTATTTTTAATTTATTTATTTATAGTATTAATAACAGAAGTGACAAAATCAAAACCAATAAATCGCATTCATATTGTTTTGATACTTTCGGAAAATAATCCATAGGCCATTTGTGACATGTAGGAATCAACCACAACTCAATTCGATGCATGTTGTGACCAGTATGACTCCAAGTGTGTATTTTTTTAAATTGATATTAATTTTAGTAAAAAAGACAAGTGACATACTCAATACCAATAGAACATATTTGTATTGTTTTTATACATTAGTACAATGATTCATAAGTCATTTTTTATGTATAAGAATCAGCCAAACCTCAATCTAATACATGGTGTTCTTGGTATAACTCAAAGTGTTTGTTAATAGTTTTAAATTGACATTCGAGTTCAAAAAGTGTGTCACTCACTTAAAACTAAGAAAACATGCTTCAATTATCTAAGTAATTTAGGAGAATGATTCATAAGTAATTTTGGACATGTAGGAATTAGTATCACATCAAATTGATGCATGATGTTATCAGTATGACTCAAAGTGTGTGTTTACAATTTGAAATGATATTTTAGTAAAAAAACAAGTGACATACTCGAAACCAAGAAAACACATTCAGATTGATTTGATAATTTAGAAAAATTATCCATAAGTTATTTGCGACGTGTAGGAATAAATATCACCTCAATCTAATGTGTGATGTGACCAGTATGATTCAAAGCGTGTCTTTTTATTTAAAAATGATATTAATTTTAGTAAAAAGGAGGGTTGACATACTCAAAACTAATAAAATGCATTTGTATTGGTTGGATACTTTATAAAAACATTACATAAGTCATTTTTGACATGTAGGAATCTCCTTCATCTCAATCCAATGCATGGTGTGACCGGTATGACTCCAAGTGTGTCTTTTTATTTAAAATTGACATTATTTTTTGTAAAAAATGAAAAGTGATATAATCCAGACAAAGAAAATGAATTTAGATTATTTTGATACATTAGTACAATGATCCATAAGTCATTTAAGATGTGTAGGAATCAGTCGAACCACAATATGATACATTATATTCCCGGTATGACACTAAGTACGTATTTTTATTTAAAATTGACATTTTTATACAAAAAGTGTGTCACTCACTGAAATCCAAGAAAACATGCTCTGATTATCATGATAATTTTTAAAAATGATTCATAAGTCATTTTTGACATGTAGGAATCAGTCACAAATCAAACTGACACATGATATTACTGGTATGACTCGAAGTGCGTGTTTCTAGTCTGAAATGACATTTTAGTAAAAAACACGAGTGAAGTACTCAAAATCAATAAAACACATTCATATTATTTTGATATTGTAGGATAAATATCCATAAGTCATTTTTGAAGTCTAAAAATTAACTTTACCACAATCTGACGCACGGTGTGACTGATATGACTCCAAGTGAGTCTTTTTATTTAAAATCGACATTAATTTTAGTAAAAAGGATAAGTGACATACTCAACACCAAGAAAACACATTTATATTATTTTGATACTTTAGTATAATGATCCATATATCATTTTTGACATGTAAAAATCATTCATCCTTTAATCTAACAAACGGTGTGGCTGGTACGACTCCAAGTGTGTCTTTTTATTTAAAATTGACATTAATTTTAGTAAAAAGGAAAAGTGGCATACTCAATACCCATAAAAAGCATTCATATTGTTTTTATACTTTAGGATAATTATTCATAAGTCATTTTTGATGTGTAGGAATCAAGCACAGCTCAATCCGATACACAGTGTGCCCGATATGACACAAAATATCCGTTATTAATTAAAAATTGACATTTTAGTTCAAAACTTATGTCACTCACTAAAAATCAAGAAAACATGCTCAGATTGTCTTGATACTTTAGGAAAATGATTCATAAGTAATTTTTGACATGTGTGAACCAGTCTCATATCAAACTGACACACGATGTGACCGGTATGACTCAAAGTGTGTATCTGCGGTTTAAACTGACATTTTAATAAAAAATACAAGTGACTTACTTAGGAGTGAGAAAATGTATTCATATTGTTTTGATACTTTAGGAAAATGATCCATACAACATTTTTGATGTGTATGAATTAGTTTCACCTCAATCGGATGCACGGTGTGACCGGTATGACTCCAAGTGTGTGTTTTTATTTAAAATTGACACCTTAGTAAAAAACACAAGTGACATACTCAAAACTGAGAAAACATATTTGAATTGTTTTGATACTTTTAAAAAACGATCCATAAGTCATTTTTGATGTGTAGGAATTAGCCGCATCTCAATCTAATACACGGTGCACCTAGTATGACTCAAAGTGTCCGTTATTAGTCTAAAATTAACATTTTAGTTCAAAATGCATGTCACTCATTGAAAACCAAGATAATGTACTTGGATTGTCTTTATACAATAGGAAAGTGATTAGATCGCATCAAACCAATACACGATGTGATTGGTATGACTCAAAGTGTGTGTTTGTAGTTTAAATTGACATTTTAGTGAAAAAGACAAGTGATATACTTAAAATTGAGCAAACATATTCAGATTGTTTTGGTAATTTAGGAAAACGATTCATAAAACATTTGTGACATGTAGGAATCATCTCCACCTCAATTTGGTTCATAGTGTGACCGATATGACTCAAAGTGTGTCCTTTTATTTAAAATTGACATTTTATTAATATATTCTTTCATATTTATGTTTATCTTATTTCTTTATAGCATTACTAACATTATAATTATATTCTTATACAGGTGGATTTTTTTTCTCGGGTTAGGGTGGTTGGTTTGGAAACTGATACCATGATCGAGCTTTTTTGAGATGGGGTCGCGGGTTCCAAAGACAATGAAACATTGATGTTTTTAAAAATTTGTGGATAGTAATTACAAATGTAATTATACAAAGCATAGTTTGAAATGTATATAATATAGTGTTTTTATTGAATTTACGATTTAAATTTTATTTTAATTAAATTTTGAATTTGCTTACAGGTGTATACAAGTGTATTTGAGGTAGTGTGATCTAATTCAAACAGCACACTGTAGCAGTAGGGCCTTCATCAGCACTAATTCTAGCGCTGATAATGACCCCCTTTATTAGTGTTAAACTAGCGCTTTTAAAAGACCACCTTTATTAGCGCTTTTTTCAACGCTCAAAAAGGGGGCCATTTAACGGTGCTGAGGACAACAATGTTTTTTTAGTGATATAATGAGATTTAACAGGACTAAAAAACCATCAACAACACTAATAAAGCACTGATAATCTAAGCGCAATTAAAAGAGGCCCCCTTTTATCAGCACTAAAAAAATACTGATAAAGACCCTTTTTATCAGTGCTAAAAAATGATAAAATTTGAATGTCATAATATCCATATTGGGGTAAGCATTGAAAATAAAATGAGTCTCCGTCAAAAAAATATAAGAAGACTCCATTAAACGAGGAAGAAATTCCATGAAATTTTTAAAGACGGGGTACCCCAACAAAAAACTCAATTTTTTAGGCCTTCTGAAGCTTTTTTTACCGCAAAGAATGATTATTGGGATTTACCTTTGTCACTACAGTGTAGATCTTTCCAAGAGCTTCGATTTGATATGTGACAGAGCTCAAATGGATACCGAGATCAAAAATTATGGTCGTTTGAAGTTCGAGTCACATATTCAACTTATTTTATATTTTTTATTAATTTTTTCATTTTTTCTATTTTCAAATTGTTATTAAATGACTATTATTTGATAATAATCAGCAAATTATTAATTGATATTATATTTTTAATTATTTCATAATTCATTTATCACAAAATATCTTATATAGAATAAATGCGTATCTAGCCTTATGTTAATCATATTTTATAAAATATATTATATTTATATCAATATAAAAAATATTTATATATTAATATATGATTTTTAATGATAAATAAATTTTTTATGAAATATACATTTTATCAGTGCTAAGAAAAACATTGATAAAAGTGTCATTTATCAGCGCTAAAAAAACGTTGATAAAATGGATATGTTTATCAGTGATGATAAAGAAGTCCTTTTATCAATGTTTTTTTTACACTGATAAAAACTCCTTTTATTAGCGTTTTTTTAACGGCGATAAAAGTATTCCCTTTATTAACGTTTTTTTATCACTGATAAAGGGTGACGTTGGCTAAATCCAAATTTGCGATTTTGATTAAAGCTCTTTTTCTTGCGTAGTTAAATGGCCGAACTGTGATAGTGAAATCACATTTCACATTAGTTTTTATAATAATGGATGTTGTGAATATATTTTAACAAGGATTATTAAAACCGTTGGTAAAAATATATTTACCACCACACTTGGTAATGATATTGGTTCTAGACCAATGTAAAAAAAACGACGTGAAAAACTTGTTTATGAAAGGGAGATAATTACAGTTTGTGATCTAATCTGCGTCTCCCCATGGTAAAATTCATGTTTGGACTCATCAATGTGAATTAACATGTGTTAAGAAAAATGACCTTAAAATTAAAAAATTGGACAAGTGAACATTGGTATTCAACCACAAATGTCATGTTTTCCCATATCATGTGCAATTATTAAAAGATAGTCTAGGGTGTGAAGAGGAATCAGACCTTTTGTAGCTTACCCTGGTGGGGTTAAGTTTTCACCATCCCAACCCAATACAATTTCAAAGAAAAAAACAAACACCCGTGGGGCTGGATCATCAAATGAGACTTTGATGGGTGTGGTCCCGAAATAATAAAAAATAAAAATAAAAACTCCCATCTGCCAACCCTAGATTGGAGCTAGGTCTGCCTTTCAGACTGTCCCTACTAAAATTCAAGAATAATAGGAAGTACGGAGAGAGGGAAAATCATACAAAGAACCACGCAGCGTGGCAGACATATGGACACCATTCGTCAGCGCCTCATCTAATCCAGCCCTAATACAAGCAATTTAAAGCCTTTCATTAATTCGGGTCCACGGTTTCATATTTGGGATCCTGCGTGAGTAATCAATCGCTCATGTGGGCTTGTTTTGACTCTGAATCCGCCCCGATTCCATCGCATTCCATCCGAGAATCACGAATGCAACAGTTGATTATGGAGGGAAGGGGGTTAGTTCCTAGGTCACTGTCTTCGGCCATGCATGGGGCCTCACCCCCTTCTTCCCCACCCGTTTTTTATTTGTTATTTATTGGATTGATAAATGATTTGGTGGGTTTTAAACCCTACCCATAAACCTCCAACAATCCACCTAAAAATGCAATCTTTGGTGGGGGTGGGGGAAGATTAGGGTTTCCATGTATTCATCCATAGTGGGGTTAGGGAAAGATTAGGGTTTTCAAGTATTCATCCAAGTTGGGGTGGAGGGGAAAGATTAGGGTTTTCAAGTTTGCATCCATGTTGGGGTGGGGAGGAAAGATTAGGGTTTTAAAGTATTCATCCATGTTGGGGTGGGGGGGTGGGGGGGGATTAGGGTTTTCAAGTATTCATCCATGTGGGGGTGGGGGAAAGATTAGGGTTTTTCAAGTATTCGTCCATGTGGGGGTGCAGAAAGATTAGAGTTTTCAAGTATTCATCCATGTGGGGATGGGGGATGATTGGGGTTTTCATGTAATCATCCATATGTGGGTGGGGGAATGATTGGGGTTACGAACTACCAAACATCATGTTCAGAATTGCTAGAACTCCTGCATTAGTGCAACTCCAACCCATTACTTTATTTATAGTAGGGGTACTCCATGTGAAATCAACAACCCATCAACTTAATTTTATGCTCTAAAAAGAATACTCCTTGAATGTTCCTCATTTCTATATATTAAAATAAATATAAAACATTTATTTGGATGATAAAATGTGTAGAAATTAAAAAAAAAAGATAGCACAGCTATCGTGCACTATTCATTTTGGCGCATAAGATGTCGTTGGGTTGGAGCTGTTTTTTACTCTAAAATAGCGTTACTTCTTCATTTTAGCGATGGGTTGGGGAGGGTCTCATCAATGATCTTCATATGTGGATTTTCTTTTCTCAATCTTATCCAATAATGTTGGTGGATGCTTCATATCTGATTGTCTCCCTTTGGTTTATTATAAAACCATGAAAAATCAACACTTTAAGTGTTGGATGCATGATTTGTTGGAACGGATATAATTTAACACGAGAACATCATGCCATTGTTTTAAATAGTAGAGGCAGAATTCCAAATAAGACAAAAGAAACATATAAAAGAAGTTTGGTGGATTGGGACGACTTTTAAATGTGCATGTATTTTAAACTAATCTTTTGAGTGGAGAAGAAACAAAAAGTAAAAGAAAACAAGGCCTCACTTTGGGGGTAGAGATGCATGGCCATATGATTGTCCTCACGCTGAGATAAAGGGGAGTCAGACGCCATAATTGAGCAGAAGGAGAAAACATCAAGCGGTGGGATCGACTCCTGCCAGGCTTATGTGGTCCTAATTCAACACAAGACCACCCACCCACCCTCTATCTTTCCTTTTACACGGCACTTCGATATTAATAAATTTCAGGTAACACTATACAACTAGTGAAAGAGTAATGAAAAGTTAAAGCAGACTTAATATCCAAGATACTCCCCACATATATATATATTTTCTAAAAAAAATCATAGTTTTCAGATCTTGCAAACTATAGTGAAATGATTTGATGACACGGAAGACACAATATTTGAATTTATATATTTATATTGGTATTATATATTTTATAATTTACAAATATATATTTATAATTACATGTGTGTTTATTTATATTTATATATGTATTGACACACATATAAAGAAACACATATTATATATATTATAAAACATCGCTTGAACTATATACATAAATATATATATTCATTATATGTGGTTCATATTTAAATTTATTATATATTTATATTCATATTATATAATTTAATATATATGTGTATTAATAATTATGTGTGTGTGCATATATTTGTGTATATGATTATGTATAAATAAATATATAAATATATTAAAATACAAATATACATATAAACTGTATGTAAATAATTTTAAATAAAAATTTGTTATGAATGTTATTTTCATAATTCATATATGAAAATGTAATATATTAAAATTTCATTTAAACTGTTATATAAATTTATAAATGAACATATATTCACCACTAGAAATTAGAGTTATACCCACGTACCTATATCAACGGTTTAAATACACCAAAATTTAAATTATTTGTGAATATACATATCCATATTTATCAATTTAGATTCACAAAAGTCACTATAGCTTAGTTGTTAGGTCATTGAAATATAACTACGAGGTGTTGTGTTCAATTCTCGGCTAGCTTTTTTTTACATTACCTATACCAACAGTTTGAGAACCATCGGTATTGGCCACCTATACAAACAAAAAAAGAGCCAACGACCCTCCAAACCGTTGGTATAGCCTATACCAATGGTTTGGGGGCCTATATCGATGACTCCAAATCGTTGGTATAAGTTTTTTTCCTAGTAAGTGATTCGTTTAAGAATATTTATATAGAGTATATGTGAATAGATATAATTTTATTAATATATTAATATAATTGTTGATGGTGTGCAGTGAAACCTTGATTTTACTCAGAAAGCTCATGGTGTGATAAAAAAATTGAAAAATAATGGGGTGTCAATATATGTATTTATATAAAAAATATATATACGTATGGGTGTGCGTGTGCGTGTATGTGCAAATATGTGTGTGTATTTATATGCGTATGTTATACATGTATATGTGTGTGTGTGTGAATGTACGTATGTATGTACGTGTGTATGTACATGTATGTGAGTATGTGTATGAATGTCTATGTGTATGTATGAGCATGTTTATATTCATGTATGTAAGTATGTGTATATATATGTTTGTCTATGTGTAATTTTGAGTATGAATGTGTATGTTAGTGTGCATATGTATGTCTATGTATTGTATGTATGTGTATGTATGTGTATGTATGAGTATGTGTGTGCGTGTGTATGTCTATGTATCTATCTATGTGTATGTATATGTATGTTTATGTGTAAGTGTGTATGTGTATGTGTACGAATGTGTATATGTATGTATGTGCATGTGTATGTTTATGTAAGTGTATGTGTATGTGTCTGTATGTATGTGTATATGTATGTGTATGCGTATGTGCATGCATGTGTATGTGTCTGTTTATTTGTATATGTGCATGTGTATGTATATGTCTGTGTATAACTCGATACACAAAAGTATGTGTTGGTTCACATATACATAACATGCACAAAAAAATTATACATTTATATAAATGGAAATATTTTTAATTATAATATTTTTTTTAAAAGTAGGTAATAATTAAATACTTTTTATATACAATCAATACAATAAATACATTTATATAATTAATTTGTAATACTAATATATCTATATATTAACAGTTGCAAATCTAGTTAAATATAAATATTAAAATTCTTAATTTTAATTTTATAGTTTTATAATTAATTATATATTACGAAAAAATGTTTATACATAATATTACTATTTGTACTTTTTTTAATGATATATATTAAATTTATATAATTAGTAATACTCTTTATTATAATTAATTTTTTTAACATAGTTAACAACTAACTAAATTTATTCATTTTATTATAAATTAATTTGGTATTTTTTAATTTATTATAATATTAATCATTTATTCATAATATATATTGTAATATTAACACATTTATTATAATATCATCATATTAATACATTTATTAATAAATTTATCATAATATTGATACATTTATCATAATAATAGGTCAATCACATCCACCACCGTAGAACACAACACAATGAAGAAAATTGTTGTAAACATGTGTAACATCCTGTTACCTTTCATATGGTATGCCTTGTCCTTTGGTTTTTGGTTTTGGGGTAATCAGTAGAGTCTGGGTTTTATGTTGTATGATGGGCAATCATGTCGTGTAATGGGATTACACGCTGTTTATTTGTCGCTAGGAAGATGTCGTGAGGAATTTACGTGGCATAAAAGGTTACACAATATTTACTTGGAATTCACAATGTGTAAGGGAAAAATTGGCTTTTAATAAAAAGGAGACACTTTTTCTGTATAATCGGACTTTGTGGATTACAAAACATGAACTGAAGTTACATGCTGTGTAATTCTCGAGGTAGGCATTTTTAAGTGTGTTGCACGTCTAATTTTTCATTTCATTTATTTGTATCCTTCTCCCCTCTCAACCTAGAGCCTCTTAGGGGCGATTTTAGAGACATTCCCTCCTTTCAAATGACTTCAGTCAGTGATTGGTCTTTGTGACGGTTATATTGCTTCTCTCTGGGTAAGTGGATATCCTCTCGTGCATTTTCATCCACCCCCTCTTTATATCCTCCTTAGAGATTGATAAATCATCATGCAATTGATGGATCTAATCTCTGTTTAATTGAATCTTGATTCTAGGGTGTGTTCCTAGATCTTTCATGCCTTTGTTCTCCGTTGGCTTTCCTGTTGCGGGGGTTGATCGTTTGGTGTCTGAGATTAAAGGTAAGTGATTACATTTAAGATTATCCATGAAATTGAAACCATTAATTGCTTGATTTTTTTGAAATAACTTTCAATTGATTTGTAAAACCCCAATTTGATATGATTTGAAGCATGAATTTGAAATGACATGGATTATGAGAAAAAACCCCAATTCCAATGGAATTGGAATAATGGGATGAATTATGAGAAAAATGTTGGGATTTTTTGATTTAAAATTTAAATAATGAGGCGAGATAAAATTATTAATGGAGGGATTTTCTCAATATTAATGGAGGATTTTCTCCTAACATTAATGAAGAGTTATTCCCAATATTAATTGATGGAATAATGATGGAATTATGAATGTTGACCGCATTAAATGGAGATATAGACATGATGTCTATATAAGAGGATGTAGTAGCATGTTTTGGAATGTGGGATGAAAAATATGTAGCCTCCAAGAGGGAATGACGAAGGGGTTTCCGCCTTTGTGGTAATCAGTGTGAAGTGAAGATGATGAAGACGAAGGAAGTAGAGGCAATAACGATGGCGATGGTGGTGTGTCAACAACGGTGAATGAAAGCGTGTGTGCGAAGATGATGCCATACGACAATGCAAAGAGAATTGTCGACGATGGCGTGCAAAGAGATTCATGAAGGATCCATGTACCGAAAGTCCTCTTGGTTACAGAGATCAAGAGGCGTGTCTCGGTTGCGATGATCGATGGTACAAACAAAATGTTACGTTCATAGGTATCAGGGTTGCGTTGTAAAAGGCCTTCGGGTGTGATGTCAAAAATCCTTCGAGTGATGTAAAGTTCCTTCAGGTGATAAAATGCCTTCAGGTGATAAAATGCATTCAGGTGATAAAATTCCTTCAGGTAATAAAAGACCTTTGGGAGTGATGTTAAAAATATTTCGGGTGATGTAAAGTTCCTTTGGGTGATAAAATGAATTCAGGTGATAAAAGGCCTTCAGGTGGTATTAGAGGGATTGGTTGAAGTGCTCTATTGCAGAACATGGTGGCAAGTATCTGTTGAAGCAACTTATCAAAGACTCATATGTCATCAGAAAATGACGGCGGTATCAGCAGTGTTGCTAGAATATCGAAAGTCTTCTTGGCCGCAAGTGTCATGCGGTGTGTTCCGTTCATTGGGTGACATTTGGAGCTTCGTGGAGTTGGCGATCAAATTGTCCCAGATGGTGGAGATGAATGTGGAGTATTTGAATTTTAAATCAAGGTGGAGACTGTTGGGATTTTTTGATTTAAAATTTAAATAATGAGGAGAGAGAAAATTATTAATGGAGGGATTTTATCAACATTAATGGAGGATTTTCTCCCAACATTAATGAAGTGTTATTCCCAATATTAATTTATGGAATAATGATAGAATTATGAATGTTGACTGCATTAAATGGATATATGGACATGATGTCTATATAAGAGGATGTGGTAGCATGTTTTGGAATGTGGGATCACAAATATGTAGCCTCCAAGAGAGAATGATGAAGGGGTTGTCATGTTTTCAGTAAACGGTGCAAAGCGAAGATGATGAAGACGAATGAAGCAGAGGCGATAACGATGGTGATGATGGCGTGTCAACGATGGCGAAAGAAAGAATGTGCGTGAAGATGATGGCGTGTGACGATGTAGAGATAATTGTCAATGATGGCATGTAAAGATATTCATGAAGGTTCCATGTATCGAAAGTCCTCTTGGTTGCGGAGATCAAGCGGCGTGTCCCAGTTTTGATGATCAACAATACAAACAAAAAATGGTACATTCATGGGTGTTGGTGTTGAGTTGTAAAAGGCCTTTGGGTGTGATGTTAAAAATCCTTCAGGTGATATAAAGTTCCTTCGGGTGATAAAATGCCTTCAGGTGATAAAAGGCCTTTGGGTGAATATGCTTTTGTGTGTTTTCTGCAACGACGACTTCCGTTGTGGTGTTGGGCTTCACGCCCTAACAAAAGATGGAATTGATGAAATGATTTGAGATTTTTTTTGAGAAAATTTCTTAAATTGAAACAATGAAAACCCATATTTGGTTTTATATTGAAAAGGTATGAAATGCTAAAAAACTTGTGTTTTGGTTTTGAAATTGAATTGGAATATTGAAACTAAAAATTGGGCAATTGAATTGTAAAATATGATTTGATTTGAAATGAGGTGAATTGCTCATTGGTGATTGATTAATTGCGTACATGTGATCCTGGGTAGTTAGTGGGTTATTTAGGATAAACATGATAGGGTCTTGATCCACTAAAAATGGATTGACGATGAAAACTCTATCAAAAACCTAGTTTAACATGATTATCCTTGATGGGATGCTGATAAGTTATATTCATTCTGAGACCGAGGGATGTGTGTACACATGTTTAGCCTTGATCACTGATTTGAGAAGTGTGAGGATCCTATAAGTAGCAACTATTGCACTTCAATAAAGATGACCATAGTGCTTATTGTGTATGATTTTGATTTTATAAGCCATTGTTTATAGAACTGTTTTACTCATGCCAAATGATTTACATAAATAATTTTATATTAAATGATTATTTAAACCATGTTTGAAATATTTTCTTTATATTAAAATGAAATAATGTTTTGTTCTAAATATGAAAATGATACAATATTCCATGCATTGTTTTATTTAAATTTAAAGTGTGATTGGTTTATTATTATGGAATCGATTATAGAACACTTGGTGATAACCTACTCGGATTTATAGCTCACACCATACCTTTACCTTTGGGTGTTTCTAGATTTTCTTACGCTAGATCTGAGCAAAGGGAAAGTGACACTTGAAGGTGGTGGATTTTATTGATCCTTGGGACCATGGATTGAAGGTGGGGACTGTTGGAGATGAGGTCCACTTGATACACAGGGTTTTGAGTTCTTTTGATGTGTGTTGATGGAAGTTTGGGTTGTGGTTTCCTTTGAGTTGTTTATCTATCTTCTTGGGTAATGTTTTACCTATTTGACTTATGGTACTTTCTTCTCTAGGAGTGTTGACATACCAACTTGTATATTGTTATCTTCCACTTTATTGTGGAAAACCCATTCCCTCTTTATTCTTGTTTGATGCCAGGTTCTAGTCACCAACCCATGGCTATCAAGAATGCCCTTCGAGATATGTTAGTACCGGCTCTGGTGTTAGGATACTAGGGTTTTAGAGACCTAGTTTCACCTTTTAATACTTTGAAATATTTCTATGTAAATTTCCAAAGTTAGGCGCTGAGACGATGTGCAATTTCGAGGCTCGGTGTTCTCGAAATTAATTTTATAAAAATATTAAGTATATTTTATACTATGCACATAAATGAAATAGGATAACTCTTAAAAGGTATCTTGGATCAGAAATATAAGGGCATGGTTGAGTCTGTAACATGTAATTTACCCTAGGTGGGGCATAACCTTTGTCAGTGTGGGACTTCTGTGCAAAAATCCACATAGGGGAAACATTGTAAATAAAATAATTAAACTTAATAATTTTACCCTTGATGTCTTATCAAATAACTTTCGATTAGGGTCTCAGATTAGAAATCCAAAAATTTCATTGATTTCGAAATGGTGTGTTTTATCGAGGCGCGACATAAAATGAGAGGGCGCATAGGTTTCAGATTTCGTGATTGTTGGTGGGTTCCTGTGTTTTTCTGTAAATATAAAATTAATGTATTATGAATAGGGTTATCCCCTAATATCTCTCTCTATCCACCAAACCTTCTCTCTCTACCGTTCTTCCTCATTCTTCATCAGATCGGGGATAAATCTCCACCAAAACTGCAGCGGATTGAAGTGGGAGCACTGTGGATGCATCTCCAACGATGAATGGTCAATTCGAGGTAGGATTCTTGTTGATTTTCACACCCCAATTTCCATTATTGATTTATTCTTTAATTCATCATCAAATCCTTTGTTTTGAGAATCGATGTGATGGCCAAACGAACACGACCATTGGCCGATCCTTGTTTTGTCGTGTTCTTCACCGTTATTCGCCTTTAATCTTTGCTATGTCGAAAAATCAACAAATCATCGAGCAGAGGATGGAACTATGAAGCCCTCAACCCCAAGATCCCGAAATATTTCTCATTTCAATTTTCCGACCAATGAAGTGGTCCTAGTGGTCTGTGGAGGAAGACGACAGTGCTGCTCCGACCAAGGTGGTGGCCAGTGGTAGTGTGTGGTGGCCGGGCGAGAGGTGGCTGACAACACTGGCCGTCTAGAGAGCAGATCAGGCATATGTCAGTAGCGGCGTTGAGTCGACCGGTGAGCAGAGCAAGCAGAGGTCGGTGGTGGCACTGAGTCGGCCAACGAGCAGAGCATGCAGAGGTCCTATGAGGCCTTAAGGCATAGTATAACTGGGGACGGTTCGATGAGCTGGAGCGCAAGGTGGAGGTGCATCTAGGGCCATCCGATGGTGTCAGGATGGCAGAGCCACATCATAGCCAGACTAGAGTCGAGGTGGGGTCGCCGCGCGTGACCCTAGGAGGCAACGACCCGCGCGACGTGGGTCACCTTGTTGATGAGGGGACCAGGCTGGGAATAGGAAGACTGAGCTGCACGGATGGGCTATGGGATGGTGGTACAGAACCCAGATGGATGGGGTGGGCCAGCCCAGGTAGACAGGTCCGGCCAAAATGGGCCGGATCGGTTTGTTTTGGGATCACAAGGCTTTCAAAAATCTATATCTTCTAATCCGAGCATCTGATTAATGCGATGTCTATGGGAATGAGTCCCTCTCTTCGAGACAAATCATTTTAGACTGACTGGGGAATTTTAGGACTTGGTTTCATGGATCAGTTCCACGAAACACTTGAGTTTAATAATAATAATATATTTATTATTATTCAGGCTTCTTGTTTTGGACGCGACACCTACATGCCTTGTCTAATTAACATATCGTTAGTGGTGGAACAACCCTGGTCCTTGGGATAAAATTTCAAGACAACTTTCTTGTGTTTAAACTAAAGTTGAGGTGCGAGCCCTATGGGGTCCAGTTCGCATGCTTTGCGGTGAAATACAAATTTTTCACTGGGTATCCTTTTTGGATGATTGAGTAGTCAATACTGTGATTTTTTCCGAAAGGATTGTAGTGGTGCGATCCATATAATTAATTTATAGACTAAGGCATGGGCCCCACGATATGAATTTCAATCAAAATGTGGCGTCACACAAATTTTCCACCAGATGTTTGATTGGAGTGAGTGGATAGTCTACCTCGTGTGTTTTTCGCAAGGATCACAATGGTGTGATCCATTTGGATGTGCAGAGCCTTATTCATGACCTCTTAAATGTGGAAATATGAAAGGAATATTGATGGAAGACTCTTTTGACTTGTTTGAAGTGAATCCATGGATGCAGTGATTATGTGACGACATCAGTGATACTAGAGTGGAACCCTACAACCGGGATGGGCATGGGTCCCCAATCTTAATAGAGTGGAACCCTCTAGCTAGGTTGGGCATGGGTTCTAGACCTTTTCCGAGTGGAACCCTCCAGCTGGGCTAGGCATGGGTCCTTGACCTTACTAGAGTGGAACCCACCATCCGGGCTGGGCATGGATCCTTGACCTTTTCCATGTGGAACCTTCCAGCTGAGCTGGGCATGGGTCCTCAACCTTGAGACGACCTTTTACTATGGATTAGTAGAGATACGTACATGGAAATCAATTTGGACTCACGAGAAAGAGGGGTTCTTTCCTCACTGATACATGTCCTTGTGACATGACCTAAAATAGTCTGGGAGAGATAGACCCGCCTAAAGAGGATATTATCGAGGTGTGTTGTTCCAATCCTTTTGACTTGCAGTTTATGGAAGACGTTAGGAATGATGGGTATCGATGGTGGTTACTTCTGGGACTGGTGGTGACTCTTTTATTAGGCTAAGCTGTGAGATGGATATCCCCTTACTCTCTCTTTTGAGCATCTTTGAATGATCATATGTATATATACACAAACTATTGCAGTACCCACTCCTTGGGTTCTAGTTACTCTCCTTCCGGGAGAGGTGAAGACACACGGGATATAACACATGCTTTATGTGTCTAGATTCTTGTAGTTGGATGAGTATACTCTTCTATGATAGGTAGTGAAGACTAAATGAGAAGTTCACCTTATCACAGTTTCTAGCTCCTTGTGTTTGGATGAGCTTACTTCACTCTCTTATTGGGTTGAGCTGCACTCTTTCACTGTACTTTTTTCTATCTGTTGTATTTCCTATCTTCTTGTATCTCTTATTGCTCCCCCTTCTCTTTGAGGCATCTTACTGGGTATGTTTATAATCACCCCTGCATGAGATTTGACCACATGTATCATGCCTTATACAGACTACACATAGGTTTGATCATGACTTTAGAGGAGCTCAGGGATACAGAAGCTTAGACCGTGTGTGGTGGTCATAGTTTGGATTCCCTGAGCATGGATTCCTTAGTAGCTTTACTTTTAATTTTCTATCAGGTTGGGAAACTGTTCTGGTTGGGCGTGTTTTTCCCCTTTCCTTTTTGTTTTCATTACTATAACCATAATTTTTTAGTGGTCCATGCATGCTTGGGTTTACTTTTTAGCAGGTTGCATCTTTTACTTATTTCCCTCTTCACTTTTTCATTGATTTGGATATATGTGTGTACAAGTATTTAGAAAAATGAATCCTTGAGTTTTTTGTGCCTTCAATGCTATTCTCCACCCTTTGTCCTATAGTGGCGGTCTTTGGATAGTTGTGACTCGAGCCTCAACATGGGTTGAGTCGTGAAAAAGTGGTATCAGAGGTGGTTCGACCCTTGGGAAGTTGTTCATATGTTTCCCTAAAAAGGTATTGGTTAGGATTAGGGAAATAGTTTCAACATATATTGAGTGTGGATCTCAGGCTAGGGAGTTATGTGATGGTGTGGTGTCTAACATAGCCATTTACTAGGACCCTGATTACTCGCTTGTTGACTAAGTATGCTGAGACATTTTTTGTAGGGAATTTTGGAACATGCATTATATAAGACTGATTCTTTTAGTGTCTTTGTTGAGTCAGATCCCCTTTACTGTTGTTGTTATTGAATATATATTTTCTCATCTAACCGAAATACTCCTTGATAACTTATAGGATTCCTCTGTGATGGCATCCATCCAGGATACCCACTCGAGTTCGTGACAACGACATTGTGAGCAATGAGGCCTCAGTACGTGGCCCATCATGAAACCCCCTTCATTCGGGTGAGCCAGTAATGACACCTCCACCCATGGATAATCAGTTAGTACCAGCATCATAGTCCAAGGATGGGCATAGGATGAGCGTGCTTCGTGAGTTCCAGTACCATAGGCCGTTGAGGTTTCATGGTGAGCCAGACCCTCAGGAGGAAGAGGACTGGTTGGAGTCAGTGGTCCACCTCTTTAGGTTGGTGCGGACCCCAGCAGATTAGATGGTGGATTTAGCAGCCATCCTTTTTCATAGGACGGTTGGGAACTGGTGGAGTTTAGTTACCCAAATGCACGATGAGTCAGCACTCTCATGGGACGAGTTCCAACAGCTATTTCGCGAGGAGTACTTCACCTCGTGCTTGAACTTCATTAGGATTCAGGATCTTTTAGAGATGATACAGGGATCCATGATAGTGGCTGCATACACATCTAGGTTTAAATAACATACACACTACTCACTGGATATGGTCCATGATGGTTACTTCCAGGCATGGAAGTTCGAGTAGGGTCTCATCCAAGAGATACGTGCCAGTGTAGCTCCCATGTGAATCTCTACTTATGTCGTGGTGTTGAAGCATGCACTTGTGATGGAGAGTTTTCTATCCAAGGGGTGCTAGTTGGATGGGCCTGGTAGTGGTCACTTCAGAGCGGAGACGTTCACAACAGTTGGTAGACGTCAGGTAGCAGTGCCTCAGTGCTCGAGATCTTTTCATGATGAGACTCGACCACGTGGAAAAACAACACTAGGACCACAAAGATAAGTGGGTCATCCCAGAGATGTCCGATCTTTTACGAGTGATGGGTGAGGTAACATGGCACGAGACTACCCGATACAATGAGTTGAGCATATTGGGCAGGAAGTAGGTGGAATACCACGGAAAAGGTAGCACTGTGATCAGGGTGGTCCCCAAGGAGGCAATTCTAGAAGAGAAGCTGGAGGAGTATGAGGACTAGGTGGTGGGGGAAGATGCCATGAGATCCTCCCACCACCACTGGGTGGCCTGCATCAGGATTAGGGAGTTGGCGGTTGGGTCCACATACAGCTGCAGGCTATGGATGTTCATGATCCTCCAGCACACGAGATGATCCAAGGTATGCTATGTGTTTATTATACTCTTTCTTCAATGTCAGTAGAAACATGAGCCAATCAATTTTTTATCTCGTTACTCCTTGTATAGGAGTTGAAGCTCATAGTAGAGATGTTATCACAATGACATTATATCTCAGGAAAACAGAAACAAAACCCTCAGGTGACTGCCCTCTGGCATAATGAATAGTGCCCTCAGGCATATGGAATCTCACCCTCAGGCATACTGAATATTGCCCTTAGGCACGGAATCTACTGCCCTCAGGCATGAGAAACGTTTCCCTCAGGCTAAACAACACTACCCTCAGGCTAAACAAGCACTGCCCTCAGGCATGAGAAATGTTACCCTCAGGCTAACAAACACTTCCCTCAGGCTAAATAGAATACATCCCTCATACATTCCATAGGAAACCAAGTAACCGGGCCGATCCCAACATACAAACAAGAATTTAAATAAAATTATTCTCAAGTCAATTCAATAATCATTATTACAATGTCATACCCTCGGTATCCTGGCCAAACGGCTAAACAGAGGAACACACCCTGGGGTGGTCCTGGATCCAAGCAGTGATCCCAAACAATAGTTTATTATCAAATTTAATTACCTATACAATTATAGGGATTCAAAACAGCCAAGGCCTCAGCCACATGACACCCCAACATGGGTTCATAGCTCAACGGTACACAAAAATGCACAACAGTTGGAATTTAAACACCAAGCCACCTACTACTCAGGCACACAAGGCAAAGTAGGCATGCCAACAAACAAGAAATACGCCTCATGTCATGATCAACATCCACCAACCAGGAAGCACCTCTGGTAACCACTACACCATCAACAACCCAAGTCAAATATAAAAAAACAAGTGAGGGTGGTCGAACGCCCAACCCAGCACTAAAAACAAAACCCCACTGGATTACTAGTTTGGAACGGGTTCTAGATGACACTCGAACACATGCCCATGTTTCTATGGGAATCTCTCCTTCTATATCTTTTATCTTCTGATAGTGAGAGATTTTATTTGGAGGGGAAATGTGTATGTGGGAACTACAGTTCATCATGATGGAACCTTATGACGTAATCTTGGGCATGGATTGGATTTCCATGGTTAGATCCCAGATTGACTATTTCCATAGGCTAGTCAGATTCTTTCACATTGATGGGATGGGGTTTACCTTTCTTGGTGAATGGGGCCTTGTGGTAGAGAAGGCGAGTGCTATGAGAAAGAGACTACAAACTTTTACCCATTAGTTATCAAGCATGAAGTTTGGTACAAAAAAATCTTTAGGAACTTGGGTTTCTTCAATTATGGAGGATTATATGGATATCTTCCTTGAAGATGTCCCAGGACTACCTCTAAGGTGATAGTTGAAGTTTTTCATTGACATGCAACTAGGGACTGCCCCGATATCTTCTACAGCATATCAGATGACACCCACTGAGCTCTGGGAGCTACATTGACAGTAAAAGGACCTTCCTGGGAAGGGTTTCATCAGAACTAGTGTGTCACCCTGTGCAGATATAGTTATGTTCATGAAGAATTCATACAAGAGTTTATGGATTTGTGTGGATTATCGTCGCCTGAACCAGGCCACGATAAATAAATAATACCCATTACCGAGGACTGATGACCTATTCGACTATTGGAAAGATGTGAGGTTGTTCTCCAAGATCGATCTAAGATTTGACTTCCACTGGTTACTAGTTTGTGAGGCTGATATTACAAAGTTGGCCTTTCATTGTCACTATGGGCATTATGAGTTCCTAGTGATACCCTTTGATGTAACAAAAGACATATATGTTTTAATGGCATTGATGAACTAAGTCTTCCAACCATAATTGGACTGGTTTTTTATTGTATTTATAGAAAAAATACTCGTTTACTCAGCATCATAGGAGTAGCACACAAAGCACCTGAGGATAGTCCTTGATTTACTTAGAGAGAATCAACTTTATTGAAAGATCCAAAAGTGTCAGTTCTTGGTACGTGTGGTTCACTTTCTGGGGCATGTCATCTCTGAAGAGGGTTTAGCCATGGATCTTATGAAGATCAAAGAAATTCATACTTAGGAGCCACACAATAATGCATCAGAGGTGTAGAGATTTCTTGGTTTGGTTGGGTGCTATATGGTATTTGTGGTAGAATTATCCAGGATCACATCCCCTTTGATGGATCTAACATGGAGGGGATAACCATTTACCTAGTCTGAGCAGTACCACATAGCCTTTGAGGAGTTGAGGCATAGGTTTAAGAGCGCTCCAATTCTGATACTACTAGAGGAGGGCGTTGATTTTGTAGGGTATTGTAATGCCTCAGGAGATGGGATCAATTGTGTCTTGATGCAACAACAGGCAGTCAATCCGTACAGGTCAAGGAAGTTGAGACCCCATGATTAGAACTATGTGATTCATGACTTGGATCTCAAAACAGTAGTCTTCACCCTGAGGAACTATGTGATTCATGACTTGGATCTCAAAACAGTAGTCTTCACCCTGAGGATATGGAGACACTACCTCTTAGGAGAGTGCTTTGTGGTTTACTCAGATCACCAGAGTCTCAAGAATATATTTACCCAGAGAGATCTGGATCCGAGGTAGCGACGCTGGTTAGAGTTTCTATAGAACTTTGAATTTGAGATAGTCTATACTCCAGGGAAGGGAAACATTGTAGCAGATTCCCTTAGAAGGAAGTCCCAGGCTTGCCTTGTGTAGGAAGCTTCATAGTAGTTAGCTTCCCTACAGCTGAACCTGGTGGAGTAGGAGGGTGCAAATTTTCTACAATCGATAATAATGACTCCTTCTCTCCTTGGGTGTGAGAGAGAGTCCCGACTAGGATATAGAAATATGAATTTCTGCATGACCAGATATTCACAGGAAACACACCTAATGGGTATTATGAAGGAGGGAATCATAAGATCTTGTTCCAGGGGAGAATAGTGATTCCAATCACGATGTTGGAGGAGGTGATGCGAGAGTTCCATACTTCTCCCTTAGCTTTACATCCTGGTGTGGGAAGGATGTACATGAATCCTTAGCAGTAGTTTTGGTGGTGGGGAATGAGATGAGGTGTTGCTGAGTTCATCTCATAATGCCTTACCTGTCCGTAGGTGAAGGCCGAGCATCAAGTTCTGATGGGTTTGGTGCAGCCTCTCGACATTATAGAGTGTAAATGGGATGGAATATCCATAGACTTTTTCATTGGGATTACTTGCATAGTGAAGGTCCATGACGCCATCTCGGTGATAGTGGATGAACTCACCAAGTCAGTGCACTTCCTTACTATTAGGGAGTAGATCTCAGTGGAGAGTTTTGGGTAGTTGTACTTATGGGAGATCATCCGTCTTTACAGGGTACCCTCGATTATTTTCTAAAATTGTGATGTGAAATTTACATCACAATTGTGAAGAGGCCTGCAGGAGGCATTTAGAACCCGAATGTGAATGAGTATAACCTTTCACCCTCAGACCGATGGGTAGACCAAGCGCACTATCCAGGTGATAGAGGATATGCTGAGGGCTTGCATGCTAGATTTCGATCAGGGATGGGAGGATCGCCTACCTTTGGTAGAGTTTATGTATTGTATGTATGTGTATGTATGTGTATGTATGAGTATGTGTGTGCATGTGTATGTATATGTATCTATCTATATGTGTATGCATATGTATGTTTATGTGTAAGTGTGTATGTGTATGTGTACGAATGTGTATATGTATGTATATGCATGTGTATGTTTATGTAAGTGTATGTGTATGTGTATGTATGTATGTGTATGTGCGTGGGTATATGTATGTGCATGTGTATGTGCATGCATGTGTATGTGTCTATTTATTTGTATATGTGAATGTGCATGTATATGTCTGTACATAACTCGATACACAAAAGTATGTGTTGGTTCATATATACATAACATGCATAAAAAATTATACATTTATATAAATGGAAATATTTTTAATTATAATAATTTTTTAAAAGTAGGTAATAATTAAATACTTTTTTATAAAAAATTAATACAATAAATACATTTATATAATAAATTTGTAATACTAATATATATATATATTAACAGTTGCAAATCTATTTAAATATAAATATTAAAATTCTTAATTTTAATTTTATAGTTTTATAATTAGTTATATATTACAAAAAAATGTTTATACATAATATTATTATTTGAACTTTTTTTAATGATATATATTAAATTTATATAATTAATAATACTCTTTATTATAATTAATTTTTCTAACATAGTTAACAACTAACTAAATTTATTCATTTTATTATAAATTAATTTGGTATTTTTTAATTTATTATAATATTAATCATTTATTCATAATATATATTGTAATATTAACACATTTATTATAATATCATCATATTAATACATTTATTGATAAATTTATCATAATATTAATACATTTCTCATAATAATAGGTCAATCACATCCACCACCGTAGAACACAACACAAGGAAGAAAATTGTCGTAAACATGTGTAACATCCTGTTACCTTTCATACGGTATGCCTTGTCCTTTGGTTTTTGGTTTTGGGGTATTTAGTAGAGTCTGGGTTTTCTGCTGTATGATGGGCAATCATGTTGTGTAATGGGGTGCCCGCGGGGCACGAGTGAGTTGGTTAAAGGCGGTGGCGTCCTGACCCCAAGGTTCCAGGTTCGAGTCCTCACAAAGCAACGTGCACTATATGCTAACAATCCTCTCGTGGATCCCTCTACCCCTTTGGGAACTGGACTAAGCCCAAGGGTTGGCCACCTTGGGCCTCGTTGGGGACGTGTGGCGTGCAGGTGGGGAGGCCACCCCAACACATCGTTACCTAACAACACGTTTGGCCACTTTGGTGGTGGCGCGGTGGTGAAGGTGAGTGGCCTAAACACGTCGTTCTTTGGGAGGTTCAGAGTTCGAATCCTGGGAGTCCGCTTTCGGGGCGAGCCTCTCCCCCAGGATCCACCCGTCTTTTTGGGTCGCCTGGTCTTAACTGGGTGGGAAAAATGAGGCGTGGTCCACTATGCTGACGGATTGCTTTGACAAACCATCGTCATCCAGACCGTTATTCTCTGGGAGGAATTGCCATCTCATTTGGAAACAGCTCCTTCCCCGGCTAGGGCTCTACCTCCAGGCAGTGACCCCTTCGTGGGGGAGGGGGGTGACCATGTGTGGAGGGTTCGAAAAGGCCACACATGAGAATTCCCTTTCCAAAAAAAGTGATGTTGTGTAATGGGATTAGAAGACATTTCTTTTTCGCTAGGAAGATGTCGTGAGGAATTTATAGGGCATTAAAGGTTACACATTGTTTACTTGGAATTCACGATGTGTAAGGAAAAAATTAGCTTTTAATAAAAAGGAGACACTTTTTCGGTATAATCGGACTTCGTGGATTAGACAACATGAACCGGGGTTACATGCCATGTAATTCTCGAGGAAGGCAGTTTTAAGTGTGTTTCACGTCTAATTTTTCATTTCATTCACTTGTATCCCTCTCCCCTCTCAACCTAGAGCCTCTTAGGGGAAATTTTAGAGACATTCCCTTCTTTCAAATCACTTCGGTCAGTGATTTATCTTCATGACGGTTATGTTGCTTCTCTCAGGGTAAGTGGATATCCTCTCATGCATTTTCTTCCACCCCCTCTTTATATCCTCCTTAGAGTTTGATAAATCATCATGAAATTGATGGATCTAAACTCCGTTTAATTGAATCTTGATTCCAGGGTGTGTTCCTAGATCTTTCGTGCCTTTGTTCTCCATTGAATTTCCTGTTGCGGGTGTTGATCGTTTGGTTTCTGGGATTAAAGGTAAGTGGTTCCATTTAAGAATCTCCATGCAATTGAAACCTTTAATTGCTTGATTTGTTTGAAATAACTTTCATTTGATTTTTAAAACCCCAATTTGACATGATTTGAAGCTTGAATTTGAAATGACATGGATTATGATAAAAAACCAAAATTCTAATGGAATTGGAATAATGGGATGAAATATGATAAAGATGTTGGGATTTTTTGATTTAAAATTTAAATAATAAGGAGAGAGAAAATTATTAATAGAGGGATTTTCTCAACATTAATGGAGGATTTTCTCCCAACATTAATGAAGAGTTATTCCCAATATTAATTGATGGAATAATGATGAAATTATGAATATTGACCACATTAAATAGAAATATGGACATGATATCTATATAAGAGGATGCAGTAGCATGTTTTGGAATGTGGGATGACAAATATGTAGCTTCCAAGAGAGAATGACGAAGGGGTTTCCACATTTGCGGTAACCGGTGTGAAGTGAAGATGATGAAGACGAATGAAGCAGAGATGATAACGATGGCGATGATGGCGTGTAAATGACGGTGAATGAAAGCGTGTGCATGAAGATGATGGCATGCGATGTTGCAAAGAGAATTGTCGACGATGACGTGCAAAGAGACTCATGAAGGTGCCATGTACCGAAAGTCCTCTTGGTTGCAGAGATCAAGTGGCGTGTCTTGGTTGCTATGGTCATCGGTACAAACAAAAAATGATACGTTCATGGGTGTTGGTGTTGCATTGTAAAAGGCCTTTGGGTGTGATTTTAAAAATCCTTCAGGTGATGTAAAATTCATTCATGTGATAAAATGCCTTCGGGTGATAAAAGGCCTTCGGGTGAGTATGCTCTTGTGCGTTTTCTGCATTGATGACTTCTGTTGTGGCGCTGGGCTCCACACCCCAACAGTGGTATTAGAGGGATTGGTTGAAGTGCTCAGTTGCAGAACATGATGGAAAGAATATGGTGGAACATCTTATCAAAGACTCAGATGTCATTGGAAAATGATGGCGATATCAGCAGTGTTGCTGGAATATCAAAAGTCTTTTTGGCCGCAGGTGTCATGTGGCATGTTCCGTTCATTGGGTGACAATCAGAGCTTGGTGGAGTTGGCAATCAAATTGGCCGAGATGGTAGAGATGAATGTGGAGTATTTGAATTTTAAATCAATGTGGAGACTGCTGAGATTTTTTGATTTAAAATTTAAATAATGAGGAGAGAGAAAATTATTAATGGAGGGATTTCTCAACATTAATGGAGGATTTTCTCCCAACATTAATGAAGAGTTATTCTCAATATTAATTGATGGAATAATGATGGAATTATGAATTTTTACCACATTAAATGGAGATATGGACATGATGTCTATATAAGGGGATGCGGTAACATGTTTTGGAATGTGGGATCGCAAATTTGTAGCCTCCAAGAGAGAATGATGAAGGGGTTGCCACATTTGCGGTAACCGGTGTGAAGTGAAGATGATGGAGATGAATGAAGAAGAGGCGATAACGATGGCGATGATGGCATGTCAACGACGGTGAATGAAAGAATGTGCACGAAGATAATTGTGTGCAACGATGTAGAGAGAATTGTTGATGATGGAATGCAAAGAGATTCATGAAGGTGACATGTATCGAAAGTCCTCTTGGTTTCAGCGATCAAGTGGCGTGTCCAGGTTGTGATGATCGGTGGTACAAACAAAAAAAGGTACGTTCATGGGTGTCACTGTTGCGTTGTAAAAGGCCTTTGGGTGTGATATTAAAAATCCTTCGGGTGATGTAAAATTCCTTCAGGTGATAAAATGCCTTCGGGTGATAAAAGGCCTTCGGGTGAATATGCTCTTGTGCGTTTTCTACAACGACGACTTCCGTTGTGGTGCTGAGCTCCGTGCCCTAACAAAAGATGGAATTGATGAAATGATTTGAGATTTTTTTGAGAAAATTTCTTAAATTGAAACAATGAAAGCCCACATTTGGTTTTAGATTGAAAAGGTATGAAATGCTAAAAAACTAGTGTTTTGGTTTTGAAATTGAATTGGAATATTGAAACTAAAAATTGGGCAATTGAATTGTAAAAGATGATTTTATTTGAAATGAGGTGAATTGCTCATTGGTGATTGATTAATTGCGTACATGTGATCCTGGGTAGTTAGTGGGCTATTTAGGATAAACATGCTAGGGTCTTGATCCATTATCAATGGATTGACTATGAAAATTCTATAAAAAACCTAGTTCAACATGATTATCCTTGATGGGATGTTGATAAGTCATTTTCCTTCTGAGCCTAAGGGATTTGTGCACACATTTTTAGCCTTGATCACTGATTTGAGAAGTGTGAGGATCCTATAAGCAGCAACTAATGCACTTCAGGGAAGATGACCATAGTGCTTGTTGTGTATGATTTTGATTTTATAAGCCATTGTTTATAGAACTGATTTACTCTTTCCAAATGATTTCCATAAATAATTTTATATTAAATGATTATTTAAACCATGTTTGAAATATTTTCCTTATATTGAAATGAAGGAATGTTTTGTTCTAAATATGAAAATGATACAATATTCCATGCATTGTTTTATTTAAATTGAAAATGTGATTGGTTTATTATCATGGAATCTATTATATAACACTTAGTGAGAAGCTACTGAGATTTATAGCTCACACCATACCTTTACCTTTGGGTGTTTCTAGATTTTCTTATGCCAGATCTGAGGAAAGGGAAAGTGACTCTTGAAGGTGGTGGATTTTATTGATCCTTGGGACCATGGAATGATGGTAGGGACTGTTGGAGACGAGGTCCACTTGATACATAGGGTTTTGAGAGATTTTGATGTTTGTTGATGGAAGTTTGGGTTTTGGTTTCCTTTGAGTTGTTTATCTATCTTCTTGGGTAATTTTTTACCTATTTGACTTATGGTACTTTCTTATCTAGGAGTGTTTACATACCAACTTGTATATTGTCATCTTCCGCTGTTTTGTGGAAAAACCATTCCCTCTTTATTCTTGTTTGATGCCAGGTTCTAATCACCAACCCATGGCTATCAGGAAAACCCTTCGAGTTATGTCAGTTTCGGCTCTGGTGTCAAGATACTAGGGTTGTAGAGGCCTAGTTTCATCTTTTAATACTTTGAAATATTTCTATGTAAATTTCCAGAGTTGGGCGATGAGATGACGTGCAATTCCGAGGCACAATGTGCCCTAAATTAATTTTATAAAAATATTAAGTATATTTTATACTATGAATGTAAAGGAAATATGATAACTCTTAAAAGGTATCTTGGATCAGAAATATAAGGGCATGGTTGAGTATGTAACATGAAATTTACCCTAGGTGGTGCATAACCTTTGTCAACGTGGGACTTTTGTGGAAAAAGCCACGTAGGGGAAAAATCATAAATAATATAATTAAACTTAATTATTTTACCCTTGATGTCTTATCAAATAAATTTTGATCAGGGTATTAGATTAGAAATCCAAGAATTTCATTTATTTCGAAATGGAGTGTTTTATTGATGCGGGACATAAAATGATACGGAAAAGAGGTTTCAGATTTCACGATTGTTGGCGGGATCCCGCATTTTTATATAAATAGAAAATTAATGGATTATGAATAGGGTTAGCCCCTAATCTCTCTCTCTATCCACCAAACCTTCTCTCTCTATTGTTCTTCCTCATTCTTCATCGGATCAGGGATCAATCTCTTCTAAAACCTCAACGGATTGAAGTGGGAGCACTGTGGATGCGTCACCAACAATGAACGATCGATTCGAGGTTGGCTTCTTGTTGATTTTGAAACCCTAATTTCCATTATTTATTTATTCTTGAATTCGTCATTAAATCCTTTTTTTGAGCATTGAGGCGATGGACAAACAAACACGACCATTTCCTGATCCTCGTTTTGTCGTGTTCTTCACCGTTCTTCACCGTTCTTCACCTTTAATCTTTGCTATGTCAAAAAATCGAAAAATCCTTGAGAAGAGGATGGAACTATGAATTTGTCAACCCAAGGATCCCAAAACAGTTCTCATTTCAATTTTCTGACCAATGGAGTGGTCCTAGTGGTCTGCGGAGGAAGATGGTAGCGCTGCTCCGGCTAGGGTGGTGGCCAGTGGCAGCATGTGGTGGCCAGGCAAGAGGTGGCTGGCAACACTGGTCGTCTAGAGAGCAGAGCAAGTAGAGGTCAATGGTGGCACTGAGTCGGCCAATGAGAGGAGCATGAAGAGGTCTGATGAGGCCTTGAGGCGGAGTATAACCGGGGATGGGTCGACGAGCTGGAGCGCAAGGTGGCGGTGCATCTAGGGCCATCTGGTGGTGTTGGGATGGTGAAGCCGCATCACGACCAGGCTAGAGGAGAGGTGGGGTTGCTGCGCGCGACCCTAGGAGGCAACGACCCGCGCGACGGGGGTCACCTTGTTGATGAGGGGACTAGGTTGGGAAGAGGAAGACTGTTCCACACAGCTGGGCTGTGGGCTGGTGGTATAGGACCAGGATGGCTGGGGTTGGCCATCCCATGTAGATGGGTCCGACCAAAATGGGTCGGGCTGGTTTGTTTTGGGCCCGTAAGGCTTTTAAAAAGCCATATCTTCTAATCTGAGCGTCCGATTGATGCGCTGTCTATGGGAACAAGTCCCCCTCTTCGAGAAAAATCTTTTTAGACTAACTATAGAATTTTAGGACTTGGTTTCATGGATCAGTTCCACAAAACACTTGAGTTTAATAATAATAATAGATTAATTATTATTCGGGTTTCTTGTTTTGGACGCGAAACCTACATGAATTGTCTAATTGACGTACCGTTAGTGGTGGAACAACCCTGGTCCTTGGGATAAATTTTCATGACAAATTTCTTTTGATTAAACTAAAGTCGAGGTGCGATCTCTATGGGGTCTAGTTCACATGATTTGCGGTGAAATACAACTTTTTTACTGGGTATCCTTTTTGGATGATTGAGTAGTCAATACTATGAGTTTTTCCAAAAGCATTACAGTGGTGATATCCATATAATTAATTTATAGACTAAGGAATGGGCCCCACGATATGACTTTCAATTGTAATGCAACGTCACACAACTTTTCCACTGGATGTTTGATTGGAGTGAGTGGATAGTATACCTCACGTGTTTTTCGCAAGGACCACAATGGTGTGATCCGTTTGGATGTACAAAACCTTATTCATGACCTCTTAATTGTGGAAACATGAAAGGAATATTGGTGGAAGACTCTTTTGACTTGTTTGAAGTAAATCCATGGATGTAGTGATTATGCGACGACATCAGTGATACAAGAGTGGAACCCTCCAGCCGATATGGGAATAGGTCCTCAACCTTAATAGAGTGAAACCATCTAGATGGGTTGGGCATGGGTCCTAGATCTTTTCTAAGTGGAACCCTCCAGCTGGGCTAGGCATGGGTCCTTGACCTTACTAGAGTGGAACCCGCTAGCCAGGTTGGGCATGGATCCTCGACCTTTTCTGAGTGTAACCCTCCAGTCGGGCTAGGCATGGGTCCTCAACCTTGAGACAACCTTTTTACTATGTATTAGTGGAGAGATGTACATGGACATCAATTTGGACTCACGATAAAGAGGGGTTCTTTCCCCACCGATACACGTCCTTGTGACATGACCACAAATAGTTTGGGTGAGATAGAACCGCCTAAAGAGGATAGTATTGAGGTGTGTTCTTCAATCCCTTTTGGCTTGCAGTTTAGGGAAGATGTGAGGAATGATGGGTATCAATGGTGGTTACTTCTGGGACTGGTGGAGACTCTTCTTCTGGACTGAGTTGTGAGATGGAGATCCCCTTACTCTCTTGTTTGAGATTATTTGACTGATCATATGTATATATACACAACCTATTGCAGTACCCACTCCTTGGGTTCTGGTTACTCTCCTTCCGGGAGAGGCGAAGACACGCGGGGTATGGCACATGCTTTTTGTGTCTAGATTCTTGTGGTTGGATGAGTCTACTCTTCTACGATAGGTAGTGAAGACTCAATGAGAAGTTCACCTTATCACAGTTTCTAGATCCTTGTGTTTGGATGAGCTTACTTCACTCTCTTGTTGGGTTGAGCCACACTATATCACTGTAATTTGTTCTATCTGCTATATTTCTTATCCTCTTGTATCTCTTACTGCTCCCCTTCTCTTTGAGGCATCCTACTGGGTATGTTTATACTCACCCCTGCATGGGATTTGACCACACGTATCATGTCTTATACAGATGACACATAGGTTTGATCATGACTTTAGAGGAGCTTAGGGATACAGAAGCTTAGAAAGTGTGCGGTGTTCATAGTTTGAATTCCCCGAGCGTGGATTCCTTAGTAGCTTTACTTTTAATTTTCTGTTAGGTTGGGACACTGTTCTGGTTGGGCATGTTTTCCCCCTTTCCTTTCTGTTTTCATTACTATATCCATATGGTTTTAGTGGTCCATGCATGCTTGGGTTTACTTTTTATCCGGTTTCATCTTTTACTTCTTTCCCTCTTCACTTTTTCATTGAGTTGGATATGTGTGTGTACAAGTATTTAGAAAAAGGAATCCCAAAGTTTGTTGTGCTTTCAATGCTATTCCCACCCTTTGGCCTATAGTGGCGGTCTTTGGGTAGTTGTGACTCGAGCCTCAACATGGGTTGAGTCGTGAAAAAGTGGTATCAGAGGTGGTTCGACCATTGGGACATTGTTCATACGTTTCCCTAAAAAGGTATTGGTTAGGTTTAGGGAAATAGTTTCAACATATCTTGAGAGTGGATCTCAGGATAGGGAGTTTTGTGATGGTGTGGCAGCTGACGTAGCCATTTACTAGGACCCTCATTACCCGCTTTTTGACTCAGCATACTGAGACATTTTTTATAGGGAATTTTGGAACATGCATTATATAAGACTGATTCTTTTACTGTCCTTTTTGAGTTGGATCCCATTTATTGTTGTTATTATTGAATATATATATGCTCATCTGACTACAATACTCCTTGATAACTTCTAGGATTCCTCCGTGATGGCATCCATCCAGGATAACCACTCGAGTTCATGACAATGACCTTGTGAGAAATGAGGCCTCAGTACATGGCCCATCATGCGACCCCCTTCTTCCGGGTGAGCCAGTAGTGACACCTCCACCCGTGGAGAATCTGTTAGTTACAGCATCATAGGCCTAGGACGAGCATACGATGAGCGTGCTTCATGGGTTCTAGTACCAGAGGCTGTTGAGGTTTCATGGTGAGCCAAAACCTCAGGTGGAAGTGGGCTGGTTGGAGTGCGGACCCCATCAGATTAGATGGTGTCTTTAGCAACCATCCTTTTTCACAGGACGGTTGGGCGTTGGTGGAGTTTAGTTACCCAGATGCACGACGAGTCAACACTCTCGTGGGATGAGTTCTAGCAGTTTTTTCACGAGGAGTACTTCCCCTTGTGCTTGCGCTTAATTCGGATTCAAGATCTTTTAGAGCTACTAAAGGGAGCCATGACAGTGGCTACATACACATCTAGGTTTAAATAACATACACACTACTCCCTGGATATGGTCTATGATGGTTACTTCCGGGCATGGAAGTTCAAGTAGGGTCTCCTCCAAGAGATCTATGCCAGTGTAGTGCCCCTGTGCATCCCTACTTATGTCGTGGTGTTGAAGCATGCACTTGTGATGAAGAGTTTTCTATCTAAGGGGTGCCAGTTGGCTGGGCCTGACAGTGGTCACTTCAGAGCGGAGATATTCACAACAGTTGGTAGACATCAGGTAGCAGCACCTCGGAGCTGGAGATATTTCCATGATCAGACTCGACCACATGGACAAACAACACTAGGACCACAAAGAGAACAGGGTCATCCCAGAGATGGACACTGTTTTACAAGTGATGGGTGAGGTCACATGGCACGAGACTGCCTGACCCAATGAGTTGAGCATCCTGGGTAGGAAGTAGGTGGAATACCATGAAAGAGGTAGCACTATGATCAGGGTGGTCCCCAAGGAGGCAGTTCTAGAAGATGATGTGGAGGAGTATTAGGACCAGGTGGTGGGAGAAGATGCCATGAGATCCTCCCACAACCACCGAGCGGCCTACATCAGGCTCAGGGAGTTGGCGGCTGGGGCCACGCACAAATGTATGCTATGGATGTTTGTGATTCTCCATCACATGAGATGATCCAAGGTATGCTATGTGTTTATTATACTCTTTCTTAAATGTTAGTAGACACATGATCCAGTCACTTTTTTATCTCGTTACTCATAGTATAGGAGTTGAAGCTCGTAGTAGATACGTTATCACAATGACATTATCTCACGGGTTCTATGGGAAGCTCTTCTTCTATATCTTTTATCTTCTGGTAGTGAGAGATTCTATTTGGAGGGTAAATGTTTATGTGGGACCTATTGTTCATCATGATAGAACCTTATGACGTTATATTGGGCATGGATTGGATTTCCATGGTTAGAGCCTAGATTGATTGTCACCATAGGCTAATCAGATTCTTACACATTGATGGGATGGGGTTCACCTTTCTTGGTGAACAAGGCCTTGTAGTAGGGAAGGTGAGTGATATGAGAAAAAGACTAAAACCTTTTACCCATTAGTTATAAAGCATGACCCTTGGTACCAAAAAATATTTAGGCACTTGGGTTCCTTCAATTATGAAGGATTATATGGATGTATTCCCTGAAGATGCCCCGGGACTACCTCTGAGGTGACAGTTGAAGTTTTTCATTGACATGAAAATAGGGACTGCCCCGATATCTTTTGCGGCATATCGGATGGCACCCACCGAGCTCTGGGAGCTACATTGACAGCAGGAGGACCTTCACAGGATGGGTTTCATCAGAACCAGTGTGTCACCCTAGACAGATATAGTTTTATTCTTAAAGAAGGAAGATGAGAGTTTACAGATTTGTGTGGATTATCGTCGCCTGAACCAAGCCACAATAAAGAAATAATACCCCTTACCGAGGATCGATGACCTCTTAGACTAGTGGAAAGGTGTGAGGTTGTTCTCCAAGATTGATCTGAGATTTGGCTGCCACTAGTTATGAGTTTGTGAGGCTGATATTATGAAGTTGGACTTTAATTGTCACTATGGGCATTATGAGTTCCCATTGATGCCCTTCGATGTAAAAAGGCTTTATATGTTTTAATGGCATTGATGAACTAGGTCTTCCAGCCATACATGGACCGGTTTTTTGTTGTATTCATATACAAAATACTCGTTTACTCAGCATCATAGGAGGAACACACAGAGCACTTGAGGATGGTCCTTGATTTACTTAGAGAGCACCAACTTTATAGAAATATCCCGAAGTGTCAGTTCATGATACATGAGGTTCACTTTCTAGGGAATTTCATCTCTGAAGAGGGTTTAGCCATGGATCCTATAAATATCAAGGCAGTGCTTGCTTAGGATCCACACAATAATGCCTTAGAGGTGCAGATATTTCTTGGTTTGGTTGGGTGCTATATGATATTTTTGGTAGAATTATCTAGGATCACATACCCTTTGATGGCTCTAACGTGGAGGGGATAGCCATTTACCTAGTCTGAGCAGTGCCACATGACCTTCGAGGAGTTGAGGCAGAGGTTGAAGAGAGCTCCAATTTTGAGGCTACTAGAGGAGGGAATTGAGTTCATAGGGTATTGAAATGCCTTAGGAGATGGGATCTGTTGTGTCTTGATGCAACAACAGGTAGTCACTGCGTACAGGTCAAGGAATTTGAGACCCCATGAGCAGAACTATGTGATTCATGACTTGGAGATCACAACAGTAGTCTTCGCCCTGAGGATGTGGAGACACTACCTCCCAGGAGAGTGCTTTGTGGTTTACTCAGACCACCAGAGTCTCAAGAATATCTTTACCCAAAGAGATATGAATCTGAGGTAGTGAAACTGGTTGGAGTTTCGGTAGGACTTAGACTTTGAGATAGTCTATATTCTAGGGAAGGGAAACATTGTAGCAGATTCCCTTAGAAGGAAGTCCTAGGCTCGCCTTGTGTAGGAAGCTTCAGAGTAGTTAGCTTTCCTACAGCTGACCCTGGTGGAGTAGGAGGGTACAACTTATCTAAAATCGATAATAATGACTCCTCTCCTTGGGTGTGTGAGAGAGTCCCGACTAGGATATATAAACTATGAATTTATGCGTGACCAGATATTAACAAGCAACACACCTGATGGGTATTCTAAAGGAGGGAATCATGAGATATTGTTCTAGGGGAGAAGAGTGATTCCAGTCACGATGTGAAAGGAGGTGATATGAGAGTTCCATACTTCTCCCTTAGCTGTACATCCTAGTGTGGGGATGATGTACATGGATCCTTAGTAGTAGTTTTGGTGGTGGGGCATGAGACGAAGTGTTGTTGAGTTCATCTCATGAAGCCTTACATGTCAGCAGGTGAAGGATGAGCATCAAGTTTTGATGGGTTTGTTGCAGCCTCTCGACATTATAGAGTGCAAATAGGATAGAATATCCATAGACTTAATCATTGGGATTCCTTTCATAGTGAAGGTACATGACACCATCTCGGTGATAGTGGACTAACTCACCAAGTCGGTGCAATTCCATACTATTAGGGAGTAGAGATCGGTGGAGAGTTTGGGGTAGTTGTAGTTATGGTAGATCATTCGTCTTTACAGGGCACCCCTGAAGATTTTCTCCAATTGTGATGCACAATTTATGCCACGATTGTGGAGAGGCATGTAGGAGGCATTCAGAAACCAAATGTGAATGAGTACAACCTTTCACCCCCATACTAATGGGTAGGACAAGTGCACTATCCAGGTGACGGAGGATATGCTGAGGGCTTGCATTCTATATTTCGGTCAGAGATGGGAGGATCTCCTGCCTTTGGTAGAGTTTGTGTACAACAATAGCTACCACTCTATCATCGACATGACACCTTTTGAGACCCTATATAGGAGACCCTACATGTAACCTCTATGTTTGAAGAAGGTTGGAGAGTCATCTCTCATGGGCCCATAGTTAGTTCAAGCGACGAAAAAGAAGGTCTACGTCATCCATGAATGGATAAAGATGGCCCATATCAAATAGAAATCATATGAAGATTGCTGTTGTAGACCCTTGGAGTTTGAGAAAGGAGACCATTTCTTCTTGAGAGTCTCCCCACGATGTAGAATGCATAGCTATGGCTGGAAAGGCAAGCTAACCCTAAGATTCATTGAGCTGTTCGAGATATGTGGAGGGTTGACAAGGTTTCCTACCACCTTGCCCTACCCCCACAGCTAGAGCGGGTGCATGACATCTTCCACATGTCATAGCTGAGGTGATATGTGCATGATCCTATGCACGCCATCGATTGGGGAGAGCTGGATATTAAATATGGATCCACCTTTGCAAACCACCTAGTGGAGATAGAGTATCAATAGAAGTGAACCTTACGTGGGTGGTCCATCCCCTTGGTTCACGTGTTGTGGCATCACATAAATGTGCAGTAGAGTTCTTAGGAATGGGAGAGCAAGATACAACCCAATATCCTAAGTTGTTTTCCTAGTTTTTTCTTTTCAGGGAAAAAAATATTGAAGGAGGGAATGATGTAGAGACGCAGTTTCACCTTGTAATACTTTTAAATATTTTTATATATACATTTCTAGAGTTAGGAACTGAGAAAATGTGCAATTCCGAGGCCCTGTGTGCTAAGAATTAATTTTTTAAAATTATTAAGTATATTTTATTATATGAACACAAATGAAATGAGATAACTCTTAAATGGAAGATTAGATCATAAATCTAAGGGTATGATTGAGTTTGGAACATGCCATTTACCCTAGGTGGTGCATATCCATTGTCAATGTGGGACCTCTGTGGAAAAAGCCACCCAGGGGAAAATCGTAAATAAAATAATTAAACTTAATTATTTTATCCCTGATGTCTTATGAAATAACTTTTTATCGGGGTATTGGGTTAGAAATTTGATACCACCATTGAGTTCAAAATGGGGTGTTTTAACTAAGTGAGATATAAAATGAGAGGGCACAGAGATTTCATATTTCACGACCGTTGGCAGGTTCCGACATTTTTTTTATAAATAGAAAATTAATGGATTAGGATTAGGGTTATCCCATAATCTCTCTCTCTCCAAAAAACCTTCTCACTCTACCATTCTTCCTCGTTCTTCACCAGATTGGGGAGTAATCTCTACTGAAACCTCAGTAGATCAAAGCGGGGGTGTCATGGATGCACCGCCAATGACGAACGACCGATTCGAGGTAGGTTTCTTGTTGATTTTTACACCACAATTTCCATTATTGATTTATTATTTAATTCATCATCAAATTATTTGTTTTGAGCATTGAGGTGATGACCAAACGAACATGGCCGTCTCCTGATCCCCATTTTGAATCCTCGTTTTGTCGTGTTCTTCAAAGTTATTCACAATAAATCTTCACTACGTCGAAACATCAATGAATCATTGAGTGGAGGATGACGATGTGAATCTCTCGACCTAAGGACCCCGAAACAATTCTCATTTCAATTTTCTGACCATCGAAGTGGTCTCAGTGGTCTATGGAGGAAGACGGTGGTCTGGATCTGGATAGGGAGGTGACCAGAGGTGACGCGTGGCGGCTGGGAAAGAGGTGTCTAGCGGTGTTGGTCAGTTGGTGAGAGGAGCAGGCGGAGGTCAACGACAGCGCTGAGTCAGCTGGCGAGTGGAGCAGATGGAGGTCCTATAACACCACAAACATTTTATGGTATGTTTTTATTAAATAATTTTAATTTCTTAGATAGAATATATTTAATGAAGCAATGAGTCTCTATGAAACAAAACTTGGTTATTTATAGGATAATGTCCTAAGCTAGCCATTAAACACAAATTTGTCACATCTGTGTTTTGAATTAAAAAAAACGGTCATCTACGGTTGTGATCAGTAAGTTATTTAGAGTCTGATAGAACCAACTTGTTTTTTGATGAATACTAACATACCGTTATGAATAGTAATTTGAATAGTAATATGACCCTTATAAATATTAAATAACAATATTATTTTATTTTCTTGAGGTTATAAGATAATGAGATGTTGATTAATTTTTCAAGGTATTAAAAAATTAGTTATAGATTTAAAATTGTTATTTATGAATAACTTATGAATTTATTTAAAAATTAAATAAATAAATTTTAGAAAATTATTTTTAAAAAACAGAGTGCATTTTTTAATTCTACATGTCGAAAAATGGTTAGGGTAAATATTTGGGATTTTTCTAAAATACAAGATTTTTTTTTGTGAATAGTAAAAATACAGTTTTGAGTTTTCAGTAGTTTAATGACATCATAATGATGTAATAATTAATATAAAAGGATTATAGACTTGTGTACAGTAAAATATTACATGAGGTTTCCCAAGTGGATAAAACCATTGGAAAATACCATGGGAAAGTCCATGGTTTTTCAAAAACCACTAATGAGGTGTCCCTTTAAATTAATAAAAAACCCCCTCTCATTTACTATAAAAACCCACTCATCCTTTCATTTTTTTTTCATTCCAAATCCATAATACTCGAATATATGATGGTTTTACCTCTCTAATAATCATCCCAAGGTATACTCAAGCCCCCAAGGTCCCAACCTGCATGTTTTGGGAGTTACTCTACAAGGTAAGGGAATCTACCACTCTTCTCTTTTCTTAAAGATTTAATTTTATGTTTTACCTTTTATTTTAGATTGGATTATGTTGGGATATGTCATTCCATATTCCCAATTCTGTAAATATTATGTAAGAGTTATTATATACCCCCTTTCTCTCATCAAACTATTTTATGAATTTTTATGTGACGTCGTTAGGCTGTCGAATTTTCGTGAGGGATTTCTCAATTTTTCTTTTATTTTGAGTTCCTTTCTTTCATTTTATTTACTCATATCCCATCATCCAAATGATATGATAATTACAGTACCTTACATGAACTGAAATTTTATTATTCTAATGGAATATTTCATCATCATCTCTCTTTTATTCCTCCTCTTATACTAAAAATAAAACCACCGTCTGAGATGTGTTAATTTATCACATTCAAGGATGACGAGTTCTAAATTATTATTACCATATTCAATTATGGTCAAGAAATTTTTTTTATGGTTGAAACAGATAAGAATATAAGTTTTTCACCTTATTAAATGTTCTGGAATCCTTACACACTCATAATAGAAAATAATAATACAAAACAAGATCATTATGCACAAAACTGCCAAGTAAACCAAGCGTTTATCATTATCTTTTATCAAACAATTCAAACTCATGGTATGTAAAAATAATCATTATAATATCATTTATATCTCTTTAAATGTCACTAATAATATATATTAACAATTATGTATGCTTAACCACATTACAAATGACCTTCCATTCATGAATACAAGTAAACCGATCATGAAAACCAATGATGAAAATGCTTCTAAAATAATAAAATTGAACATATTGAACCCATAAAAAAGGAAATGAATGAACCTAATAAGGTTATAATAAATAAATTAAATGTTTAGGATGTTATATACTTATTAATTAATGATCCTAAATTTTATTATTCAGGTCATTAAGATCAGTCAAATAACACTTTTGGGAATAAGGTAAGGGGTTTCTTATCTGACTTTTAATTCTGTGAGATTTCAATTATTTGCCACTTATTTCTTTCATGTGGTGTATTGTGTACTTAAATTTGATATATATTATCATTATTATTTTTATATTCATGGTATTATATTATTCATTTGGTGGTTATTAATTTTTGGTCATATGTCTCGATTGATTACAACGTGTTTAGGGATTTTGTCTCAATTTCCATTTCAATGAGATTTACTTGGTATTGTGCACCTAATATTTCTTATGTTGTGTATCCACTTCCCATTTGAGATATTTTTCATCTTAAATTTTATATATATTATATATATATATTTTGGTTTCATGGATATGATTATTGACTTAAGTCGTATATCCTTTTACATACGGTGATTATTTAGAATATTGTTTTAACTATGGAAATATTGATGAATCTGTATCCTATACTCTATACGAATATTGAGAAGGCATATTGTACATGTGTTAAATATATGTATAAAGAATTATTTTTTACTTGAAGTGATGTTTGGGGCCCACTATAGCCCTTCTATGCATCGACATGTCTCATGAGACAAATCAGTTGGCGACAAACCCTTCGAGTTTGTTTCCAAAAATCATATGGGTTTCTACCCACAGACTTAAACCATTTCGACGATATAGTGGTATCATGTTCCAGATATATGATGTACAATTGATAAGAATTATTTTTATTCATATTCAGCTATTACTATCCATGAGGTTTTCACTATGGTAAAACCTATGGATGCAGTTTCATTCTCAGTTTATTAGTGGCGTGTGTTTTTCATTTATTCACTATGAAATATTAACTATGAAAAATTGTTTATGATTAAGTTATTATTGATTCATGATTTTTATATTAGTAAAACTTAATGAGAATTTGATCTCACCCCTTTCATTTGTTTACCTTCAACAGGTTATGAGGAAGAGACCATATATTGAGTTATCATGGATGCAATTTTTTTTAGTTTTTGTTATGTATTGTATTATGTTACCTTTCACAATATAATATGTGTTACATGTATGTATCTAGTTTTTTCAAGACTAATAAACTGATTTTTCCTTTTTAATTTAATTCCTTTTAACCATTACAATGTAATATGTAATGCACTAGATCCGGGCTTCTGGGATCGGGGTATTATAGTTGGTATCAAAGGAAGTTTAGTAAAAAACATGGAAACTAGAATTAGAAAACTTAGATTAGTGAAAAAACCCATAAGATATTATTTGAGGATAGACACACAAGAGACTCCTGGTATTTTTGTAAGGAATAGATTACGTAGATATTTTTAGAAAATACATCCCTGTCTGGATACAAACAAGTAGATGCGGATCTAGAATAAATTTACCTAGGAGTGAAAGCTCTGACAAGGAGTTTCAGGCTTGACATGAGGTATCCTAGTGCACAAAAATAAGCCTTTCTTCACTCTTAGTTTGACACTCCTAGGGGATATGCTCAGGATAATTCACATTTTCTTTACAATCCACTATGAAGGATTTGAACGTAAATTTTTCCTCAACAGAAACAATGTTTATGAGATTATCTATGCATGGAATTTCAATTTATGCTAAGTACTTTTCTAGTTGATATTAAAAATTATGGTTCATAACCTAATCTAGTGTATTACATTATTTAGAAATAGAGCCTAATTTAAGAAGGGGAATCAATAATTGTGGCAAATTTAGGGATTTCTCCACTAAGAAAGTCAACATAGTTAATGTTGGAGCAGATCAGATGATGACCATATAGGGACAACTTACTCAGGTTGCGATGAATAACCATGATACACCTATGTTGGATCATTTCATGTGGTAGAAGCCCACATCTTTTAGTGGGACTACTAATCCAATGGAAGATGAGCAGTGGATCAAGTCCCTTGAAAATATATTCATGGAATTAAGGTGCAATGAAAATGAAAAGGTAGTGCTGGCAGTGTATTATCTCAAGGGTGATGATGATGAATGGTGGTCCTTGATCCAGAAAACCTTGAAGAAAGAAGAAATAGAAGATATGAAATGGAGTGATTTTAAGGAAATATTCTTTGAAAAATATTTCCCTCACGAGAAATGAACCGAAATGAAGAAGAAATTCCTTTTCTTAAAGCAAAGGGAAGAAGATAGTGTTTCAGAGTATAAAGATACCTTCACAAGGCTATCCATGTATGCCATAGATTATGTACATGACTCAAAAGACAAGATTGATCATTTCTTTGAAGGTCTTAAGACAAGTCTTCAAAGTTCACTGGCTTCTCAAAATTTTTCATCATACGATGAAATTGTATTAAGTGCCATCAAAATAGAGAAGGAATATTCTAGATCAAATTTGATCAAGGGAATCCAAGATAAGCAACAGTACTCTGATAACCATGGAAAAGGTGAAGCACCAAAGAAGAACAAGTGAATGAATCAATTCCCATTATGCGAGAACTGTGGAAAGAATCATACTGGGAAATTATTGAAAGGAATGTGAGTCTTCTATAAGTATAGAGAAAAGGTTCATCGATCTAATGAATATAAGGGGAAGAAGCAAGTCAATGATATTCAATGCTACAATTTTAGAAAGAAGGAACATTATGCAAATTAGTGTTATAATAACCAAGGAAACTTTCCTCAGAAAATTCCATGAGAGCAAGGGAAAGCTTATGCGATTACAACAGTGGAGGTTGAAGTTTCTAATGATGTGGTGATAAGTACTATAATTGTTTCCTCAAAATTAGCCAATGCATTATTTGATTCTAGACTATCACATTAATTTATATCTTCCCAGTTTTCCAAGAAAATTACACATGTCTAATTTGATTTAATAAAGGAGTTGTCTGTCAAAAACTCATAGGGGATGTATCATTGCAAAAAAGGCGTGTCAATCAGTCCCCCTCATGACACATAAATGTGCTTCAGTTTTTAACATTATCATCATACCAATGATTGAATTTTATATAATTTATGGTATTAATTGGCTGTAAAATTATGATGCAAAGATATATTGAAAGAATAATGAAGTTATAATTTTTGAAAATAGTGTATAATCCCTTATCTTTAGAGTAGAAACCTCACCATATGATTCTTATCTAGATCCACCCCCAGTAGCTCTACTGAATGCAATTATTGGAGAGGACGAGAAACCAATATCTATGGGTGAGGAATTAAATCTTCAAATTGAATATGTATATATAGTGCAAGAATACATTGATGTATTTCTAGAGGATTTACCTAGACATCCTCCAGAGCAGGAAGTTGAGTTCTCTATTGATTTAATTCCTGGTTCAAAACCTATATCAAAGACTCCTTATAGAATGGCCACTGTGGAGTTAGTAGAGCTAAATAAACAACTAGAGGAATTGAGTGACAAAGTATTTATTCAACCTAGTGTTTCTACATGGGGAGCCCCTATCCTATTTTTTAAAAAGAAAGATGGATCCATGAGGCTATGCATTTATTATAAGAAAATCAATGCTATTAAAATAAATAATAAGTATTATATGCCATGAATTGATGATTTATTTGATCAAATTCATGGAGCAAAAAATTTTTTGAAGATAGAACTTCGATCTGGATATCATCAGCTGTGTGTGAAAAAGGAAGATATTCCAAAGACAACATCTCAAACCAGGTATGGGAATTACGAGTTTACACTAATTCCATTTGGATTAACTAATGCACCCTCTGTTTTCATGGATCTAACGAATAGTTTTTTCAAGGAATATATTGATTAATTTCTTGTGGTCTTTATTGATGATATCATGGTATAGTCCAAAATCTAAGAATACCATCAGAATCACTTTAGTATTATTCTAAAAACTGTTAAAATAAATAAATTATATAGGATGTTTAGAAAGTGTGAATTCTAGATTCAATCAATTTTTTTCTTGTCCATATTGTATCTAAAGATGGAATATTAGTTGATCCTATGAAGACAAAGGCAATCAAAGAATGTCCCATTTCAATGAACATAACCGAGGTACGCAGTTTTATTGGCTTAGCATGTTACTATCAGCATTTCGTTCAGAATTTCACCTGACTGGATAACCCGCTAATCAAGCTCACACGTAAAGGGGTTAAGTTTGTATAGACGAAAGAATATATATAATTATTTGAATAATTGAAAAGAAGATTGACCAATGCTCCAATTTTGAATCTTCCATCTTGAAATGATGGATTTGTGATATACAGTGATGCATCAAAGAATGGACTCGGTTGCATCCTTATGAAAAATGATAAAGTTCTTGCTTATGAATCTAGGCAGTTGAAGACTCATGAGAAAAATTACCCAACTCATGATCTTGAGTTAGTAGCCATAATCTTAACTCTGAAAATATAAATACATTATCTCTACGGTGAAATATGTGAGATATATACGAATCAAAAGAGTTTCAAATACATTTTTACACAGAAAGAACTCAACACGAGGCAAAGGATATGGCTCTAGTTACTCAAAGATTATGATTGTTCAATACACTATCACCCATGAAATGAAAATAAAGTGGAAGATGCTTTAAATAGGAAAGATCATGGACTTCGGACCCAATTGAGGATTGAGAGAGATCCTATATTCATGGATCTACTAAAGATGGGAATGGAAATTGTTAAGGAAGGGGAAACATATTTCCTATTTAAAATGATTACTAAACCATATTTACTAAAGATAAAAATTTCTCAATCTGATGATGAGAATATACTCAAGAAAATTAATGTTGTTAAGGATGGGAGATTGGAAGACTTTTTGTACAAGGAAGGAGTTCTAAAATTTGGGAAGAGGTTATGCATTCCATCAGTACCTTAGCTAAAAAGGGAACTATTAGATGATGTGCATAGATCCAATTTTTCTATACACCCTAGTAGAACTATGATGTATAGATATCTAAAGGAACATTTTTGGTGGGATAATATGAAGTGAAAAATTGCTGACAACGTGTCAAGGTGTCTAGTTTATCAACAAGTGAAGGCAGAGAGACAACATCCTAGAGGGATGATGCAACCTATACCTATTTCTATGTGTAAGTGGGATGAAATTATGATAGATTTTGTCAGAGGACTACCAAGGAAACCTAGAAGGAATAATTCAATATGGGTAATTATTGATCGTATCACAAAATCAGAACATTTCCTTGCTATAAGGGAGGATTTACTACTTGAGATCCTATAAAGACTTTATATTAATGAAGTTCAAAGACATTATGGTGAAACTATATCGATTTTTTCTGATCAAGATCCCCAGTTTACCTCAAAATTCAGGAAAATTCTCTAGAAGGCTTTGGATACTAAGCTTCATATGAGTACTGCTTATCACCCCCAACCCGACAGACAATATGAAAGGAATATTCAAACTCTGGAAGACATGCTGAGATCATGCTCTCTTGAATTTCAAGGTATGTGGGATCAATACTTAACTTTGGTGGAATTTTCCTACAATAACAATTTCCATTATAGCTTTCAAATGGTTCCATATGAAGCATTATATGGTAAGAGGTGTCGAACTCCAACTTGTTGGGATGATGTTGGAGAGAGGAGAACTTATTTAAGAGACAACTACAATGGTAAATAAAATTCAGGCCCATATTAAAGCATCCAAAAGTTGGAAAAAGAGTTATGCTGAAAATCGGAAAAAGGATTTGGAATTTCGAGTAGGAGATCATGTATTTCTAAAAGTATCTCCGTGGAAGGGTGTGTTAAGGTTCAGTAAGAAAGTGAATCAGAGCCCCAAGTACATCAGATCGTTTGAAATTATAGAAATGATTAGAGCTATAACTTACCATTTATCAATGACACTAAGTCTCTCCAAAGTTCATAATGTGTTCCACATCTAACTGTTAAAGAAATACATTCCAGACCCAACGCATGTACTCACCTATGAAGAAATAGAGCTGGAACCTGATTTTTCATATTGTGAAGAGACTATTAAGATTTTTTAGCACAAGGGAGCAGGTATTGAGAAATCACACAACTCATCTAGTAAAGGTTCATTGGAGAAATTTAAAAATGGAGGAAGTGACATGGAAACCTGGGTATGTTATGAAGAAGAACCACCCGCATATTTTTTAAAGGCTTTATACATGAAAAAAATTTCAAGGATGAAATTTACGAAGGCGGGAATAATATAACACCGCAAACATTTTATGGTATGTTTCTCTTCAATGCTTTTAATTAATTAGATAGCCTATATTGAATGAAGAACCAAGTCTCTGTGAACAAAAACTTGGTTATTTATAGGAGAATTTTCTAACCTAGAAATTAAACATAAATTTTCAACATCTGTGTTTTGAATTAAAAAAAAAGCAGTCATCTACAGTTGTGATCAGTAAGTTATTTGGAGTCTGATATAACCAACTTGTTTTTTTATGAATAGTAATATACCCTTATGAATAGTAATATGAATAGTAATATGACCCTTATAAATAGTAAATCATATTATTATTTTATTTTCCTGAGGTTATAAGATAATGAGATGTTGATTAATTTTTCAAGGTATTAAAAAATGAGTTATAGATTTAAACTTGTTATTTTTGAATAAATTATTATTTTATTTAAAAATTAAAATAATAATATTTAAAAAATTATTTTCAAAAAATGGAGTTCATTTTTGAATTCTACACATTGAAAAATGGTTAGGGTAAATTTTTGGGATTTTTCTAAAATACTTGAAATTTTCATGAATAGTAAAAATACATTTTGAGTTTTCGAAAGTTTAATGACATCATAATGATGTAATAATTAATATAACGTTCTGGTAGAATTTTTTACTGTACAATATGACATTAGGTGTCCCAAGTGGCTAAAACCATAGTAAAATACCTTGTTCAAGCCCATGGTTTTGCAAAAACCACTAATGAGGTGTCCCTTTAAATTAATAAAAAACTCCCTCTCATTTACAATAAATACCCACTCATCCCTTCATTTTATTTCATTAAAAATACATAATATTTATTGATATGGTGGTTTTATCTCCCTAGTAGTCATCAAAAGGTGTCCTCAATTCCCCAAGGTCCTAACCTTCATGTTTTTGGAGTTATTCTATAAGGTAAGGGAATCTACCACCCTTCTATTTTCTTAAAGCATTCATTTCATGTTTTATATTTTCTTTTCAATTGGATTATATTGGTATATGTCATTCCATATTCCATTTTCTGTCCATTTTATTTAAGAGTTGTTATAGAACCCCTTTATCTCATCAAACTATTTTATGAATTTTTAAGTGACGTCGTTAGGCTACCGAATTTTCATGAGGGATTTCTCAATTTTTCTTTTATTTTCAGTTCCTTTCTTTCATTTTATTTCCTCATCTCACTCATCAAAATTCTATGATAATTCCAGTACCTTAAATGAACTAGAATTTTATTATGCTAATGTAATATTTCATCATCAACTCTCTTTTCACCCTCCTCTAAAACTAAAAATGAAAACACCGTCTGAGGTGTGTTTATTTATCAGATTCAAGGACGACATGTTCTCAATTTCTATTAACATATTCAATTATGGTCATGGAACCATTTTTATGGTTGAACCAGATCATAATATAAGTTTTTCATCTTATAAAATGTTCTTTAATCCTTACAGACTCATAATATAAAATAATAATACAAAACAAGTTCATTATTCACAAAACTGCCAAGTAAACCAACCGTTTATCATTATCTTTTATCAAACAAGTCATCCACATGGTATGTAACCAAAATAATTATAATATCATTAATAACTTTTTTAAATGTCACTAATAATATATATTAATAATTTTTTATGCTGAACCACATTATAAATGAACTTCCATTCATGAATACAAGTAAACCGATCAGGAAAACCAAGGATGAAAATGCATCCAAAATAATAAAATTGAACCTCTTGTACCCATCAAAAAGTCCCCAAATGAACCTAATAAGGTTATAATAAATAAATTACTTATTGAGTAGTTTCTGGAATTATTAATTAATGAGTCTATATTTGATTATTCAAGTCATTAAGATCAGTCAAAGAACAATTTTAGGTATAAGGTAAGAAGTTTCTTATCTCACTTTTAATTCAATGAGATTTATATTGTTCGACACTTATTTATTTCATGTGGTTTATTGTGCACTGCCATTTTATATATATTATCATTACTCTATTTATATTCATGGTATTATATTATTCATTTGGTGGTTATTAATTTATGGTCATATGACTCGATTGATTACAACGTGTTAAGGGATTTTGTCACAATTTCCATTTCATTGAGACTTACATGGTATTGTTCACCTAATATTTCTTATGTTTTGTATACACTACCCATTTGAGATAATTTTTTATTTTAAATTGTAGATATATTATATAGGTATATTCTGGTTTCATGGATATGATTATTGGCTTAAGTTGTATACCCTTTTACATACAGTGTTTATTTGGAATGTTGTTTTAACTATAGAAATATTGATGAATCTGTATCCTCTACTATATAAGGATATTGAGAAGGCTATTGTACTTGTGTTAAATCTATGTATAAATAATTATTTGGACTTGCAGTGATGGGTGTGTCCTTCTATATCCCCTTGATGCATCGACTGGTCTCATGAGACAAATCAGTTGGCGACAAACCCTTTGAGTTTGTTTCCAAAAATTAGACGGGTTTCTACCCACAGTCTTAGACCGTTTTGATAGTATAGTGATATAATGTGCCAGATACATGATGTACAGTTAATAATCATTCTCTTTATTCATCTTTATCTATTACTATCAATGAGGTTTTCACTATGATAAAACCTATGGATGTAGTTTCATTATTAGTTTATTAATGGCGTGTGTTTTTCATTTATTCACCATGACATATGGACTATACCAAATTGATTATGATTCAGTTATTTTTGATTCACGATTTCAATATTAGTAACCCTTACTAAGAATTTTAGCTCACCCCTTTCATTTGTTTACCTTCAATAGGTTATGAGAAGGAGACCATATATTGAGTTCCCATGGATGCAGTTTTTTTAGTTTTTGTTATGTATTGTATTGTGTTACCTTCACCAATGTAATATGAGTTACATGTATGTATCTGGTTTTTTAAACACCACCAAACTGATTGTTCCTTCATGATTTCATTCCTTTTAATCATTCTAATGTAATAAGTAATGCACCAGCTCCGGGCTTCTGGGGTCGGGGCGTTACAGGTTCGGTTGGGAATTGAGGTGAAGCAAAACCAGGGGTGGGCCAGAGAGCTGGAGCACAAGGTGTAAGTATGACTGGGGATGTTCGGTGGTGTTGGTATGGTAGAGCCACATTGAGACCGGGCTGGAGGCAAGGCAGGGTCACCACGTACAACCCCAGGCAGCAGCGACCCGCACGATGTGGGTCACCTTGTTGACGAGGGGACCAGGCCATGAAAAGGTGGGCTATCATGCATGGATGGGCCGCAGGCTGGTGATACAAAACTAGGCCGACCGAGGTGGGATGATCTAGGTAGACGGGTCCGACAATAATGGGACAAACCAGTTCTTTTTGGGCCCATGAGGTTTTAAAAAGCCATATCTTCTAATCCGGGCATACGATTGACGCACTGTTTGCGACCTCAAGTCCCTATATTTGAGAAAAATCTTTTTAGACTTACTTTGAAATTTTAGAACTCAGTTTCATGGCTTGATTCCATGAAATACTTGAGTTTAATAATAATAATAATATAATTATTATTTGATCTACTTGTTTCGGATGTGGCACCTAGAAGTTGTGACTGATTAATGTGCCAATAGTGGAGGCACAACCCTAGTACTAGGGTGAAATTTTCAATATGAACTTTTTTGTGTTTAAACTAAAGTTGAGGTGTGGGCCCCATGGGGTCCGGTTTGCATGCTTTGCGATGAAATGAAACTTTTTCTTTGGTTATAAGTTTTGGATGATCGAGTAGTAAAACATGTGTGTTTTTATGAGAGGGTCAAAATGGTGTGATCCATATAATTAATTTTGGGACTGATTTTTGGGTCCCACAAGATGACTTTTGAGTGTAGTGCAATGCTACACAAATTTTCCATCAGATGTATAACTAGAGCGAGTAGATAGTCTACCTCCTGTGTTTTTTCAAAAGGATCACAGTGGTGTGATCTATTTAGATGCACAAAGCCTTATTCATAACCTCATTAAATGTGGAAACATGAAAGGAATATCAGTGGAAGAACCTTTTGACTTGTTTGAAGAGAATCTATGATAGTAGTGATCATACGATGACATCAATGATACTAGAGTGGAACCCTCTAGTCTGGATGGGCATGGGTCCTCAACATTACTAGAGTAGAACCCTCCAACTAGGCTAGGCATGGATCCTTGCCATTTTTTGAGTGGAACTTTCTAGCTAGGCTGGGCATGGGTCCTCAACCTTAGTAGAGTGGAACCCTCCTGCCAAGCTGGTCATGGGTCATTAGCCTTTTCCTAGTGGAACCCTAAAACTATGCTGGGTATGGGTCCTTGACCTTGAGATGACCTCTTTAATATGGATCAAAGGTGATATGTACTTGGATATCAATTTAGAACCACGAGTACGAGGGGTGATTTCCCCATAGAGACGCATCCTTGTGATGCGACCTAAAACCGTGCGGGCGAGGAAGACCCACCCAAAGCGGATAGTTTCAAGGTGTGGTGTTCGATCCCCTTTGACTTTAAGTTCAGGGAAGACATGTGGAATGCTAGGTATCAATAATGGTTAATTTTGGGACTATTGTAGACTCTTTTCTTGGGCTGAGCTATGAGATGGAGATCCCCTTACTCTCTTGTTTGGGCTTCTTTGACTAAGCATTTGTATACATACACAACCTATTACAGTACCCACTCCTTGAGTATTGGTTACTCTCCTTCTATGAGAGAAGAAGATGCATGGGGTATGCCACATGATTTTCGTGTCTAGATTCTTATGGATATATGATTATACTCTCCTACTATAGGGAGCGAAGACTCGAAGATAAGTTCACCATCTCATAGTTTCTAGCTCCTTATGTTTGGATGAGATTACTTCACTCTTTTGTTGGGTTTAGATGAACTATTTCACTGTACTTTGTTCTATCTGTTGTAGTTCCTATCATATTGTATCTCTTACAGCTCCCCCTTCTCTTCAATTCATCCTACTGGGTATGTTTATACTCACCCCAAGATGGGATTTTCCCGCACGTATCGTGCCTTGTGTAGATGACACACATGTTTGATCATGAATTTGGAGAAGCTCAGGTATACATAATCTTGGACCATATGCGGTGGTAAAAATTTGGATTCCTAGAGTTGGGATTACTTAGTATCTTTACTTTCAGTTTTCTATTAGGTTGGGACACTGTTTTGGTTGGGCGTGTATTTTTTCCCTTTTCCTTTTTGTTTTCATTACTGTATCCATATAGTTTTAGTGGTCCATGAATGCTTGGGTTTACTTTTTAATAGGTTGTATCTTTTACTTATTTCCCTCTACACTTTGGTATTGAGTTGTCTATGTGTCTGTATAGGTATTTAGGAAAAGTTCTCCCCAAGTTTTTTGTTTCTTCGGTGCTAGTCGCCACCCCCTGGCTTATGAAGGTGGGCTAGAGGTAGTGGCTACTCGAGCCCTAACATGGGTCGGGTCCTGAAAAGGGTATCCAGGATGGTCCATGAAAACGTGGTATCAAATTAGGGTTTTGAATCTTTCCATGAAGTAGGTATATTCTATAGGTTGTCCTGGTAGACAGGAAGTAAGATTGATGGGAGTTGGGAGGTAGTTTATGAGCAAGTTCCTGGCTATCTTTTATCAAAAGGATCCTTGTGTCACTATGAACTACTACAAAACTAAGATTATCTAGTGCTAGGGTTTTAAAACACTAGCTAAAAACACTATTAAAGAACCCCTTTATTAGTGATAAAAAAGTGTTGTTAAAGGGGGGATTTAACATCGATAAAAAAAGGACGGTTAAAGGGGGGCCTTTATCAGTGCTTTGTTACAAGCACTGATATAGGCCCATGCTTTATCAGGATTTTAAAAAAGTGATGATAAAATTATACTTTAAAAAATTATATTTCATTAAAAATAATATATAAATAAATTTATATTGATATAAATATAATATATATTTTTTGAAATGTTTTAGATAAGGTGAATTGGAATTTTCCATTAATATATATGATATTTAGTGTAAATAAATTATAAAATAATTAAAAAAAATTATTAATTAATTAATTGCTTATTATTTCCAGGTATTATTTATTTAATATTAATTTTATGATAAAAAAATAAAAAAAAATAAAATAAATAAAAGATCTAAAATAAGTTGAAAATGTAACTCGAACTTCAAACGACCATAATTTTTTATCCAGGTGTCTGTTAGGGCTCTACCACATATCAAATCGAAGCCTATAATTATTTATATGCCATTAGTGATAGAGGCAAACCTATGTCAGATTTTTCAAGGAAAAAAAGGCCTAGAAGTCCTCCAAAACTAAGTTTTTAGTCGTCATACCCCGATTTGTCAGCATTTGATATATTTTCAGGATCATTTATAGAGTCTTTTTGAACGTTTTTGTGGGGGAATGAGTTTATTCTTAAGTCTTACATTCATGTTGTGATTATGGTTTTTAAATTTTTATCATTTTTCACAATGTACTATTATTTATAATCAAATATATAACAATATATAAACATTTTTTTTGTATTCACACATAAAAACTTAATTTTATCAATAAATAATTAAACATATTTACATATAAAAAATATTTATTAATATATAAACATAAAATTTAATTTTTTTAAAATAGTTAAATATATAAAAAAATGTAAAAAAATGTGAAAAATAGTATAGGGGAGTGTAAATGGATTTGATGTATATACTGAAGGTATAGGGTTCGAAACTCATTGGAGGCAGAGGAACACGTGGGAGGGTGGGATTATCTAAATCCCTGATAACTAGTTGGGGTAAGCACTAATAAAGGGGTGGAGGGGTGGGAAGCACTGATGAAGGGGGTGGGTGGGGCCTGTATTTTTTATATACCCTTTATCAGCTGTTCCTTTATCAGTGCTGATAAAATATTTGAACCTTTAACCGCACTCAAATTATAATCACTTTTTTAGTGCTGATAAATACCTATTCTAACACTATTAAAGGCCATTTTTTAGTAGTGATTGGTGGTGAGGATGTTGAGTCAATAAGGTTTCGTTATGACTTTTCCATTCCTCTGTGTTTTGATAATCACAAACACTCTATCTTAAGGAAAATTTTATTTCCCTGAAGTTTTTCCTTAATAAGGAAAATTTTCTTTCCCCAAGGAAATTTATCCTTACCTGTTTTTCATTTTTCATATTTTAGTCACTCTAAATCTAACTCTTTTTATTCTTAAGTGTAAAGCTTCACATATAAAACTTTGGAATTCTATAAATACTTAGATATAGAGTATTCTGTTTTCAGGATCCAAATTAAGATTCCGAATTCTCTGAAATTCAGGATTTGAATTCTATGAAATTCAGACTCCGAATTCTCTGAAATCCAGGCTTAAAATTCTTTGAAATTCAGACTCTAAATTCTATGAAATTCGGACTCTGAATTCTTTAAAATTCAGACTTATAATTCTATGAAAGTCAGACTCTGAATTCTATGAAATTCAGACTCCGAATTCTCTAAAATTCAGGTTCCAAATTCCTTAGAATTCAGGTTCTAAATTCCTTATAATTCAGACTCCGAATTCCCTAGAATTCAGACTCCGAATTCCTTAGAATTCAGAATCCAAATTCCTTAGAATGCAGATTCTGAATTCCTTAGAATGCAGATTCCAAATTCCTTAGAATTCGGACTCCGAATTCCTTAGAATTTAGGCTCCAAATTCCATAGAATTCAGACTCTGATTTCTACAGAATTCTGATTACGAATTCCTTGAAAAACAGAATCCGAATATCCATGTAATATAGACTCCGAATATTTTTCCTGAGACTCTGAACTTTATTTTTACTTAGACTCTGAAAATCGAATTTGGTTGAGCAACCTTATTTTACTTACCCTTGTTATAGTTATAAAATGATGTCATGCATTTTATTTCTAACTAATGGTAGTTTGATTAACACGTGTATAGGTCCCTTCGAAATTCAAGGAAAAATATGACCATTGGAGGAGGGAGATGACCATTGGAAATGTGCCTATAAATAGGAGATCATTTGAATGAGCTCAAAAAACTATTCTATAACTCTAGAGATTACATGTTGAAGTGATTTCTAGAGAGATAGTGACTCTCATTCTTAGTGCGTACTGAACTTCTTGTTCAGTTTGATTTGCGTGACTTCAATTCTTACTGTGTACAATCAAGGGATTTTTGGGATAGGAAGAAAGAGGTTCCGAAAACCTTAAAGTTTGAGGACTTCCTTGATAAGGAAGACAGAGGTGCCGAATACCTTAAAGTTTGAGGACTTCTTTTATAAGGAAGACAGATGTGCTGACTACCTTGATGTTCGAGGGCTTGCGAGGATAGCAAGATAGAATCTGATATTCTTATCAAGGGCTTACCCTAGTGTTGGTAAGACATAATTTATTGAATGTATAAATTAAGGGACCTTTATCTAAGGTTGTTGGATACCCTCCTCTTTGAATTAAAAATATTCTACTTGTTACTTGTATTGTTTCAAGTTTTTTTTCCGCTGCATTTTGATTAATAAGGAAAGTATAACTATCTTATACTTTCTTATAATTGTATACTATCATTAGTAAGATTCTATATACTTTAAGGTAGAATCTTTTACCTTGTAAACTTTTCTTAAGTTTCATTTCCAGAACCATATTTCCAGAATCTAGAATGTTTTTAGAACTAAGAGGTCTTGTGAATTTACCTTGTTTAACTTTGTTAAATAATAGAAAGTTTTATATCAACTTTAAAAGTTCCAAAGGAATTTTTAAAGGATACAATTAAACCCTCTTGTATATTGAGCATCTACATCATATTTCAATATTACAATTGGTATCAGAGAAGGTATCTGAAATACTTATATTCAAATATAATTTTTCTTGCTCAAGTTTCCTTTGTTCTATATTTTTCATTCTTAGGATTTTTATCCTTGTTTACAAACTTTTTTTACTAACAAGATTCTATAGAAAGTTTTTTTCTTTAAGATGGAAGGAATGAATGTTGGTTCGATTGAAAATCTTAATCCTACTAGACCACCTATATTTTATGGGAATGATTATGAATATTGGAGAGATCGTATGAAGACTTTTGTGATTAACACTAGAGTGGACAACTTTGTAATGATTATGGGAGATTACAAGATTCCTGATAAGGAAGTTAGAACTTTTACTAATAAAGAAAAGTCAGAATATCAACTAAACTACAAGGTACGCAATACTTTGTTGTGTTCCATGACCAGGAATATATATAGCCAAATTTCTTCTAGCAAAGCTGCAAATTGTATTTTGATGAAATTGGACATTACTCATTTTGGAACTTCCAAAGTTATCGAAACTAGAAGAGTTATTCTCAGAGCTGAATATCATGGTTTCTGCTTTCCTTATGGAGAAAAAGTTTGTAAGGTAAAACAGAGGTTTATGACTATTGTTAACATTTTACAATACATAGGTGAAAAAGGTTTAGATGATGCAGCTCTTGAAGACAAGATTATAGATATCATGCCTAATGAGTGGGAATCAAAGAGAACAACTATTGATGAGAATAGGAAAGTCTCACAGATTACTCTTGATGAGCTTTTTGGAACTCTTCTTCAACATGAGACAAGAATGAAAATAGATGTTGATCTAAATAAGAAGAATAATGGAAATGGAAGTGTTTCTTTTAAAAATACTTCAAATAATATGAAATCCAAGACTCTTGAGAGAGTTACAAGATCCAAATCTAAGAGGACTGTTATTCAATCCGAATCTAGTGGAAGTGAATCTTCAAAAAATGAGTTATCAAATCTTTCTCAAAGGATGAACAAGATTGTTAGACATAATAACTTTCAATATAGATACAATAATAAAGAAATAAAGGACAAGAAAGACTCAGAAATTACTTGCTATGAATGCAAAAGAGCAGGGAATATAAGGCCAGATTTTCGTATGCTTAAGAGAAAAGATAGAAAGGAAAAGCATTCTGAGAGGAATAGAAAGAAGTACTGTAAGGCTAAATCTAAGAAAGTTTTAAAAGACAATGGCACTTGGAGTGACGGTGGAGACTCTTCTGATGAATCATCAGAGTACGAATCTTCTGGACAGAAGAATCTTAGTTTACTAGCCAAGCTACCTATTGAAAATCATTGTTTGATGCCTAAGGTACACAATGTTGAATCCATAACAAATGTATCCTTGAATTATAATTATAGTGATAGTAAATATTATGAAACCTCGGATGAAAAATATTCTTATGATGAAGATAATACTTTACCTACATATGAAGAAGTGTATAGGTTTGCTAAGCTCCTTGAAAATGAAAATTCTAAATTCAAGAAAAAGCTTGATAAGGAAAATTCTAGAATTTCTATTCTTACTAAAGAAATATCAGATCTTTATAAAGATATTGATAAGAAAATTTATTATTTTGAAAGTATTTCAAAAAAACATTGAGGAAGTTAATTCTGATAAGGATAAACTTTCTAAGGATCTAGAAAAGTAATTTCTAAGAAAAATGTTTTTGAGAATAACTCTAGTGCTAAAACTAACATTTTTGAGGATAAAAACTTAGTTATTAAGATAAAGTCAGAAATATTTTCCTTGATGAAGTGTTTGTCAAACTTTACCGTAGGTAAGGAAAATTTTGATAAGATGTATTCCCAAATTTTACCTCTAAGGAATAATTCTTGATTTGGATATACTCATTCAAAACCGATTTTTAGTAACAATTATTTTGTTCCTCAAAGTGATCCATTCTGCACTAAGTGTCAGTGTGGAGGGCATCGGGTAAAAACTTGTTCCTTAAACAAAACATAGTCTTTAGGTTTTCATAAAGCTTATTTTTCAAAGAAAATGTGGATTCCTAATATTTTTCTTTCTGAAGTTTCAAGATCCAAGTAAGTTTGGGTCCCAAAAGTCTAACACTCTTATTTTCAGGAAAGTAAATAAAGTACCAATAGTAATACATGGTACATGGATAGTGGATGTTCCCAGAACATGACTGGTAACAAAAAATTCTTTGAAAAGATTATCAAGACAAAGGGATGAAAAGTAACTTTCAGAGATAATACTTAGGGATAAATTATTGTTATATGTAACATTGTTATTTTTGAAAAAACATTGATTTCAAACGTTTTATTTTTTAAGGGTATTAAGCACAACTTTATTAGCATAAGTCAATTATGTGATGAAAGTTACCTTGTGAATTTTAAAAATGACAAGTGTTTAGCACAAAATTCCAAGGAAGAGTTTATTCTTTCTACCCATAGGCAAGAGAATGTTTACACACTAAACTAAGAAGACCTTAAGAGACAAGATTTACCTTGTATTAGTGAAATGGAATATCATTCTTTGATATGGAATAGAAGGTTAGGACACTGTAACCTTAAGAACCTATGTAAAATCTCTAAGAAAAATCCTAGTTAAGGATCTATCGTAGCATAGATTTGATTCTTCAAAAGTTTGTGATCCTTATAAATATGGCAAGAAACATAAATCATGTTTTAAATCAGTTGGTGAAGTCTCAACCATTGATTCATTATAGTTGGTGCATATGGATCTTTTTGGTCCAACACAAACTGGAAGCATTGGAGGCAAATATTATGTATTTGTCTTAGTTGATGATTACACTATATTTACATGGGTCTATTTTCTAGCAAATAAATCTGAAGATTTTTCTTGTTTAAAAAGTTTTAGAGCCCAAGTTAAAAATAAGAAAAACCTTCCATTGATAACTATTCATAGTGATCATGGAGGATAATTTCAAAATTCCGATTTTGAAATTTTTTGTAGTTGAAAAGGCATTACTCATAACTTCATAGTACCAAGAACACCTCAAAAAAATGGTATTTTTGAAATAAGAAACAAAATTATTCAAGAGATAAAAAGAACCATGTTGAGTGAATATTCGATAGCCAAACATTTTTGGGATGAAGTTGTAAGTACTACTTATTATACTATAAATCGTGTTTTGATTATATCTTTTCTTAATAAAACTCTTTATGAGTAATGGAATGGTAGAAAACCTAGACTTTCCTACTTCAAGGTTTTTGGTTGCAAGGTATTCATTCTGAATACTAAAGATAATCTACACAAATTCACACCAAAATCTGATAAAGGAATTTTCTTAGGATACTCTACAACTTCTAAGGCTTATAGAGTTTTCAATAGAAATACTTGTACTCTTTAAGAAATAGTATATGTTAAATTCTATGAAACTGATCCTTTTGTTTTTAAACATCCTCAACCTACATCTTCAGATGTGATTTCAAAACCTGATTACCAACCCTTGATAGAATATCCTTATGATAAGGAAAATGTTCAAGAAAATTTTTCTGAAGCATTTACCCTAGAAGAATTCCTACCATATGTTGATGAAAAGGTTTTACAAAACCCAAATCAATTGTTTCTTAAGAATCATCCTAGTGATAGTATCATTGGTGATTTAAATCAACCTGTAAGGACTAGAAGTTACTTAAGAAATGAAGTATAACATCTAGCATTACTTTCCCAATTAGAACAAAAAAGCACTGATGAAGCTTTAGGTGATGATGATTGGATAAAAGCTATGCAAGATGAGCTAAATTAATTCTAAAGGAATAAAGTCTGAACCTTGGTTGAAAGACCTAAGGAAACTTCTATTATTGGGGTAAAATGGGGTTTCAAAAATAAGTGTGATGAAAATAGAATCATAGTAAGAAATAAAGATATATTGGTTGCTAAAGGCTATAATCAACAAGAAGGAATAGACTATGAAGAAACCTATGCTCCAGTAGCCAAACTTGAATCTATTCATATTTTACTTCTCTTTGCAGCATTATATACTTTCAAACATTTTCAAATGGATGTTAAATGTTCTTTCCTTAATGTTTATGTTCAAGGGGAAGTTTTTGTTGAACAAATTCATGGTTTTGAAGATACAAAACATCTTGAACATGTTTTTATACTTACCAAAGCTTTATATGGGCTTAAACAAGCCCTAAGATCCCGGTATGACAGACTTACATGATTTTTTTATTCAAAACAATTATGTTAAGGGAAATGCTGATCCAACAATTTTTGTAAAGAAAGATAAGAAAAATGTTTTTATTTTTTAAATTTATGTTGATGAAATTATATTTGGTTCAAATCAGCAATCTTTAACTGATTCTTTTGCAGACCTAAAGAAATATGTGTTCGAAATGAGTATGATGGGTGAGTTAACATTTTTCCTTGGTTTTAAAATTTCTCAAAAACCAGAATGAATCTATATATCCCAACATAAGTATATTAAAGATATTCTTAAAAAGTATGGATATAACAACACTAAGAGTATAAGTACTTCCATTGGTACCTCAAATTCACTTGATCTTGATAAAGCTAGGAAACCAGCAGATCAAACATATTTTAGAGGTATGATAGGAAGTCTACTTCACTTTACAGCTAGTCGTCCAGACTTAATGTTTTCGGTTTGCTTATGTGCAAGATATCAATCCAATCCTATGGAACTTCATTTAAAGGCAGTGAAAAGGATTTTTCACTACTTAAAGGGAACCATGGATCTATTAATCTTTTATACTTCTGGAAATGATTTTGTTTTAAAAAGTTTTTCGGATGCTGACTTTGGTGGATGTAGAATGGATAAGAAAATTACATCCGGAACTTGTTATTTCTTAGGAGATTCATTAGTTTCTTGGTCATGCAAAAAGCAACACTCGGTATCACTTTCCACTACTAAAGCTGAATATGTAGCAACAAGAAGTTGTTGTGCTCAAGTGTTGTGCATGAAACACACACTCACAGACTATGGTATGAGTTTTACCAAAACAAAAATATTGTGTGATAATACTAGTGCCATTGCCTTAAGTAAAAACCCTGCAAATCACTGTTGTGAAAAACACATAGATATTAGGCATCACTTTCTTATGGATCACACACAAAAAGGAGATACTATTCTTCAATTTATTGAAATGCAAGATCAACTTGCTGATATTTTCAAAAAATCTTTACCCTCCGGTGTATTTGAATACCTAAAACAGAAGTTAGGAATGATAACAATAAGGTAATCTTCCATATCAACTTCTTTTTGAAACCTATCTCCTTACAGTAAGAAACTCCTTTTCATAGGGGGAGTACATTTGTTTATTAGTCAAATTTTTTTTAGTCACAACTTTTCGTTGTCAAAAATTTTCGTAATCAAAATTTTCATAGTCAAATTTTTTTCGTAGTTAAAATTTTTCGTAATCTAATTTTTTTTATAGTCTAATTTTTTTTAATATAAATTTTTCGTAATCTAAAATTTTTTCGTAATCAAAATTTTGGAATCTAAAGTTATTCAAAAATAATTTTTCCTCATTCCAAATAATCTTCTTAGAAATCCAAAAGGTATATTTCCTTTCCTAAATTTTCACAATCTTCTTTTACTTGTTGGAATTTTATTTTTGTTTTAATTTTTTCACATTCACTAATCCTTAAATATGAATTTTTTTCTTAAAAACCTCAGAAGATCGGAATCTATCAAAATCATTCTTTGGAAATAATTTCAACCATCAGATCTTCTCAAGAATATTTCAACCATTGGATCAATCATGGAAGCTGAACCGTCGCTTAAATTGCCTATATAAAGCACCCCAATGGTTGTCCCACATCGAACCTCAAGCTCTTGCATGCTGAAGCTATGCCCTTACTACTTAAGACCATTTCGAATTTCTTAGGTCTTCCTTAGTTCTGAATGTCTAAATAAGCCTCTCCTCAGAAAGAAGTGTCAACCGTAAAGGAAATATCTGAATGGAAGATTTATTGTGAAAGGTTGGTAGACCCATAATTCTTTAGTTTGTACGATTAAATCATCTCAAAGAACATCAAGTTAAATGGATAGGAGAGTATAACTATATCAAAACCCAAGGTAGAGGATCCGGTGATTCCAGAGTTGCTAGTGGAGTTTTATGAATCTATATCTTTTTTCAATCAAGGAGAAAAAGACAAATTTTCTTTCAAGAGTTATGGTAAGAATTATTCTCTTTCTTATTCTAAGGCATCCGGTTTTATTGGAATACCTTATGAAGGAGAAGATGAATTTTTTTCACATAGGTTACCAGATGATATAGGAAGTTTTGATAAAGAAAAATCCCATAGAGTTCCTTGGTTTGGTTAGAGTTAAGACTTTGAAGATTATTCATCTTTCTACAAATTTTCAGATTCTAGATATTTAAGTTCAAGGATTTATCATTCTGAAGAAAGGATATAAAGATAATTTGAAGAAAAGTGATATGTATGTTTTGGATTTCTTAGTGGACCTCCTAAAGCTAAATCTGGTTAAGTATATTTTGGTTACAATTGAGAATATCAAGAATGGGAATCTGATGTCCTAGATTATAATGTATCTGACAATCCTATCAAATATTATTGTTTCTTCTTTAGAATCAATGAAAATATCTTTCAAGTCGATGTCAAGAAATTTCAAAGTGATGCTGCTAAGTGATGACACCCTAAGAAGGATGAAAATCGGTTTCTCTAGTGTTTCAGGTGAATTTTATGAATTTTCGAAAGCTGAAATACAAGTTATTTCAAAGAAAAAAGAAGTGGCCAAGACTTCCAAAAAGGGTGGAAGGAAGAGGAAAGAAAAGGAAATGAAAGGAAAAGGAAAAACCCCAATGGCTAAATAAACCTAGTATGCACCTCCGAAGCCAAAGAAACAAAAGGCCTATCCTGATGAAGTTGTGTCTAAGTGGAGAGAAGATAAGAAAATGCGGAAAGAAGGGGAGCCTAAGTTTGTATTGGACCATACTAAGGCAAAATCATTAAAAGAAAAGGCTACTGAAGAGCTTGAGAAGGAACAAAAAGAGAATAAGCAAAAGAAAAATATGTCTGATTTTGAGATAGTACAATCTTTTCCTAAGGATGCTGAGAAAGCTTCTGAGAAATTTCCGGTACCAGAATCCTTTTTAATTAAAGCTCTTCTAGAGACTCTGGGAAAGAAGTTAGTGTTTCTGGAACCACATCAAGAAGAAGAAGAATAATTAGTAGAAATAGAAGTGGAAGAGTAAGTTGGGGAAGAAGTATAACAAAAAGTGGACAAAGAAAAAGAAGAAGGAAGTGGTGACACTGATGACATGATACAACAAGTGGAAGATTATCATGAGAAGGAAAGTCCTTCTGAGAAGTTTTACATTCGAACTTCTGAAGATGAATCTTCTAAGCTTGCTACAATTAGAAAGTATGACAAGGATCAACAAGAATTCAATAAGCAATTTGAGGAAGAAATTAGTAATCATGATATTATTCATCAATTAGAACCTCAGACAGAAGCTGAAAAGGAAAATTTTGATGAAGATAAAATTATTGAGCTATCAGATAGCGAGCATGAATCACCAAAAGATGATCAGATCATTTCAAAAAAAAGATAAGGGTAAGCAGGTGATGGTTGATACTCCTACCAAGTCTTTGGTTAGTAAGAAATATGTTGGTGCTTTATCAAAGAGGAAAGCTGATGTGTTGAGAAAAAATACTCATCATCAAAGCATTTGAATTCAGAATCATCTTCTCTTGGCCATGACTTTGTTGTTCAGTCTTTGAATAATCTTGTTGGTACTATTCCGATATTTCAAACCATAGATTTAAGATTTCAAATGCTTCAGCATTTCTTAAATCAGAAAATAGATTCTGTATCCATGGTGATGGATATGTGTGTCAAATTTGAGGCTGATTTCAAAACTTTTTTCATTAATTATGAAGCCCCTAAAAGATCTTGCAAGAAGATGACTAGTTGGTCAAGGAAAACTATTGAATAGATGAGAATTATCGATGATTTTTAAGATAATTTCAAGGATGATTTTGAAACTGAAGATGCCAAGTTCAAAGATCTCACCAAGTATTTTGAAGAAAAGCTATCCATTGAACAAACTACTCAGAAGCAATAAGTGAAAGATCTGAATGAGAAATTGTATTCAGTTTCTCAGAGTTGGAAGAGGGAAAGGGATCTTAGAATTGAGCTTGAGAAAAAAATTTCTAAACAAGAAGAAGCCTTGAAGACTCAGACTGATATGCTTAAGGCTCAGGAAGAAAAAATTAAGGCCTTAGAAAAGAAAAGTGAAGATCAAGATCAACAACTCAAGCACATGTAAGATGATCACAAGGAACTCAAGAAGCTCAAGATTATTGTGAAGAAGCTGATGCTGAAAGAAAAGGAGGGATACTTTCATTCCAAATCTGATCTTTTGTTTTATTTTCTTATTGTACAAATTCTATCAATCTTAATGAAATTCTTGTTGCAATTCATATATTTTTGGTTGTTTAGTACTAATATTTTAGGTAACATATTTTCTTTTCCATTCCCTTTGTTCCTTTTTAAAAATCACAAATGGGGAGAAAGGAATGTCAAAAATAATACTAAGTAAAGAAGAAAATTCCCTAAGTAAGGTGGAGTTCATCCAAGGGGGAGTATTTATCATAAATATTTTTGTATGCAAGAAAATGTAAAATCTCTTTTATGAAATCAAGAATACGATCCTTAGGGTTTAGAAAGCCTAAGGGAGAGTTAGTCATATTAATTATGATCCATAATTAAAGGTAGATAAGTTTTTTTTTCAAGTTCATCAAAATTTTAAAGTCCTTATATTATTTTTAGTAAGGATGTTTGTGCTTTCCAAAAAGGGTGAGATTGTTGAGTCAATAATGTTTCCTTATGACTTTTATATTACTCTATGTTTTGAAAATAAAAAACTCTCTATGTTAAGTCAAATTTTATTTCCCTGAAGTTTTTTCTTAATAAAGAAAATTTTCCTTCCCTAAGGAAATTTATCCTTACCTGTTTTTCACTATTCATATTTTAGTCTCTCTAAATCTAACTCTTTTTATTCCTAAGTGTAAAATTTAGCTTCACATCTAAAACCTTATAATTCTACAAATACTTAGATATAGAGTATTCTATTTTCAGGATCCAAATTTAGATTCTGAATTCTCTGAAATTCAGGCTCTGAATTCTCTGAAATTCAGACTCTGAATTCTTTGAAATTCAGGCTCCAAATTCTCTGAAATTCAGACTCCAAATTCACCGAAATTCAGACGCTGAATTCTCTAAAATCCAGACTTCGAATTGTATGAAATTCAGACTCCGAATTCTTTGAAATTTAGACTCTGAATTCTCTGAAATTAAGGTTCCGAATTCCTTAGAATTCAGAATTCAAATTCCTTAGAATTTCGACTCTTAATTCCTTATAATTCAGACTTCAAATATTTTATAATTTATATTCCAAATTCCTTTTAATTCAGACTCCGAATTCCTTAGAATTTAGACTCCGAATTATTTAGAATTTTTACTCCCAATTCTATATAATTCTGATTCTGAATTCCTTGAAAAACAGAATCCGAATATCCATGTAATATAGACTTAAAATATTTTTCCTTAGAATATAAGCTTTATTTTTCCTTATACTCCAAAAAATGAATTTGGTTGAGAAACCTTATATTACTTACCTTTGTTATAATTATAAAATGATGTCGTGCATTCTGTTTCTAACTAACCGTTGTTTGAGTGACATGTGTACAGGTCCCTCCGAAATTCAAGGAAAAATATGACCGCTGGAGGAGGGAGCCGACCATTAGAAATGTGATTATAAATATGATCTCATTTGAATGATCTCAACACACTATTCTATAACTCTAGAGATTACATGCTGAAGTGATTTCTAGAGAGAGAGAGACTCTCATACTTAGTGCGGACTGAACATCTTGTTCAGTTTGCTTCGTGCGACTCTGATTGTTGCTGTGTACAATCGAGGGCTTCTGGGGATAGGAAGATAGAGGTGTCAACTACCTCAAAGTTTGAGGACTTCCTTGATAAGTAAGATAGAGGTGGTGACTACCTTAAAGTTCGAGTACTTCCTTGATAAGGAATATAGAGGTGCCGACTACCTTGAAGTTCGAGGGCATACGGGTATAGTAAGACAGACTCCGATATTCTTATTGAGGGATTACCTTGGTGTGGGTAAGATAGACTTTCTTGAAAGTATAAATCAAGGGACCTTTATCCAAGGTTGTTGAATTCATACTTCCATTTTGAGTAATTCATCTGAGTGGAATTGTTAACATTCTTCTTGTTTTCTATTTATGGTGTGTAGCATCATGTCTCTGAGAATATGATTAAACCAACCCAAGGAGGGACTTTCCGATGAGACATGGAATGTGATCCCCCCATTTGAACAAAATCTCATTGAGATAGTTGTGTATTTTGGACAAGCTATGGGAAAGAGAACCACACCCATTCTCATTCAGGATATAGTCACGGAACCTCAAAGGGAAGACTATAGAGATCATGTGTAGGTGTTTATTTTCTAAAATCCACATTTTTTCCAATTCTTTAATTATTCTCAATAGGTTGAGGATTGGTTGAAAGTAATTGAGAAAATTTTGGAGTTCTGGGAAACACATCATTCAATTAAAGTGAATTATGCTACCTTTATGATTGATAGACCTAGAAGAAGGTGGCGCCATGCAATGGTGATGGAGAGAAATCATGAAGGCTTGGAGTGGAAATAATTTAATTTCCTTTTCACCGATCAGTTCTATCCAAAGTCTATGGTTTTAAAAATTTAAATGGACTTTATTAATCTTTATCAAAGTGAAAAAATGGTGACTCATTATGAAAACCTCTTTATTAAGCTGACGCAGTTTTCTCCTGATATTCTGAATAATAAAAAGATAAAGGCAAAAAGATTTATGATGGGACTCTGAGAAAACATTCAATCCAAAGTTTTCATGATAAAGACGACTTCATATGTTGATGTACTAGATAGAGCATTGATCACCGAGCTTGAACTGGCTGGTAAGTTAGGGTTGATGGGAGTTCCCTTTTCTCCCAGTGGTAGTTCTACAAGTTTCTTTAAAGGAAAGAGAAAGCATGATGAGTATCATGGTGTATTTGAATAGTAAGGTTCTTATATACCTGTCACAATGGCTGATAGAGGCCCATTGAATTGTTTCAAGTGTGGCAAGCCTGGGATTTCAAAACGGGCTTGCACTGAGGAACCAAAGATCTATAGTTCCTATGGATGCTCTAGAAACTTACAGATGTTTTGTTATATCTTTTATTCCCCATGTAGTGGCATGAGATCATCAACATCTAAAAGTAATACAGTGCAATCATATGACTCAATAATAAAGGGGTTTCAACTACAAATATCCAGAATAATGCTTCTTCACGTAGTGGAAGAGTCTCCAAAGGAAGTTAACATGGGTACAATGATTGTGAGAGGTACCATCACTATATCTTCATCCTTATTGACTTTTTTAGTTGAAACTAGTGCATCACACTCATTCACATTTGCCCATGTTTTTTATTTTCTAACCCTTATCACAAAAATTTTATCTTACATGATGAATATTACTATGCCCTCAGAATAAAGAGAGAGCAGGATATTCATTGTATTGCTTGTGTTTTTCTCTTTATTAGAGATTGAGCTTACCTAGAATTTTATGGTCCTCAATATGAAATCTCATAACCTCATTCTTCATATGGATTGGCTAATTTTCTATCATGCCCAGATTGACTATTATTTATGGTGGGTCTCCTTTATTGCACCCAAATGGGTGTTCCCTGTCTTTCAAGGAGAATGAGACTCGATATTGAGTAGAGAAAGAACATATTTTCCATTTATGGGTAGGGTAATGCCATTTTTTTCCTTTGACATGGTGCAAGAGTCTTTGAGTGGTGATCTCCCTCCAGTTTTAAACAAGTTTTTGGAAATTTTTTCTTTTGATTTATATGGTTTTACACTAGTAAGAGAGGTTGAGTTTTTTATTTATTTAGTACCTTGTACTGAATAAATATCTATTTATTCTTACCATATGGTACTAGATAAATTGAAAGAGTTGAATAATAAGTTGTATTATTTACTTTATAAATGATTTATACGCCCGAGTGTGTCATCTTGGACGACTCCTATAGCGGCATTGGATTTTCATAAATGGATATTACATCTTTTTAGATGAATATTCAATACATTACAAAAGTACATTCAAGTGAACCATAATAGTTTAGTGCCTTTGGAAACATAGAACATAGTCTTCTAATATGGTGAAATATATTCAATGTTTCCCTCAATGATATTCCCTTTTATAACTCTTTATAGACATACCCTATATAAAAATTTTCTTTATAAACTAGGGAAAGGAAAACTAAGAAGGGGTGAGCTCAGATTCTCAATAGGGGTAAAAATAAGAGACAAATCTACAATCATATGAAATCATAAGATAAACATAAGGGTATGTGATCATGAACATAACTTATGATGTTCATACCCAACCTATCATAGATCATAAACATGAGTCCTTACATAATTATTGATAGTTAAAAAGACTTTAATCATAATGTAATCAAATAAAATGATCAATGATAGAAAAACGTTTGCATAAGACGTATTTTTTTTCATATATATAAGCGTAGAAAATCTTATATCAATGCATCCCACCAATAATTTCATAACATACTAGGATTGATATAACCACCCACATACCTACTTTGGGCTTGAATTGACCACATATGTACCCTTCTTTTCATGAATTGGATGACCACTTGTGTACCCTCATCTCTAGGCTTGGGATAAACACCTGTACACCCTTTTTTTAGGATAAGGATAAATAACAATTCACCCTCCTCTTTGGGATTGAGATAAAAACCCATGTACCCTCATTTTTTAGATTAGGATAAATACCCATGTAACCTCATATTTGGGCATAGTATAAACAACCATGTACCCTCATCATTGGGATTGGGATAAACAAATTTGTACCTTCTAAGATCATAGAGTATTTATCATTACCCAATTCACTAGAGTGCTATCTGGGTGCACCCACCATGTAATCTATAACGGGATCACCAAACGCTATCTGGGCCACCCAACCATATAAGATTTAATGGTATTATCTAGATATATCTGGGAAAACCATCATAAAATTTTTAATGGGATTACCATCACAATCATGGACACTCAATTCTATAAGTAATTTCTAAGAACCATAACATGAATAAAGTAAAAAGAGCTTACATATCATCATAAAAACTCATAAAAATAATCATTATTAATTCATAACCTGACTAAACCATGGAAAAGAAATGAGAATCAGGTTAATATCTTTGAAACATGATTAACTAGTAGAGAAAAAATGGGTTTTATAACAATATATTTAAAACATTATTGACCCATGAAAACGGAACATGTTTCATAAACATAATTCCATCAAAACATAACCCATTTAGAGAAAGAATATGAATGGTATCCTTGGATAATATTCACTGTAAGGAATAAGTAACACTAAAGGATGTAATATTATATGTAAGACAATTTTTAAAGGATTATTTATAACATTTCTTGAAGAAAATATCCTTTTTTCTTTGAAAAAAACTTTTTAAAACATAAAACATTTTCAAAAACATTTTCTTTTAAAAAATTTTAAAAACTTATAAAGGAATATTTGAAAATATTTTTTTAAAATAAAACATTTAAAAATCCTTTTTCTTTAAATTGATATTACAATATCATTTAAATACATATTTAAAAACATTTTTAGAATTTTTTTTTTGAAAGTAAAAAGATTTCGGACCGAAGAGAGAAATAAAGTCAGATTTTCTTATTTTTTTCTTAATTATCTTAACAACCAAGGAGTGGAAAAATGATACCATTACTTTAATACATCATAAATAACTCTATTATAATAAAATTAATGATAATTATTAATAGTTAAATCATGATATATCAACATTAGAGACTTAATCATAAACAATCCCAATAAATGATGAGATTGTTACATATGATCTTTACCATTTTGGTAACAATCATTCATAATTCCCATTATGGAATAAAATAAAATAAAATAAAACTTACAATATAATGAGGATAAATAAATTAATGATACTAAATTTCATAGAGTATTTATATAAACCTATTTAAAGAATATAGGTGCATAGAATAACATATGTCTCAAAGAAGGAAAATTGAGACAAAACACCCTTATAGATTTGGTAACTTTTGAACTGAAAACTCATGGAAGAGAGATCCAAAAATGGATATGTAAAAACCAATGGTTCTTAGGAGAAGCATAAAAATATAAATACATGGTAATTATATACACCACAAAAAATTAATAGGTGGTGAATATGACATGTGTCTCATGAAAGTAAAAAGTGATATGGAAATCCCTTACTGCTTGAGAAACTTTTGAATCATAATACGCTATGAAATAATAACATCAATGGAAAAATTAGTTATAATTAAATGTGGTATATTAATGATATATAATGTTATAGGTAATTACATACATCTTAGAAAAGAAACTATTGTTGAATATGACATAAGTCTCATCGAAATAAAAGTGAGACTTGGGAGTCCTCTTACCTTAAGCCTTGACTTCCATCGTAATATTTCAACCCTCATTTTTAATAAATATAAGTTTATTATAAATATATTAAATAATAATTATACATATATATATATATCACAAAATATATGATTTTATTATGACCTTTTATTACCCTTTTATTAACAATTCCATGTTAAAGTTATGTTTTGGGTAATAACCTCTTTGTTTATCGTATATGTTTTGACTTGTTATTTTTGGTTCTATTACTTGGAGAATAATTTCATCATATAAAGAATGTAAAACATGATATAAATATAAAATTTATTCAGTATATATTTAATTATAGTAATCCATAATATTACGTGATAAGAAATGAAATACATCGTTCATGGAGACTGTAGACTATACGTACGCATGAACATTGTTTCCATTTTTTTATCATATTGTAAGAATGAAAATTAAATGATATATATTATAATTAAATTAAAATTTCTATGGAATATATATCACATATTTTTATTAAAATAATATTTTATACATTCCATCTTATGCGTGAATAAATCACATTGCTTCGTGAAGCGACAATCCGCTGTACACATGAACGTCATTATCATATTCCCACAACTGGAAAGAATGAAGTTGTGTGATATAAAAATTACATAATAATAATAAAATCATAAATATAATAAATATCATATATAAACAATAAATACATCATTATTATCATACTTTAAAGGTGGTAATGGAAAAACGAATGACATCAGTTCGTGAGGTGGAAGTCCGCTGCACACATGAATGATGGTTTTGTAACTGATTTGATGGAAGTGTGTGTGGTTGTAGGTAATAAAATTAACATAAAAATATCTAAGTATATGTAATATGATGTTGTTATTATATAATCATGTTATAATAATAATTTAAGGGAGTGGAGAAAGAAAAGAAACGAAAATGATTGTTGTTGAATGTTACATCTTCTACGGGTATCCTCATTAGGCTTTCACTAAATCATTTATTGGTTAGATTTATGTACAAAATAATACTTATAGGATGATGTAAGGTAATTTTGGAAGTGATTTTGGTAGTTTTGGGTTGAGACACATGGATTTAGTGGTTTGAAGAAGTAGGGAGAGTGAATTCCCTTTTATAATGGAGGAGGAGTGGCATTTTTGTAAATACCCAAAAGTATTCACTATTGGGAGGTCTCCATTTTCTAATGTGCCTAAAATATTAAATAATAATGTATGGGAGGGATTAATTTGTTGATAAATACCTCTATGATACAAAATATATACATTTTTTAACATGTTATTCCTTAGTAATTATGTTTACACATTTTTATATTTATAGTTTTTACCAAGGTAACTTGTATCTTTTATTTACCTAGGTAAAATTTTATAAGAATATAATTGAAAATATATTTATTAGATAAATTTTAGCCACTGATTATAAATATTATTTCCAATTACTTAAATGAAAATACAATGTGTGTGTAAAATTAAATTTAATATAAAAACATGTAATAGGAAAAACCCTGTTTTAACCTTAATCGCGTTAATTATTTTTTACTGTTTTCACTAATCATTATGGTCAAAAATTAGGTTGAAATTTTTAGATAATATGAATATTATGATTCCAAATATTTAATACATTTTTCAAATTCCATTCATAGAAGTGTAAGAATTTAATTTAAAATTAATTTCATAGATGCAATAAGAAAACAAGTTTTTAAAGATAAAATGATCAAAAGTTTACATTGTTTTTGTATCGAATTTCAATATGAAATTGATTAAAATGACCTAAATTGAAATAATAAATGTATAATTTAAAAAATTATAATTTATAAACAATTTAAAATACAATGTAACTTTATAAAGAATTTAGGTGAAAAGACATTTTTCAATTAAAATTCAATATTTTTTACAATTTATCTAAAATAAATTTTTTTAGAAAAAACCCAAAAATTCACCCTAAGATAAAATTTATATTAATATTTAAAAAATTAAGTTTACTTATTAAAATAAATCTTATAAAAGTGGTAAAAATTAATTTTAAAATAAGTGCTCCATTAAAAGTTTATAAAACTATTTTTTAGAAAAAAATACAGTTTTAAGCATAAAATTGGATTTATTATTATCTATTGTCTAGAAAACACATAATATGAATTTTAAAAACTATATTGAATATATAATATATAAATACAATTAATATAATTCATTAAAGTGGGTTTTTCAATTTATTGATCTAAAACACACTTGTGTGCATAAAAATAGTTAGTCTGAAAAATATTTCCTATTATTTTTAAAAAGTGTTTTATATTGATTTATAATTAATTTCTAACCAAAAAATTAATTTTATATAAATTTGTAAAATATATTTTCATTATTTAGTTAATAATATTCATAAATTATATTCCAATATCTTTCTATCAACTATCATATTAAATAATAAAATATAAATAATATATCACATTTCATTTATACTCAGTGTTGCGTGTAAAGAAAGATAAGATTGGTGTTGCAAGTAACGAAAGAAAAAATAATTTTACATGTAACTAAAGAAAAAAATAGTGTTATGTGTAACTAAAAGTATCAAAATGATTAAATTAATTTGAAAAAAAAATTCCACAAAATCTCGTTGTGTTAGATTCTACACCCTTAAAATTAATTTCACCCTGAAAATTCATCTCGATCATCAATGGTTTAACATTTAATCATTAAATCATATAAAACCAAATTGTAAAAAGGTTTAATAAAACATCCTATTAAAAAATCTAAATGTACGTAAAAAATTCATATAGAATAATACATACTAGGTTTCCAAATAGAATAACATAGCTGGGAAGTGAAAAGATGTAAATAGAAGGGAAAAATAAAACCCAAATATTTATAGAGAGTGATAGAGAACATGGTCATGATAAATATAATAAAAAAAATATATAAACCAAAGAGTCTTGAAAAAGGTAATTGATATAATAAAAAATTATTATAACAAGACAAGATTTTATTTCAAGACCCATTTCCTAATGTCAAAGAATTTTTAGGAGAAGATATACTTACTTGACTTCATTACATTTCATAGAAAAAACATCACCTTGTGGTTTTTCCTTGATCAATTTCCATATAATCTCTCACTCTAAGAAATGAAGTTGAATTTTTTATTCCTAAATAACTAACAGATCATACGATCCATAGATATAATGATAAATCATTCAGTCTATCTTCAATTATCATCCAAAAAAAAATGTTAGAAAAGGTTATCCAACATGAATACATATTCATATGGTTAAGTAATAGATTAATATCTAAAAATTTATTCAAAGTTATAGATAAAACATTTCATAAATGGTTAAACTTTTTACCCTTCCAAAATATGAAAATCCAAAACCTTAGAAAGAGGGTCACTAAATTTCTCAAAATTAGTTTAATATTGATCAAAAATATCATAAAGTATCTCTTGATTGTCACATATCAAACATAAAAATAACTTCATCATATATTCTCATTAAACATAGTAATAACCTGAATTACCATAAAAACATATTGAAAAAGTACATGTTTCCACATTACTTACATAAAACATAGATTATTAGATATATTCCTTGAATCAAAAAATGCTGTAAACTCCACCCATGATAGCATAAACCACTTTGTCAACAAATAATTAATTATTTATAAGGTAATAAATAATATCCAATTTTTTTATTCATGTACAACCTCTCTTTATCCTAACATCATTATCTCAACATCAAAAATATATTATGGGTTATATTCCCTTAATCAAAATATCACTTTTCTAGTCCATCAGTTTTATTTAACGCTTTCTTAAAAATACATAATGCCAAAATTCCATAAACAATCCTTATATATTTCATAATTATTGAATTGAAATACATAAAAACTTCAATTATTCCAAATTATCCTTAATCCATTAACTAAGATTCAACATATTATTCTTTAATTCCTCTTTCCTTTTATATTGAATTTATAGTCTCTTTATTATCATCAATATAGCCATTACTCATATCACCTTGATGATTCTCTTAATAATCTTTCCCCCTAGGACATAGATGTTCATAATGGCTATACCTTCCACATTTAAAGCATTCATCCATTAATAACACCCTAGGGAGACTAATATTTCCATCCATTACATTAACTGAACACTTAATTTTTTCCTTTATAGTTACTTAATTTGTGTACTTATTTTCCACTGTCAAAACATATTCCTGTTCCTCTAAGACGTACACTTGGGTGTTTCTTCCAACATTCTTGACATGTTGGAAACTGAATCTTCTTTATTACATGGTATCCACTATCTGAACTCTCAGAAAACTGTTTCCTTATCTTTGGTGAGTATGAGATTTGGTTTTGTTATACACTGTTAATCATGTTCCTTGAAAACTAACTAGGCATAATCACAATTTTCTTCACTCTAGTCATCATCCCATTTGAATACCCATTAGAAAATTTTCCATCACATTCAATGTTAACCCAATTCTTTCTAGTTCCTACCATTTACTAAAACCCAAAAGAACAGTGTGAGAAAAACTAATCATTATGGGAAACTAAATAAACATGATAATCACTTATAGGATATCTAAATCATGAAATCATCTATAATATGTGACACCATAGGTTTATTCTAGGTTATTATTAGTAATATTATATTTAAATCCTTCATGATGATTCATAATGAGTTTTTGAATCTCCAAAGAATATCCCCCAGGAGTGTCAATTGATATGTGTAGTAAGGACCATTGTAGTGCACCGGTTACTGATCGAGTCTATCTCAACATGGTGTTTTCAGTGTTATTACCCCTACGTACATATGTTCTAGATCCACATCCACTTTTTGTATCCATATAGGTATGTAATTTCTGGTAAACCACTTACTCTATCCTTTTCCAAAATTCTAGGACAATTTCATATAATTCAAATCATCCTTATACTAATCCTTAGAGAAATCTCTAGAAATATCCTTAGAAATATCCCTAGGGATCTCACTAAAGTGTTCAAATCCTAGTTTCCAAAGGTTGGATAAAAATTTCCTTTGATACCATATATAGTGACCCATAATTTTCATATATGAATATTTCATCTTTTTATATGAATGATCAATACATTAAAAAAGTACACACATGAGGAGATTAATAGTTTATTTCATCTTATTGGAAGTTAATAAGACTTGAATCATAATTAAATCAAATAACCTGAGTCGTAAGAAAATAAAATTGGAATAAAACATAGATTTTTTGCATAAATGCATAGAAAATATTATGTCAAGGCTACCCACAAAGATTTTCATAACATGTTATTCTTGGTCTAAACACCCTTATACCTACTTTGGGATTGGGATGACCACCAGTGCACCCTCCTTTTCATGCTTTGGATTATCACCCGTGTACCCTCATCTTTGGGATTCACCTAAACACCCGCATACCCTCTTTTTTGGGATTGTTCTAAATACCAATGTACCATCTTCTTTGGGATTGGGATAAACATCCTTGTACCCTCCTTTTTGGGTTTGGGATAAATACCCATGTACCCTCCTCTTTGGTCTTAGGATAAATACCTATAAACCCTCATCATTGGGATTGGGATAAAAACTCGTGTACCCTATGAGGTCATATATCATTTATCTTTACCCAATGCATTGGAGTGTTATCCAGTTCATCCATCATATAAGCTATAATGGGCTAACCAGACACAATTTAGGCCGCCTCATCAAATAAGCTATAACTGGATTACATGATGCTATATGGCCTGCCTCATCATAAAAGCTGTAATGGTATTACCCAGTTCTATATAGGACACACCATCGTATAAGTAATGTCTAAGAAACACAACATAAATTAATTATAAAGAGCTTTCATATCATCATAAAAACTCATAAAAAATAATTATTCTTTCATATCCTGACTAACCCATGAAAAAATGGGTTTCATGTTAATATATTTGAAACATGATGAACCTATAGAATAGAAACGAGTATAATGATAATATATTTGAAAAAATATTGACCCATATAAAAGAAACAGGTTTCAGAAACATCATTCCATAAAAACATAAACCATTCAAAAAAGAATATGAATGGTATCCTTGGACCATATCCACTGTAAGGGGAGACATAATATTTGAATTTATAATAATCTCTCATTATAATCTTTTATATATTTAATATTATTATATTGTTTGGTTCTTACAAACTATAGTAAAATGATTTGATGATACAATAGAAAAAATATTTGAATTCATATATTTATATTTGTATTATACAATTTATAATATAAAAATATATATTTATAATTACATGTGTATTTATTTATATTTATATATATTGACACACAAACATATATAGATAGGAATAATATATATATATGCATATATATTATAAAATATTTCATGGACTATAAATAAATATATAAATTCATTATATGTGGTTCATATTTAATTTTATTACATATTTATATTCATATTAAATAATTTACTATTTACATATATTTATAATTTTATGGGTGTTTTCATATATATATATATGTCTGTGTGTGTGCGTGTGTGTCTATATATGATTATTTATATATAAATATATTAAAATACAAATATATATATATATAAAATGCATATAAATAATTTTAAATAATTTTTTTTATGAATCTTATTTTCATAATTTATATATGAAAATTCAATATATTAAATTTTCATTTAAACGGTTATATAAATATATAATTGAACATATATTCATAAATCAATTAGAGCTATACCGATAGACTTATACCAATGGTTTAAATACATCAAAATTTAAATTATTTGTAAATATACATATACATATTTATTAAATAATATTCAAAAAAGTCATTATAGCTTAGTTGTTAGGTCATTGAAATATAACCATGAGGTGTTGTGTTAAATTTATTAAAATATTAATATAATTGATGGTGTTGTGTTGTGAAACCTTGATTTAACTCTAAAAGCTCATGGTGTGACAAAAAAAGTTAAAAATAATGGGGGAGTCAATACATCTATTTATATAATATATTTATATATATATGTGTGTGTTTGTGTGTGTGTGTATGTATGAATATGTGTTTATATTTATATGTGTATGTTATTCATGTACTTGTGTGTGTGTGTGTATGTATGTAAGAATATGTGTGTGTACATGTATGTGAGTATGTGTATGTATTTCTATGTGTATGTATGTGTATATATTTTTATGTATGATCATGTACGTATTTATGTATGTAAGTATGTGTATATATATGTTTGTGTATGTGTAATTTTGAGTATTAATGTCTATATTAGTGTGCATGTGTATGTATATGTATTTTATGTATGTGTATGCATGTGTATGTCTGTGTATGTGTAAGTTTGTGTAAGTGTATATTGAGAGGACCAGTTTGGGATATACCTAATAGTAAGAGGGGGGTAAATCAGTGTTGGGGACTTTATAAACCAATTCAACTTTTATCCCTGTACCTCTTGACCTGTTAGGATCGTGATTTTCTTACTCTCTTTTCCCTCTCGCATGCAATAATAGAAAGCAGTAAAAATATGCACACGATATTTTTACAAGGTTCACCAATCAATAAGAGTAGCTACGTCCTTTCCATGCATGGATATGACCAATGCATTAATTCTCCACTATGATGTGATATGCTATTACAGTGGAGTGGCTAGGAAAGAAATCCTCTAGCCAGTGTGAGTCCCTACACTTTAGAGGGGGTGGGAAACAATCCTCTTCCCTGGACTGGTGATGACCTATCCCAACTTGCAGCCTCTAGCTGGTTCTTTATACTGCCTATGGAGATAGTCTTCTTCTTTATTCAAACGGTAGGTTCTTCTCTTGGTCTTATTTAGTTCTCTTCACTTGATTACTTGCAAATCAGTAGGCAAGCAATTCTTCTTTCTTTCTTTCTCTTCTTCTCTAGTGCAACACTAACTGTACTAGACTTCTTCTTTCTTCTTCTTAGTGCAACAACCAACTGCACTAAAACTTATTCTCTTTTCTTGGCTAGAATCACACATACCAATGTAATTATTTAGGTAGTGAATATCGGTTCACTTGGCATCATCTGAATCTAACTAACCTGAACAATTGTCAGCATTCAATTGGGCATACTCTGTTATTCTTCTTCTTCTATCGTTTTTCTTTAACACAGTAGAATATGGAATGGTACTACACTGTCTTAATATCTTTGTTCGGTTCTCAATACCAACACGTAAGTGTGTTAGTATACTGCCTTCTTTTTTCATACAGATGTGAGTTCAATTACACGTCTAGTTCTTCCTTACTTCACAAAGTACAACGAGGGTGATAAACTCCATTCGTGTGAGTGCGGTTCAAATTGTCTTTGTGAAACCAAATGGTTCACAGTTCTTTCTTCTTCGCAAAGCTGCTTCGAGAGTGCTATGCAGCTATCGAAGGCTTGCGGGACCCCCAAATTTTTCGCGCACCCTTCTAGGTGGCTTGCACATAAAATTCAAACTTTGCGCATAAAAACACCTTTCGGCACAAAAAAGGATTTTTGCACAACTCTGTTTTTTCATGCAAAACTTCCATTTTTTGCGCATCACTTCCTTTTTCGCGGAACACTTCTTATTTTAACTCACCACTATATAGTTCAATTTTTTCATGCGTCAGAGATCGGGATTTTTATAAGTGTTGAGCCTCTAACAATGAGTGGGGTTCACCTCGTATTTATAGGGCCTTTTAAATCCGCGCAAAAAACACCTATCCGTGTGTAAAAACCATTTTTAGGTGCGTAAAAATTATTTCATGCAACATCAGATTTCACACAATGCTCTTATTTTTCGCGCACCTCATGCCTTTTCCATTTTTCGATCTTTTGATATCGAAACACCTCTAGCGCAAAAAACTTTATTCCTATATTTCATGCAGCCTTTATTTTTCGCACATCCCGCTGATATTTCGCACATCCTGCAATTATTTAGTGCAGCCTTTTTATTTTTCGCGCAACCCGCTGATTTTTCATGCATCCTGCTACTATTTCGCGCGACCTTTATTTTTTTGTGCACTCGGCCCATTATTTGCGCACTACATGCCTTTGTCATTTTTCAATGTTCTTGACCTTGAATCATACCTTGCGTAAAAATCTAAACCATATTCAATCTTGCACGCAACATCCATTACCAAAAACACATAAACATTCTTAAGCTTTCATCACGAACTACACTATCGTGATATATATCCTTTAATAGACCATATTTGGCATTGTCAGAATTAAAATGGGATGTTCTGAAACTTCCCTATCTTCCAGCAACATCATTCCTTCCAATCAAAACTGTATATGACTGGCATCATCATTTCTCCCTCTTTCCTTCATAACGCTTGCATCACAAGTTCTCCTAACTTATGATGTTTGTGAAATACATATCAGTAAAGCATCATCTAGTTTCAGATACAATGTGAAATTCATGGATACCTCAGAATGCCACGTCCTTCCACATTCTCCCTTCTTCTTTAACCATCATTCTACACTTCATGAAAATAATATGATTCTATTCTTCAAGTAATCTCTTGTATGGTTTGATATCATGAAGAATTGCATGGTATTTTTCAAATCCTCATTCTTCTTCAATCATCCTCAGATGGATGATACCTCGCCATTCTTCATTGTTGTAAAAAAATGTCACCTTTGAAACAAGTTCTTTGAAATAAGAATCTATGCATCAATCATCTGAACTTACTTCATGGTGAATTTCTGAAGCATGACATTCAATGCTATGATTTCATAACAATTCTCTAGGAATCCTCACTTCAGCCGATCTCCATTAACTTTGGAGTCCTTCTTTATCTCTTTCTTCATTTTGACTAGCAATGACAACTATTGACAATAAATACAATCTTCAAACACAAAGTGGTCCCAAAAATCTCCCCCTTTGTATTTGTTTGTCAATACCTTAATGTTATCCTCAAATGAATGTGTCAATGTCAAAATGAGAATCATTCTCTCTCCCCTTTACTTCATTCTCTCTCCTAGACACTCATTTCATTTCTGTCCCCCTTATTTTCAAGAAATACAAAGTTCATGGTAGAGAGGGTATCATTCCATACTTATGCAGCGTGACATCAATCATTTCACTCTAAGTCTACATGAGTAGTGCTTGGTGTAGAAAGCAAGAGGATTTGATTTAGACAACAGAGCAATCCATTATCCACTGAATCGTGATACCTCATGAGATGAGAACTCATACACTCATCTTCAAGGGTTTTCCAATTTAATTCCTGGCCGAAGATATTTAATGTGATAAGAAATAATCAACCTGAAATTCCTGCACTCACTTCAACAAATGGATCAAAAAACATTCAAGTGCAGTTGGTAGGATTAGTGGCCTTGGGGCACTTTCATTATTCTTATGTCACTGATTGACTTAGTTACTCCCCCTTTGTAAAATAATTTTAACTTTGAGTAACCAAGGATGAGATGTTGAGAGATGACATACCTTTTCCAATGACATGATCCTGGGAAAATCTTTGGAGTGATTGATTTTAATACCAAATGAAATTGATACTAATTGAGATATTGACTCTGGAAGCTTCTTCATGTTTCTCCCCCTCAAAGGAACACACCTCATCATCTTTATCAATGGTGATACATCATCATATTAATATTTGAATATCAATTGACGAATCTTCCATAGATGATAACTTCTTCAACTTTCTTATCAAGAGTTGATACCAATCACTGCTTCTCTGGTTCTCCCCTTGAGAGCCTGATTCACCTTTAATTCCTAGTTTTATCAGAACAAATACAATACACAATGATTTAAGGGAATAAGGTGGATCCTCCTTTCTCCATCAATGCGAACAACATGGTTGAGATGATTTTCTCAACCAGGATGCTCTATTCTTCACACTTTCACAACTGATCTTCAATGATGACTGTGATTGTGTGGACCTCACTTTTTCTTCCACCTATTTGTCTGTGAATTTTCTTTCTTCAAGGGATTTCATAGCACTAGAATCTCGTGGTGCAACATTCATCTTCTGGAGGAATTCTTATTGGACTGGAGTAAATTCAAAGCATTTTCTAACAGTATGACCATCCTTGTTGCACCGCACACACAGAACTTATTTGTCTTAATGTAGAATCTTCCTTTTGTTTTTAGCACAATTCATAGCCTGTGCATCTTCAATATTTCTCATTATTTCCAAATCTCCTGGCCAAACCACAAATATATCATTAGGAACTGAGGCATCAAGATTGGATCTTATACATGGTTTCTTATGAGTGGCATCATTCTTAGTAGTTCTTTTGGATGAAACACCCTTCACCTTCTTGGATTTAGAATCCAAGGACTTATCAACATTCCGACTTGTAATCTTCTTGGGAGAATTTTCATTTGCAACATATTTTTGATTACTTTCGAAGATAGCTTCTTCATTCTTACCCAGCTCATGTGGTCTTATTTTCTTATTAGCTTTGGGTACTTTTTGAAATTAACATGCACCATTCATATGACCACTCCCATTGCATACATAACAGATGTTATCTAACATTCCAAATCTATTTTCAATATACAGATTCTTGTGATAGATCAATGAGTGAATCCATGATCTTATTGTCACTTGTTGGAGGTCTTTTTGCAGTAAAATCCTCCAGTGAGCATTGATTACTAGCAGAAATTGTTTCCTTTATTTTTGGAGACTCAATATGTGTCTTCTCAAGATTGGTCAACTCATCTTTCAATTATAGACATCTCATTTTGAGGATGACTTCCTGGTCTTCAATCATAGTCATCTTCTCTTAACAATCCTTCTTTAATCTTTTAAATTCATCTTCATGCATATTTACTTTTATTTGTAACAAAGCGTAAAGTTCTTTGATCTTCTTGGAGTCTTCTTCCAAATATAAATCCTTGACATAATTTCTCTTTTTCAGCTCATCTTCAAGTGCATGGATCTTCTCTTCTAGAGTCTTGTTAACTCCATCATTTTCTTCAACATCTTTGAGAAACTTTGAATAACTTTCTTCAAATCCCCTCTTGGTTGCTTCAAAGGCTCTAACGTGTCTAGATAGGTTTAAACATTCAACAATTTTTTCTTGTAAAAATTTCTCCAAAACATCAGTTTCTTCTTCCAGCTAAGTGATATTTTCCTACATACATTGAAATACTCCACAAACCAGGGAAACACTTTCTTTAGGAATACCATGCAGAATCATTCTTAATCTATCAACTGATATTTATTGAGATATTGTAGATTTATCATCACCACTTGTGCTAGCATTTTCGTCATGAGGATAATTTCCAAATGTATTAACACATACCTCTTGATAAGTTGAGGTAGGAAGGTTGTCCATCTTCTTAATGGGGACTTGAGACACCTTCTCATTACTTTCCAAGACTGGTGGGTCTTTAATGTCAGCTAGACATGGAGAATTAGATGCTTCCTCTTCTTTAGATAAGAGGGAATTCTTCTTCAATTTTTTCCTCCTTTTCTTTTTCCTGTTCATCATGGTCTTGGTAGATATATATTTCTTCTCAGATATAGCTAAATCTTTACAAACACTACTCTTCATTGTTGACTGAGGAAAGGAACTCAAGTTTTCAAAAGAGAATAACTTCACTGTAGATAATCCAATAGAGGTGAACCTCGCTCTAATACCTATTTAGAGAAGTAGTTTGGGATATACCTAACACTGAGAGGGGGTGGGGGTGAATCAGTGTTGGGGACTTTTTAAACCAATTCAACTTTTATCCCTGTACCTCTTGACCTGTTAGGATCTTGATTCTATTATTCTCTTTTCCCTGTCACATGCAATAATATAAAGTAGTAAAAATATGCACACGATATTTTTACAAGGTTCACCACTCAATAAGAGTAGTTAAATCCTTGACATGCATGGATATGACCAGTGCATGGATTCTCCACTATGATGTGATATGATTTTACAGTGGAGTGGCTAGGAAAGAAATCCCTTAGCCAGTGTGAGTCCCTTCACTTTAGAGGGGGATGGTAAACAATTCTATTCCCTGGACTACTGATGACCTAGCCCAACTTGCAGCTTCTAGTTGGTTCTTTATACTGCCTATAGAGACAGTCTTCTTCCTTCTTCAAAATTTAGTTTATGCTCTTGGTCTTATTTAGTGCTCTTCACTTGATTACTTGCAAAGCAGTAGGTAATCAATTCTTCTTTCTTTCTTTCTCCTCTTCTATAGTGCAACTCTAACTGCACTAGAATTCTTCTCTCTTCTTCTTAGTGAAACAACCAACTGCACTAAAACTTCTTCTCTCTTCTTGGCTAGAATCACATATACCAATGTGATTATTTAGGCAGTGAAGATCGGTTCACTTGGAATCATCTGAATCTAACTTCCCTGAACAATTGTCAGCATTCAATTGGGTATACTCTTTTTTTCTTCTTCTTCTCTCCTTTTTCTTTGACATAGTAGAATATGGAATGGTACTATAGTGTCTTAATCTCTTTGTTCAGTTATCAATACCAACACGTAAGTGTGTTGGTATACTACCTTCTTCCTTGGTGCATATGTGAGTTCAATTGCACGTCTAGTTATTCTTTACTTCACAAAGTACAAAGAGGGTGATAAACCCCATTCGTGTGAGTGCGGTTCAACTTATCTTTGTGAAACCGAATGGTTCACAGTTCTTTCTTCTTCACAAAGATGCTCTGAGAGTTCTATTCACCTATCGAAGGCTAGCATGACCCCCAGATTTTTCACGCACCCTTCTAGGTGTCTTTCAAGTAAAATTCAAACCTTGCACATAAAAACACCTTTTGGAGCGAAAAAGGATTTTCGCGCAACTCTGTTTTTTCACGTAAAAATTCCCTTTTTCATGAAGCACTTCCTTTTTCACGCAACACTTCTTCTTTTTGCGCACCACTCTATACTTCAATTTTTTCGCACGTTAGAGCTCGATATTTTTCTTAGTGTTAAGAAACTAACAATGAGAGGGGTTCACCTCGTATTTATAGTCCTTTTTAACTCCACGTGAAAAAACACCTATCAGCGCGTAAAAACCCTTTTTAGGCACATAAAAATTATTTCACGCAACATCAGATTTCACGCAATGCTCTTATTTTTCACGAACCTCATGCCATTGCCATTTTTGAGCTTCTAATCTCAAAACACCTCTTGTGCGAAAAACATCATTCCTCTATTTCGTGCACCACACCAATATTTCAAGAAGAATTTATTTTTCGCTCATCTTGCTGATATTTTGTGCATCCCGCAATTATTTCGCGCAACCTTTTTATTTTTCGTGCAACCTGCTTATTTTTCGGGCATCCCGCTATTATTTCGCATGACCTTCATTTTTTCGCGCACTCGGCCCAATTTTTCACGCACTACATGGCTTTTTCATTTTTCAATGTTCTTGAACTTGAATCATGCCTTGAGAAAATATCTAAAACATCTACAATCTTGAGTGCAACATCCATTGCCAAAAACATATCTTCATCTCTCGATTTTTAGGGTCAAAAATTTGGAAAACACTGGAAAACGGCACCACCTGAAACTGTTCTTTTGTGCCGTCTCCAGATTGTCCATTCCTTTGTTATTTATTTCTTTACTGCTCCCATAACCATTCTTTAGATTTCATATGGAACTCCACTATCATGATATATGTACTTTGATAGACCAGATTTGGCATCATCAGAATTATAATGGGATGTTCTGAAACTTCCCTATCTTCTAGCAGCATCATTCCTTACAACCAAAACTGTATATGACTGGCATCATCATTTATAACCCATTACTTCATAATGCTTTCATCACAATTTCTTCTAACTTATGATGTTTGTGAAATACATATCCGAAAAGCATCGTCTGGTTTCAGATACAATGTGAAATTCATGGATACCTCAGAATGCCAAGTCCTTCCACATTCTCCCTTCTTCTTCAACCATAATTCTACACTTCATTAAAATAATATGATTCTATTATTCAAGTAATCTCTTTAATGGTTTTCTATCATATATAATTTCATGGTATTCTTCAAATCCTCATTCTTCTTCAATCATCCTCAGATGGATGATACCTCGCCATTATTCATTGTTGTAAACAATGTGTCACCTTTGACACAAGTTCTTTGAACTAAGAATCTATGCATCAATCGTTTGAATTTACTACATGGAGAATTTACCAAGCATGACATTCAATGCTATGATTTCATAAAAATTCTCTAGGAATCCTCACTTCATCAAATAATTATTAACTTTGGAGTCCTTCTTCATCTCTTTCTTCATTTTGACCTATATTGACAACTGTTGACAACAAATACAATCTTCAAACACAAAGTGGTCCCAACAATCTCCCCCTTTGTATTTTTTTGTCAATACCTTAATGTTATCCTCAAATGAATGTGTCAATGTCAAAATGAGAATCATTCTCTCTCCCCTTTACTTCATTCTTTCCCCTAGACACTCATTTCATTTCTCTCCCCCTTATTGAAAAGAAATACAAAGTTCATGGTAGAGAGGGTATCATTCCATACTTATGCAGTGTTCCATCAATCATTTCACTCTAAGTCTACATGAGCAGTGCTCGGTGTAAAAAATAAGAGGATTTGATTTAGACAACAGAGCAGCCCATTATCCACTGAATCATGGTACCTCATGAGATGAGAACTCATAAACTCGTCTTCAAGGGTTTTCCACTTTCATTCCTGCCCAAAGATATATAATGTGATAATAAATAATCAACATGAAATTCCTGCACTAAATTCAACAAATGGATCAAAAAAATTCAAGTGCAATTGGTAGGATTAGTGGCCTTGGGGCACTTTTATTATTCTTATGTCACTGATTGACTTAGTTACCCCCCCTTTGTAAAATAATTTTTACTTTGAGTAACCAAGGATGAGAGGTTGAGAGATGACATACCTTTTCCAATGAAATGATCCTTGGAAAATCTTCAGAGTGATTGATTTTAATACCAACTTAAATTGATACTAATTGTGATATTGAGTCTGGAAGCTTCTTCATGTGTCTCCCCCTCAAGGGAACACTCCTCATCGTCTTTATCAATGGTGACCCCTAATCATATTAATATTTGAATATCAATTGACGAATCTTCCATAGATGATAACTTATTTAGCTTTGCTATCAAGAGTTGATACCAATCACTGCTTCTCTAGTTCTCCCCCTAAGAGCTTGCTTCACCTTCAATCCCCTATTTTATCATAACAAATACAATACAAAATGATTTAAGGGAATAAGGTGGATCCTCCTTGATCCATCAATGTGAACAACAAGGTTGAGATGATTTTCTCAACCAGGATGCTTCATTCTTCACACTTTCACAACTGATCTTCAATGATGATTGTGATTGTGTGGACCCCACTTTTTCTTCCATCTCTTTGTCTGTGAATTTTCATTATTCAAGGGATTTCATAGCACTAGAATATCCTAGTGCAACATTCATCTTCTTGAGGAATTCTTGTTGGGATGGAGTAAATTCAAAGCATCTTCTAACAGTATGACCAACCTTGTTGCACCTCACACACAGAACTTCATTGTCTTCATGTAGAATCTTCCTTTTGTTTTTAGCATAATTCTTTGCCTGTGCATCTTCTATCTTTCTCATTCTTTCCAAATATTCTATCCAAACCACTAACATATCATTAGAGACCGAGGCATCAAGATTTGATCTTTTACATGGTTTATTCTGAGTGGAATCCTTCTTATATGTTATTTTGGATGCACCACCCTTCACCTTCTTGGATTTAGAATCCAAGGACTTCTCTCAACTTTCCTCCTTATAATCTTCTTGGGAGCATTTTCATTTGCAACATATTTATGTTTACTTCCCAAGATAGCTTCTTCATTATTACCCATATTTTCTGGTCTTCTTTTCTTATCTTCTTTGGGTACTTGTTGAAATGAACATGCACCATTCATATGACCACTCCCATTGCATACATCATAGATGTTATCTAACATTCCAAATCTGTTTGCAGTATACAAATGCTTTTAGATCTATGGATGTTTCTTCTTCTTCTCTGGATTTCTCCCCCTTGAGATGGGATTTCTATTTGCTTTTACATTTAATGGATTGTACCAACAATCTAGTGCACAATGCCCAAATCTATTACAGCAACATCATTGACCAAAAAACCTTGACTTCTTTCCATTTTATTTATAATGTTGTTGAATCTTATTCTTGGTAAGTTGTGATTTCTTTGGGGAGATATCATCCATACTCATTACTCTCTCCACCACAGCCATAGTGGTAGGTTTCTTATCACTTTTCTTCATCCATACTTGTTTATAAATTTTCTTCCAACCTGCACCTTTTTTAGAAACAATTTTAGAAACATTAGTACAAGTTGGTATGGATGATACCTTTACTTTCTTAGCTTCTTGTGATAGATCAATGAGTGAATCCATGATATTATTGTCACATGTTGGAGGAATTTTTGTAGTAGAATCTTCTAGTGAGCATTGAGTACTAGCATCAATTTTTTCCATTCTTTTTGGAGACTCAATATGTGTCTTCTCAAGATTGGTCAACTCATCTTTCAATTCTAGACATCTCATATTGAGAATGACTTCCTGGTATTCAATCATATTCATCTTCTCTTCACAAGCCTTCTTTAATCTTTCAAATTCATATTCATGCATCTTTAATTTGATTTGTAACAAAGAGTCAAGTTCTTTGATCTTCTTGGAGTCTTCTTCCAAATATAAATCCTTGACACCATTGCTCTTTTTTAGATCATCTTCATGTGCATGGATATTCTCTTCTAGAGTCTTGTTGACTCCCTCCTTTTCTTCAACATCTTTGAGACACTTTGAAGAAATTTCTTCAAATCCCCTCTTGGTTGCTTCAAAGGCTCTAACCTATCTAGGTAGGTTTAAACATTCAACAATTTTTTCTTGTAAGCCTATCTCCAAAACATCAGTTTCTTCTTCCGGCTAAGTGATATTTTCCAACATACATTGAAATACTCCACAAACCAGGGATGCACTTTCTTTAGGAATACCATGCAGAATCATTATTAATCTATCAACTGATATTTCTTTATATGTTGTAGATTGATCATCACCACTTGTGCTAGAATTTTTGTCATGAGGTTAATTTCCAAACATACTAACACACACCTCTTGATCAGTTGAAGTAGGAAGGTTGGCCATCTTCTTGGTGGGGACTTGAGCCACCTTCTTATTACTTTACAAGATAGGTGTGTCTTCAATATTAGCAAGACATATAGAATCAGATGCTTCCTCTTCTTTAGATAAGAGGGAATTATACTTTAATTTTCTCTTCTCTTTATTTTTCCTATTCATCATGGTCTTGGTAGATATATATTTCTGCTCAGAGACAGATGAATCTTTAAAAACACTGCTCTTCATTGTTGACTCAGGAAAAGAACTCAAGTTTTCAAAAGAGAATAACTTCACTGTAGAGAATCCAACAGAGGTGAACCTCACTCTGATACCAATTGAGAGGACCCGTTTGGGATATACCTAACACTAAGAGGGGGGGGGGGTGGTGAATCAGTGTTGGGGAATTTTTAAACAAATTCAACTTTTATCCATGTATCTCTTGACCCATTAGGACATTTATTCTCTTATTCTCTTTTACCTGTCACATGCAATAATAGAAAGCAGTAAAAATATGCACACTATATTTTTACAAGTTTCACCACTCAATAAGAGTAGCTACATCCTTTCCATGCATGGATATGACTAGTGCATGGATTCTACACTATGATGTGATATTCTATTACAGTGGAGTGTCTAGGAAAGCAATAATCTAGCCAGTGTGAGTCCCTACACTTTAGAGGGGGGTGGGAAACAATCCTATTCCCTGGACTGGTGATGTCCAAGTCCAACTTGCAGCCTCTAGCTGGTTCTTTATACTGCCTACAATGACAGTATTCTTCCTTCTTCAAAAGGTAGGTTCTTCTCTTGGTCTTCTTTAGTTCTCTTTACTTGATTACTTGTAAATCAGTAGGCAATCAATTCTTCTTTTTTTCTTTCTCTTATTCTCTAGTACAACACTAACTGCACTAGACTTCTTCTTTCTACTTCTTAGTACAACAACCAACTACACTAAAACTTCTTCTCTCTTCTTGGAAAGAATCACATATACCAATGTGATTATTTAGGCAGCGAAGATCAGTTCACTTGGCATCATCTGAATCTAACTACCCTGAACAATTGTCAGCATTCAATTGGGAATACTCTGTTATTCTTCTTCTTCACTCCTTTTTCTTTCACACAATAGAATATGGAATGGTACTGCAGTGTTTTAATATCTTTGTTCAATTCTCAATACCAACACGTAAGTGTGTCGGTATACTACCTTATTTCTTTGTGAATATGGGAGTTTGATTGCACATCTAGTTATTCTTTACTTTTCAAAGTACAACGAGGGTGATAAACCCCATTCATGTGAGTGCAGTTCAACTTCTCTTTGTGAAACCGAATGGTTCACCGTTCTTTCTTCTTCGCAATGATTCTTTGATAGTGCTATGCACATATTGAAGACTCGTGGGACCCCCATATTTTTCGTGCACCCTTCTAGATGGATTGTGCGTAAAATTCAAACCTTACGCGTAAAAACACCTTTTGGCGTGAAAAAGGATTTTTGCGCAACTCTGTTTTTTTCGCGCAAAACTTCCTTTTTTCGCACAACACTTCATTTTTCACGCATCACTTCTTCTTTTCGTGCACCACTCAATACTTCAATTTTTTCGCACATCAGAGCTCAGGATTTGTCTAAGTGTCTAGCCTCTAACAATGAGAGGGGTTCACCCTGTATTTATAGGCCTTTTTAACTCCATGCGAAAAAACATTTATCCACGCGTAAAAACCCTTTTTAGGCGCGTAAAAATTATTTCACGCAACATCAGATTTCACGCAATGCTCTTATTTTTCACGCACCTCATGCCTTGCCATTTTTCGAGCTTCTGATCTCAAAACACCTCTTGCGGGAAAAAATTCATTCCTATATTTCATGCACCACACAAATATTTTGCGCAACCTTTATTTTTCATGCATCCTGCTGATATTTCGCGCATCCCACAATTATTTCACACAACCTTTTTATTTTTCACGTGACCCACTAATTTTTCATTCATCCTACTACTATTTCATGTGACCTTCATTTTTTCACGCACTCAGCCCATTTTTTTGCGCACTACATGCCTTTGTTATTTTTCTATGTTCCTGACCTAGAATCATGCCTTGCGCAAAAATATAAACCATCTTCAATCTTGCACGCAACATCCATTTCCAAAAACAGATCTTCATCTCCAGATTTTCAGGCCCTAAAATTTGGCAAACATTGGAAAACGAAGCCACCTTAAACTGTTCTTTTGTACCATCCCTAGAATGTCCATTCCTTTGTCATTTATTTATTCACTGCTTCCCATAACCATTCTTTAGATTTCATCACGAACTCCACTATCGTGATATATATCCTTTGATAGACCATATTTGGCATTGTCAGAATTACAATGGGATGTTATGAAACTTCCATATCTTCCAGCAACATCATTCCTTCCAATCAAAACTGTATATGATTGGCATCATCATTTCTCCCCCTTTCCTTCATAACGCTTGAATCACGAGTTCTCCTAACATATAATGTTTGTGAAATATATATATCAGCAAAGCATCGTCTGGTTTCAGATACAATGTGAAATTCATGGCTACCTCAGAATGCCAAGTCCTTCCACATCCTCCCTTATTCTTCAACCATCATTCTACACTTCATGAAAATAATATGATTATATTATTCAAGTAATCTCTTTCATGGTTTTCTATCATTAAGAATTGCATGGTATTCTTTAAATCCTCATTCTTCTTCAATCATCCTCAGATGGATGATACCTCTCCATTCTTCATTGTTGTAAACAATGTGTCACCTTTGACACAAGTTCTTTGAAATAAGAATCTGTGCATCAATCGTATGATTTTACTTCATGGAGAATTTCCCAAGCATGACATTCAATGCTATGATTTCATAACAATTCTCTAGGCATCCTCACTTCAGCCGATCTCCATTAACTTTGAAGTCCTTCTTCATCTCTTTCTTTATTTTGACCAGCAATGACAACTGTTGACAACAAATACAATCTTCAAACACAAAGTGGTCCCAACATATATATGTGTATGTCTATGTATGTTTATGTGTATGTAGGTATATGTATGGTATGTGTATGTGTATGAATATGTATATGTATGTTTGTGCATGTGTATGTTTATGTAAGTGCATGTGTATGTGGATATTTGTATGCGTATGTGCATGTGAATGTACATTCATGTGTATGTATAACATCCTAAAATTTTCAATGAATGTTTTTATGAATTTTCATTTAGAAATATAAATTCTAAATAAATATAATGCCCCGAAAATTCCTTTATGTTACAAATAGAACTCTTATTTTATAATGAATGTTTCATTATAAGCACATATAAATACCTTTAATTTCCACAATAACTTTAAACATCATGTATTGTTAAGAACTAATATAATTAAGAATAGTAAAAAAATGCATACTAGAAACCATCAATACTTTATTTCATTTTTTAATAATGTTATATATAGTCTACAAAAATTCCGAAAATGATACTAAATATTACATTGAGAAAAAAATAGAAGATAAATAGCGTAAAATATGAAAATTCATGTCTCCATGATCCCTTAGATTAATCCCTATAACTCTTCAATATTTTATGGTATGTATCCTTTTAAAGCTAATGTTTTCGAAATCTTACATTGCACGCAACACCCATCTAAAATGAATAATGAAATATTATTATCAACTATTCATTAAATTTGTGGGAATGAATAGTATTAACCAAATTATGAAATTTATATATTATATATTTAATATTTTTTTTTACATCCATCGAAATTATTTTATAGGCATAAGATAAGAATAAATACAATTTTACGCATTAAAAGGCTATATTGTTCTAAAGATAGTTTCACTTCCTTTTGATGGTGAACTTGTTTTAAATATAGTTTTCGATACTTTTATAAATTCTATTTGAAAAAAATTGTTCTTTTAAATTGGAATATAAAAACTTACGTTGGTTTATTTTCATGTATTTTTCTGATAAGTTTCATATTTTGATGAATAGTGATAAAATGCTATATTTTAATTGAAAACATCTTTTTGATAAAATAATTTATCTATTTTTAATTATATTTTTAATTTTTTTTAGATTATAATTAGATAATTTTTTATAATTTAATCTAATATAGGTCATTGGAATCAATTTCACATTGAATTTGGGTATAAAAACATTTCAATCTTTTGAACATTTTCACTTAATTTTTTTTCTCATTCCATCAACGAGATTAATTTTAAATAAAATTTAGCCAAATATATGTTTTTATTTTTTAAAAATGGATTCCATATTTTGGATCATGATTTCCAAATTATTTAAATATTTCATTTTATTTTGGGATAATATGAATTGTAACATTAATATATTTATTAATTACCATGATCAAGGGTAAATTGAGTAATTAAGGGTAAAAATAATATTATAAATACTAGATAATTACCCTAAAAACTATAAAAAATTTTATTTTATGAGTTATTTTCAACAAGAATTATTTTTTGACATATTTTATGGCCTCTTAGAGGAACTTGTATGACTTTAATCCTTTTTTAGAATTTTATTCTAAGGAAAGTCAAATATTCCATACTCATGTTTTTAATAAATATTACATTTTTATATATTATTATTAAAAAGATATATTCATATATAAATATTAATTTGAAATATAAATGTTTATCTTCATCATTATAATTTATTTTTAATTTTTAGGGAAGAAATAATTAAATTAAAGGCTTGTACAATGATGATGCTATAATTGTTTAATTAATGGGAGTATCAAATAAATGTTATTAAAAGTATTAAAATAAATATAATTTCATATAACTAATGTCATAAAATAATTTTATATATTAACTATACATATTAAGGATTTATTAAAGTTATGGATCAAAATTATATTATGTATTTATCTTATAAAAAAGTCAAGAAATAAATAGTATCAAAATTAACATTAATTATATTTTAAAATAAGTAGTAATTTATTAAATGATATAAAATGAATTAAAATATAAAATTAGAGAATACTATTTATATAAGATTTAAAATTTCATCCATGACTCATTTATGGTTCTTTTTACATTTTATAGTAACTATACTAACCCTTAAAGAGAAAAAGACACATTGTTATGGTAATAGTTAGAGTTTAACTAAAGGTCAAATCCAAAAGATAAGGGTAAATATGTGACATAAACCTATCTAAAAATTATGTTTTTAGATTATTTATACCTATAATCATATTATATTATAAATAAATTACTTTTTATCCATTTATAATTGAAAATTAATTTATATTAATTTAATATTTTTGGAGTTTCCAAAAGTGCCCTTCACTCAATTATAAAAGGGAACCAACTCCATCACTTACTCACACTAATTTTAGCATTCCATACATTACAAAAACTGACTATTTTGTTGGGACGGAGAGTGATGGCAAGAGGGGGGGTGAATTGCCTTTTTTAAAAAAGTTTAACAATTTAAGAAAAAGTTAAAGCGCAGCGGAAATAAAAGAGGCAAGACACAAAATTGATAACGGAGTTCGGCCTAAATCCCAAGCCTACGTCTCCGCTCCCAACTCAACTGTTGAGAGATCTATACGACAACTTGATTTTTAATGGTTGTAGCAAAAAACCCACTAGACTTTAAGGCAGCCTAGAAACCTATTACAGCTTGCTTTTTATTGGTTGAAGCAAGAAACCCACTAGCCTTCTTACAGGTGAAGGCTAGCTCACCTATGACTCAAGCCTTTTACAGGGAAGGCTTGAATAACCTCTTCACACTTTGAAGGTGGTGTGAAAACCCAAACAAAGAGAGGATGATAGAAAGAAGGGTTTGTATGCACAAACTCAAAATAATGCTCAAAATGATAAAACAATAAAAACCGTAAAGAGGAGAAGTCTTGGGCGCCAATGGATTGATTGGTGATGATGATGAGCGCTCCAAAGCTTCTATGGTGGTGCTCCTTGGTTGTGGAAGTGAGTTGGAGCAAGTGGGGATCCTTGAAGGAATGCGCTAGAGGTTCGCCAAATGATGGAAAAATGTTCCCGTGGGCTACTGTATATTTCTGGGGCTTCCTAGTCCTCTATTTATAGGAGAGGAACACTCAAATGGCCTTTGGGGGTCTTCGGAGCCGTTGGAGAGGTCTTCGGAGCCGTTGGGGGTCAAAAGTGCAAGTCCGGTCAAAGCCCAATGGCTAGTTTGACTGGGCACACCGGCTGACCGGTGGTGTCTCACCAGCTGGCCGGTGGTCCACCGGCTGGCCGGTCCTGAGCCACCGGCTGGCCGGTGCGCAGACAGAGAGCAAGATCTCTGCCCAGGTTCCACCGGCTGGCCGGGGAGCTCACACCGGCTGACCGGTGGCTCTGGACAGAAACCATTGCTACTGCCAGACCACCAGCTGGCCGGTGGGAATCCACCGGTTGGCCGGTAGACACAGAGAGTCTACATTCAGTCCTTCTTGGCCCAACTCCTTGTCAACCTTTTTCTTATCAACAAAAACACTTGAAAACAAGTTAGAACAAAATAAGAGTGATTGTGATCATTAAAATCCAAGAGAGAGGGGTACAACAATCTCCCCCTATTTTGATGATCAAAATCACCAAAACAAGCAATGTAAAAGACTGAAATGAAAGGCATGCTTTAAAGGATAAATTGAAAAATAAAGCAAAGTATGAGAGAAAAAATTTCTCCCCTAATCAACCAAAGAAATCTCCCCCTTTGTGATTATCAAAATAGCACGGGGCATAAAATTTGATTGAAGGAAAGGATTGAAAAACAAGATAGAGTTTTTAAACCAATTGAAATTTCTGAAATTTGAATTGAAAGTTTTGAATTGAAAGTTTTGAAAGAATGTTTTGAATTGAAAGTTTTGAATTGAAAGTTTTGAATTGAAAGTTTTTAATTGAAAGTTTTGAATTGAAAGTTTTGAATTGAAAGTTTTTAAAGAAAAACGCAAAAAGGCTTAAACAATCCTAACTCCCCCTAAATAAAAACAACAAATCACCAGGGAGAGGATTTTAGAACCGAGACAAATTTTGGTCCGGAGAGACTCGCTAAAAGGGATTTTTCAATCCAAACTTGTCTTGTGGCGGGTCTTCTCCTATGAAATTCATCGCTAAAGGAAATGGTTTTGGGCATTCCATACCGGGCATTTTTGCAGTCGCACTCGTAAATTAAGTCCCTGATCTTTTTTCAATAGTTGCAAAATTTATATTGGGAGCTCCCCCTTACAAAAATAGTAGGAGCATGGGAAGAGGAATCTTTCTTGGAATAGCCAAGCCCTTGGGTGGTTCTAGATATGCATTGGGAACCAAGGAGCTTCGAAAGGTTATGTTCACCTTCGGTGAACTTAGCTAGGGATTCCCTTAAATCCTTGATTGTTGATTCCATAGAATCAACATCGGGAAGGTTTTGGATCTTGAGGGACAAGTCTTCCTTCTCTTTGAGAAGTTGATCCTTTTCGGAAGAAAGAATTTTGAATTTCTTTTTTAAAGCAATAAATTTGGAAGAGGGTTCGTGAAAAACTTCCTCCAATTGATCTCTCGCATGTTGGAGATCCTCATAAGATAAATGGTTGAAAGAATTGGAAGGACAAGAGGAAGAGGAGTCGGAAGAGGTTACCTCATGAAATGCCATTAGACATTTTTTACCGTTGTCTTTTGAGGAGGAGGAGGATGAGGAGCTATCACTCCAAGTGGCCTTGAAAGCCTTTTTCTTTTCCTTTTGCTTGTACCTTGTCTTGTGGAGTGGGCAATCGGGCTTATAATGGCCTTTCTTGCCGTACCCATAGCATACTACCTCGGGCTCGGATTTTTCGTCGAGTTTTTCCTTTCGAGCCTTGCAAGATTTCTTCTTTTTGTTCTTCTTCATGAATTTGTGCATCTTGCGGGCAAGGTTATCGATTTTTGAATCGCCTCTTAAAGAGGAAGAAGATGATGAGGAGGAGCTTTCTTCTTTTTGAACTTTGAAGGCGATGTTCTTTGGAGTTTTGATGAGATTGCCTTCCTTTTCAGCTTGCCTCCTCATGGTGATCTCGTAGGTCATGAGGGATCCGATGAGCTCTTCGACCGGCATTTTCTTGACATCTTTTTCTTCTTGAATTGCCGTCACCTTTGGTGCCCATGAGCTTGGTAGGATCCAAAGGATCTTCTTGACCATCATCTCTGCAGAAACATCATCTCCAAGAGACTTTCTCCCATTACAAACATCAGTAAAGCGAGTAAACATATCAGTAATATTTTCGGATGGATGCATGGTAAAAGACTCAAAATCTTGACGGTACATATCCAATCGAGTATCCTTAACTTTGTTGGTCCCCTCATGGGTAACCTCCAAAAGTTTCCAGATTTCATGAGATGAAGTGCATGTGGAAACTCGATTGAATTCATTACGATCAAGGCCGCAATGAAGAGCGTTCATGGCTTTGCCATCAAGCTCGAAATTTTTAATATCGGCTTGAGTCCATTTGGATTCATCGGGAGAAGAGAGAGAGTAACCATGCATGACAATTCTATAAATAGGATAACCTATAATTCTAAGAAAAGTAGACATGTGGGTTTTCCAATAGGTATAGTCGGTTCCATAAAAAAAAGGAGCACGACCCAATGAATAACCTTCGAGGGCGAAAGAAGATGAAGCCATCACAATGGATCTTGAATTTGAAACCGGTTAAGGTATTAAACAAACACTACCTTTGATACCAATTGTTGGGACGAAGAGTGATGGCAAGAGGGGGGGTGAATTGACTTTTTTAAAAAAGTTTAACAATTTAAGAAAAAGTTAAAGCGCAATGGAAATAAAAGAGGCAAGACACAAAATTGATAACGGAGTTCGGCCTAAATCCCAAGCCTACGTCTCCACTTCCAACTCAACCGTTGAGAGATCTATACGACAGCTTGCTTTTTAATGGTTGTAGCAAGAAACCCACTAGACTTTAAGGCAGCCTAGAAACCTATTACAGCCTGCTTTTTATTGGTTGAAGCAAGAAACCCACTAGCCTTCTTACAGGTGAAGGCTAGCTCACCTATGACTCAATCCTTTTACAGGGAAGGCTTGACTAACCTCTTCACACCTTGAAGGTGGTGTGAAAACCCAAACAAAGAGAGGATGAGAGAAAGAAGGGTTTGTATGCACAAACTCAAAATAATACTCAAAATGATAAAACAATAAAAACCGTAAAGAGGAGAAGTCTTGGACGCCAATGGATTGATTGGTGATGATGAAGAGCGCTCCCAAGCTTCTATGGTGGTGCTCCTTGGTTGTGGAAGTGAGTTGGAGCAAGTGGGGATCCTTGAAAGAATGCGCTGGAGGTTCGCCAAATGATGGAAAAATGTTCCCTTGGGCTACTATATATTTCCGGGGCTTCCTAGTCCTCTATTTATAGGAGAGGAACACTCAAATGGCCTTTGGGGGTCTTCGGAGCCGTTGGAGAGGTCTTCGGATCCGTTGGGGGTCAAAAGTGCAAGTCTGGTCAAAGCCCAACGGCTAGTTTGACTGGGCACACCGGCTGACCGGTGGTGGTCCACCGGCTGGCCGGTCCTGAGCCACCGACTGGCCGGTGCGCAGACAGAGAGCAAGCTCTCTGCCCAGGTTCCACCGGCTGGCCGGGGAGCTCACACCGGCTGACCGGTGGCTCTGGACAGAAACCATTGCTACTGCCAGACCACCGGCTGGCCGGTGGGAATCCACCGGTTGGCTGGTAGACACAGAGAGTCTACATTCAGTCCTTCTTGGCCCAACTCCTTGGCAACCTTTTTCCTATCAACAAAAACACTTGAAAACAAGTTAGAACAAAATAAGAGTGATTGTGATCATTAAAATCCAAGAGAGAGGGGTACAACATATTTATCCTTACAACTTTCCCTAAATTTATCCTATAAAGCTTACTTTGAGAATAAATCCAACCAAGGAAGTCATTTTTATGAAAATCAAAAAGAGATGCCCAAAGAAGAGGTAACGTTCCTCAACGAACATTTTTATTTTATTTATTCCTTAAACCTATCCAGTTATTTTTATTTCATGTTTATATAATATCATAAATATCATAAATATCCTTATATTTTTTACATTATATTTTTTACCTACACTCACACACATGTACATCAAATGGGATATGCAATCATCGTTCATGTGTACCAAAGACTACAGTCTCGCAAATTGATGTCATTCGTTCTTCCGTTGAAACCTTTCATGGTTGGGAATAATGATTTAAATTATATTTTTATATTATATATATTATATTTATGATTTATTTATACTTGTTTGATTTTTATATAACACATACCTTCATGGTTTCTATTTTGTATAAATATATTAACTTCGTTTGTGTACGTGTGGACTACCGCCTCCTCAAAATGATGTGATTTATTAAAAATTTACATGGAATGTATTAAGGATGGATTTAGTGAACATATATGATATATATGAAATAATAATTATACTTTAATTATATTAATTACTTTATTTCTTTCAATATGACAAGATAATGTAAACAATATTCATACGTATGTACGACCTACCATCTCCATGAATAGTGTATTTCATTTTCTATTTCTATCATTTATTGATTAATATAAATACATATATAATGAAAATATATTATATTTATTTCATGGTAATCGATATTTATATGATCAAATCCTGATATAAGTAAGAGGGTGTAACACCCCAAGATTCTACGGTACACTTCTCTTTGAATAATGTGATAGCGTGTGTTGTACGGAACACCGAGTTCTAACACACAATAGCCAATCAAACTAGCCGTTATGAATAGTAATACATAATTTTTGAAATTATATATATTTTATATTTCAAAATGGACTTCATTTTTGGATTCGGAATATCGAATTTAGCCTAAGGTGAAATTTTGGTACTTTTCGGATGACTTTAATATTTTGATGAATAGTGAAAATTACTAAATTTTAATTAAAAACAACTTTTTTAATCAAAATAATTAATAGTGATAACTTATGAAATTGAGTGGTTTTAAAGTATATTTAGAATATGTTTTTACCATTTAATATAATGTTGGTCATTGTACATAATTTTACAATTAAACCAGACATAAATAAGTGTCAATCTTTTGATAGTTATTATCTCTTAAAAACACGCTTTTTATTTTAACAATGGGAATTAATTTTAAATTAATTTATGCCACTTCTGTGTTCTGAATTTGGAAAAATGGATTCCATATTTGGAATCAGGATTTTCAAATTTTTTAAATAGGTAACTTTTATTTTTAGACATTTTGAATAATTACTGCGGTAAATATTTTATTTACCATGGTTAAGGGTAAATCCGGTAAATAAGGGTTAAAAAATAATATTATAATAATACTAAATTACCCTAAAACGTGTCCTAAACTTATTGGTTGATACATGTTCGACCATAGGCATCTTTGAGTCGATTTTGGGACCCCATGGAGCCAATTGTAGGTGATAGGGACACTTAATTTTAATTAAGTTAAAATGAATACAAAAATGACACAAGCATATATCTTTTAGAAAAAAATTATTACATAGGGTTATATATGTTGGATTTTCGACTATAAATATTAATTAGAAATATAACAAGATTTACTACATAATTATATTTTATTTATAATTTTTAGAGATTAAATAAGTTAATTTAGTTATGACACAATGATGATGCAGTAATTACCATAATAGTGAAAATTTAAAATAGTTGACATTATAAATACCCAAATAAATATAATTTGAGACTTTTAATGAATTAAAATAATTTTATAGGATAATATGATATATTAGGATTGATTTAATTAACTTTTTTAGAAGTAATAATTCTGTTATGAGTTTCACAAAAATCAACTATTGAATAGTGTCAAAATTGACATAAAAGAGTTTTTAAAACAAATATTATATTATTAATTGATATTAAATTCCTAAAAATCTAAGGTTCGTTCAAGAGACTTATATCATAATAGGTGTATCATTAATGTAACACTTGGGGGTATATTGGATGTATATAGTAAGTTAATTAACCATATAGTATAAAAATACAAAGAGACATTGTAAAAGTGAAACTAATTAACTTAGAGTTAATACTTAAATATAAGGTTAATATAAGTACCCAAACCTGTCTAAATTCTATTGTTTGAGTGGTTTTCGACCGATCCCCACCTTAAAATTTAAATAATCCACTTTGGAGCCATTAGAAACCGAATATGAATTTATTATAGATTAATATTTCTAGATTTTCCAAAGGTGCCCCTCACCCCTCTTATAAAAGGGAACTCCTTCTCATTTGTTCACACCTTCAAAGCCTTTTGGTTCGGCCAAAATCTACCCAAATAGTCTCCCAACTTCTCTCAATACAACCTAGAGGCCTTAGTTTGATCAAAAAGCAAACCTAAGGATCCCTTTTGATCAAATCAAAAGGAAGAACCCGAAGAAGAGGTAATGATTTCACCACCCTTTTTCCAAGTTATTTTCTTCTTCCACTTCTTCTTTATTTGTTATTACCATTATAAAATAATAACTCCAGTATCATATATATACTGTGATGTTATTATAAATATGGTACAACCATATTCAGTATTCTATCCACCCTTTGAATAACATGTCACCATACGTGCGTACGTACGACTTACCGTCTCCACGTCGTGGTGTAATTGTTATTCAATATATTATTATTTGGATGGGTATAATAATGATGTGTAACTCATGTAAATAATAAATTTAACATGTTAATGATTCTGTATATATGATATACCATCAATTTATATATTATTTTATATATCAAAAGAATGATATTGTCGCTCGTGCGTACGTACGAACTACCGTCTCCACGAACGCGATGAGATTCATTCTCCATCGTATCTATTAAAGTATAATTCTCATTTGATGATTAATAATAGTATCTAAGGACTTGATATCATTATGGATATGATTAAGATACAACCTATCCATTACAAACATGGCTTACGTAACAAAAAATATAAAAGAAAACGAGTAAGTTAACACCTGAAACAACGATAGTACTAAGATATTATTAACAAATAAATGTTAAAAGATCATATATGATATCATATTAATGTATATGATTCTTGTATAATTTAATAACAATTATTTCACCATTATACAGGAGGTTAACCTACCCCAACCAAGGAAAAGTACAAGGTAAGGGTTTATTTCATAATCTCTTCATTATCCGAGGTTGTTTATACGTAATAATCTACTGGGATCTCTTTATCATCCACATCCATGTTTCTTAAAAATGTATTTCAAAACATTTTTACTATTTACAAGAATATGGGTTAAAGTCATTTATACCCTTGTTTGAATTTTTATAAGTGGTTTATAAAGGAATCTTTCTGTCGTTTTCCAAACAAGGTGCTTTTTAACCTTTTAGACAGAATTATGGTAAGAATGTTTTTTTAACTTATACGGCGGGTGCGGTTATTTTCTACCATTATAAAATTGTCGAAGCTTCCCTTGCAATCTTATAAGAATATTTTCAAAGAAAATGTTTTATTTCATAAAAACATGACTCTTAAATGATTTCAAAATAGAAAGAGATATTTCTCTAAAAGAGTTTTGATTTCATCTATGTCAACATCCTTTGATGGATTTTATGCTTATTTGAAGTTGATTTATTATGATACAAAACTTCTATATTGTATTGAAGGTTTTGTGATATGTTTGACTGTGGATGTGCTATTTTTATACCATTCATAGTTTATGGTGAAAGTATTGACATTTCGTATGCTAGTATTAATACGAATGTTTATGTTATGTTTAAACCTTTTCATATGGGAATACATTGGACTTAATATGTGACGGGTGGAGCCCGCTATAGCTCCTCGATGCATCAGTAGGTCTAATGAGACAAACTAGTGTCTTGGCACAAGGCCTTGACAAAATATTATTTGTAGTCTTGGAACGAGGCCTTGGATATGTGGTTATGATAGTCTAGCCTTATGCATTCCATCATTATGAAAGTGGTTATTGATATTAAATGTGATTATTTGATTAGTAGAATATCCATGTGAATAAGTAAATGGAATTATTTCATTTTACTTTTTCCATACTATGTTGAAGTTCAAGTTTAAAAGGCTTTTGTTTTAGTTATACATTGCCTTAAATATTTATTCTTATTTATGAAAGTTTCCACTATATTGTTATCCTTACTGGGCATTTGACCTCACCCCTTTTCTATGTTTTATTTTTCCCAGGAAGTGAAGAAGTAAATTATGAATGACCTACAGGGATATTATGTGGGGATATGAATGTGGAATATGGAGACAATATGTTGTTGTAGTAGTTTTTCACTTTATGATGTAATGTAAAACTTTATGAATATATCTAGTGTTTCCAAGGCTACTAAACCAATCGGTCTTTTGAGATTTGATCTTTCTTGTGATCATGCCAATTTTATGTAATAATGCACCGAATCTAGGTAACTGGGGTCGGGGCGTTACAGTTGGTATTAGAGGAAGTTTAGTACAAACCTTGGAAGCTAGATTTAGATAAACTCTAATTAGATCACGTAGACCTAAGATGAACTTTGAGGATTAGTATTGAAGAACTTCCTAGAATTTTGGTATTGTAGAGATTTTGTGAGTTTTCCGAGCAATACATCCCTGTCTGGATACGAGTAGGTAGAGGCGGCTCTGGCACAGATGTACCTAGGGGTAAAACCCAAAAACACTGCTTTGATCTAGACTTGAACGGGAACTGGTGCACGACAACGGGCCTTGCTGCACTCTTGGTTACGACACTCCCAGGGGATATGCTTAGGATAACTCTCATTTTCTTTACAAATCATTATGAAGGGTTTATGAGTATATAATTCCTCAAAGAAAACATTCTTATTATTATGGATTATATCCATAAATAGTTCAATTTATGTTAAGTGTTTTATAAGTATGGGATTATGTATTTTGATTAAAAAACTGATCTAGTTTATGCCATTATTTAGAAATGGCACCTAGTGGAAGAAATGGAAACTGTATCAATGCATGCACTCCATGTAGGGATTTCCCTCCTGCTCAAGATAATTATAGTGGAGCTAGTGATGAAACTGGTGACGATCAGCTAATCACCATACTGGGACAACTCACTCAGGTTATGAATAATTACCTTACCCGTATGGAGCACCCTGATCTGTAGCGTGGAGGATCAATGTTAGATCGATTCATGAGGAAACAACCACCAATGTTCAATGGGAGTACAAATCCCTTAGTAGCTGAGCAATGGATAAATTCCTTAGAGAAAATATTTTAGGCTTTGGGGAGTAGTGAAAGGGAAAACGTTATCATGGAAGTTTACCGCCTCACTGGAGATGATGATCAATGGTGGTTATTGATTCAAAATACGAAGGAAGATGATGAAGTATCAAATATGGAATGGAGGGAGTTCAAAGATCTGTTTTTAGAAAAATACTTTCCTCGCAACCACCGAGCAGATATGGAAAGACAGTTTCTGAGTCTGAGACAAAAGGAGGATGAGAATGTCGCAAAGTATGAGGCTAACTTTACAAGGTTAGCAAGGTATGCTGGAGATTATATCCATAACCCAAGAAGTAATATTGATCATTTCTTTGATGGGTTAAAACCATTTCTCCGTTGAGCATTAGTCTCACAATCCTTTTCATTGTACGAAGACATTGTCTCATGTGCTATCAAGACCGAAAAGGAATTATCTAAGTCTTATGACTTTAAAGCAAAGAAAGAGAAGAAGAGACCTGCTGATCAATCTGGGAATGGAAATAAGGGGAAGAAGGGAAAGGTTGAATATCTATCCTGTGGTAAATGTGGGAAGAAACACCCCGGTACTTGCTTGAAGGGAATGGAAGTCTATTAAATGTGTGGTGAAAAAGGCCACCATGCTCGTGATTGCAAGGGGAAGAAGGAAGCTACCAATGTTCAGTGCTACAATTTCAGGGAGATGGGCCATTATGCAAATGAATGTCCTAAGCGTCAGGGGAACTTACTTCAGAAAAGGCCAAGGGATCAAGGCCAAGCTTATGCTATCACTACTGCTGAGGTAGAAGCTCCGAAAGACGTGGTGGCAGGTAATTTAATGGTTTTCTCAAGTTTAGAAAATGCATTACTTGATTCTGGATTATCACATTGTTTCATATCTTCCCAGTTTTCTAAGAAAATTAGATATTTCCAATTTGATTTAACAAGGGAGTTTTCAGTTAAAACTCCTAAGGGAAGTATCATTGCAACAAAGTTTTGTGAATCAGTCCCCATTAGAGCACATAAATGTTCTTTATCTTATAATCTCGTTGTCATACCTATGATTGAGTTTGATATAATCCTCGGTATGGACTGGCTTTCAGACTATGATGCGAAGATTTATTGTAAGAAGAAAGAGGTTACGATTCTTGATGACGATGATAAGGAACACCTTATCTTTAGAGCAGAATCGTCACCGCCTAATTATTATTTAGATCCACCCCCAGTAGCTCAACTAAATTCAATTATTGGGGAAGAAGAGAATGAAATAACTATGGGTGAGGAAAGGAATGTTCAAATAGAAGATGCACCTGTTGTGAAATAATTTGTAGATGTATTTCTGGAAGATTTACCTGGACATCCTCCAGAACGAGAAGTTGAGTTTTCCATTGATTTAATTCCTGGATCAAGGCTTATATCAAAGACCCCTTATAGAATGACCACTATAGAATTAGTTGAACTAAAGAAACAACTAGAGGAATTGAGTAATAAAGGATTTATTCTCCCTAGTGTTTCTCCATGGGTTGCCCCTGTTCTTTTTGTTAAAAAGAAAGATGGATCTATGAGGTTATGTATCGACTACAGGGATATCAATGCTATAACAATAAAGAACAAGTATCCCCTACCACACATTGATGATTTATTTGACCAACTGCATGGAGCTCAATAATTTTCAAAGATTGACCTTCGATCTGGATACCATCAGTTGTGTGTGAAGAAGGAAGACATTCCGAAGACAACATTTCGAACCAGGTACGAGCATTACGAGTTTACTGTAATTCCTTTTGGATTGACTAATGCACCCTCTGTATTCATGGATCTGATGAATAGAGTTTTCAAGGAGTATCTCGATGAATTTTTGGTGGTATTTATTGATTATATCTTAGTATACTCCAAAATCTATGAAGATCATGAAAATCACTTGTGCATTATCCTGAAGACTCTGAGAAGACATGAATTATATGGAAAGTTTATCAAGTGTGAATTATGGCTTCATGAGATTTCTTTTCTTGGCCATATTGTCTCTAAAGATGGAATCTCTATTGATCCTTCTAAGACCAAGGCAATCCAAGAATGGCCAGAACCTACGAGTATAACTGAGGTATGTAGTTTTATTGGTTTGGTAGGTTATTATCGACGTTTCGTCCAGAATTTTTCCCGATTGGCTAACCCATTAACGAAGCTCACACGTAAAGGGGTTAAATTTGTTTGGACAAAAGAGTGTGAAGAATGTTTGGAAGATCTGGAGAGAAGATTAGTCAATGCTCCTATATTGACTCTACCATCAGGGAATGATGGGTTCTTTATTTATAGTGATGCATCGAAGAAAAGACTTGGTTGTGTCCTTATGCAGAATGATAGAGTTATTTCCTATGCATCACGACAGTTGAAAATTCATGAAAAAAATATCCTACTCATGATCTCTAGTTAGTAGCTGTGATCTTTACTTTGAAGATATGGAGGCACTACCTCTATGGTGAAAAATGTGAGATTTATACTGATCACAAGAGTTTGAAGTATATTTTCTCACAAAAAGAACTCAACATGAGGCAAATGAGATTGATTTAATTACTCAAGGATTATGATTGTACGATACACTACCACCCGGGGAAGGCAAACAGGGTGGCAGATTCTTTGAGTAGAAAAGACCATGGAGTTTTGAACAATATGAGAATTGAAAGGGATCCAATTTTCATGGATCTAGTGAAGATGGACATGGGAATAACCAGGGAAGGAGAAACATCAATGCTTTTTCAAATGGTTGCCAAACCATCTTTACTAGAAAATATTAAGAGTTCTCAGACTAATGATGGAGAATTTCAAAAGAAGATTAAAGCTGTGAATGATGGGAGACTGAGAGACATTGTGTATGAAGATGGAATTTTGAAATTCGGGAAGAGAATTTGTGTTCCCGATATACCTAATCTAAAAAGGGAATTGCTGGATGATGCTCATAGTTCCAATTTCTCTATACACCCTGGGATCACCAAAATGTATAGAGATTTTAAGGAACATTTTTGGTGGGACAATATGAAGATGGAGATTGATCATTTTGTGTCAAGATGTATGGTTTTTCAACAAGTGAAAGTTGGAAGGCAACACCCTGGAGGAGTCATGAAACCTCTTCCCATACCAGAGTGGAAATGGGACAATATTACGATGGACTTTATCATGGGGCTACCAAAGACTCCTAGAAGGAATGATGCAATATGGGTTATTGTTGATCGTCTTACCAAGTCAGCACATTTTCATTCTATAAGATAAGATCTACCCCTGGAACGTCTATCAAGACTATATATTAATGAAGTTGTGAGACTTCATGGAGTGCCCCTATCGATTGTTTCTGATCGTGATCCCCATTTTACTTCAAGATTCTGGAAAAGTATTCAGAAATCCATGGATACTAAACTTCATTTGAGCACTGCCTACCACCCTCAGACAGACGAACAATTAGAATGGACTATTCAAACCTTAGAAGACATGTTGAGATCCTGCTCACTTGACTTTCAGGGTATGTGGGATCAGTATTTACCTCTGGTAGAATTTTCCTATAACAATAGCTTCCATTCGAGTATTCAGATGACACCATATGAAGCATTATACGGAAAGAGATGTCTCACACCAACCTGTTGGGATGACGTTGGTGAAATAAAACTTGTAGGTCTAGAACTGGTGGAGGAAATGATGGAAAAGGTGAAGGTAATCAAAAATCACATCAAATCAGCTCAAAGTAGGCAGAAGAGCTATGCTGATAATCGAAGGAAGGATTTGGAATTTCAAGTCGGTGATCATGTTTTCCTGAAGGTATCTCCATGGAAGGGAGTCATAAATTTTGGTAAGAAAGGTAAATTGAGTCCCAGGTACATCGGACCTTTCGAAATTCTAGAACGAATTGGGGCTGTAGCTTACCGATTGGCAATGCCGCCAAGTCTCTCCAAAGTTCACGATGTGTTCCACGTATCTCTGTTGAGGAAATACATGCCTGACCCAACGCATGTACTCACCTATGAGGAGTTAGAACTGGAACCTGATCTGTATTATTGCGAAGAGCCCGTCAGGATTCTTGATATGAGAGAATAAGTACTGAGAAACCGAACGACGCGTCTGGTAAAAGTTTTGTGGAGAAACCATAAGATGGAAGAGGTAACGTGGGAACCCGAGGAACTTATGATGAAGAACCACCCGAGTCTTTTCATGTGATAAGTATTCTAGAAATTTTAAGGACGGAATTATTTGAAGGAGGGGAGAATGTAACACCCTAAGCTTCTACGGTACGCTTCTCTTTGAATAATGTGATAGCGTGTGTTGTACGCAACACCGAGTTCTAACACACCATAACCAATCAAACTAGCCGTTATGAATAGTAATATCTAATTTTTGAAATTATATATATTTTATATTTCAAAATGGACTTCATTTTTGGATTCGGAATATCGAATTTAGCCGAAGGTGAAATTTTGGTACTTTTTGGATAACTTTAATATTTTGATGAATAGTGAAAATTACTATATTTTAATTAAAAACAACTTTTTTAATCAAAATAATTAATAGTGATAAATTATGAATTTTAGTGGTTTTAAAGTATATTTAGGATATATTTTTAACATTTAATATAATGTTGGTCATTGTACATAATTTTACAATTAAACCAGACATAAACAAGTGTCAATCTTTTGATAGTTATTATTTCTTAAAAACACGCTTTTTGTTTTAACAACAGGAATTAATTTGAAATTAATTTCTGCCACTTCTGTGTTTTGAATTTGGAAAAATGGATTCCATATTTGGAATCAGGATGTTTAAATTGTGTAAATAGGTTTCTTTTATTTTTAGACATTTTGAATAATTACTGCGGTAAACATTTTATTTACCATGGTTAAGGGTAAATCCGGTAAATAAGGGTTAAAAAATAATATTATATTAATATTAAATTACCCTAAAACGTGTCATAACCTTATTGGTTGATACATGTTCGACCATAGGCATCTTTGGGTCGATTTTTGGACCCCATGGAGCCACTTGTAGGTGATAGGGACACTTAGTTTTAATTAAGTTAAAATGAATACAAAAATGACACAAACATATATCTTTTAGAAAAGAAATTATTACATAGGGTTATATATGTTGGATTTTCGACTATAAATATTCATTAAAAATATAAAACGATTTCCTACATTATTATATTTTATTTATAATTTTTAAAGATTACATAAGTTAATTTATTTATGACATAATGATGATGCAGTAATTACCATAATAGTGAAAATTTAAAATAATTGAAATTATAAATACCCAAATAAATATAATTTGAGACTTTTAATGAATTACAATACTTTTATAGGATAATATGACATATTAGTATTGATTTAATTAAATTTGTTCGAAGTAATAATTCTGTTATGAGTTTCACAAAAATCAACTATTGAATAGTGTCAAAATTGACATAAAAGAGTTTTTTAAAAACATATTATATTATTAATTGATATTAAATTCCTAAAAATCTTAGGTTCGGTCAAGAGACTTATCTCATAATAGGTGTATCATTAATGGACCACTTGGGGGTCGATTGGATGTATATAGTAAATTTATTAACCATATAATATAAAAATACAAAGAGACATTGTAAAAGTGAAACTAATTAACTTAGAGTTAATACTTAAAGATAAGTTTAATATAAGTACCCAAACCTGTCTAAATTCTATTGGTTGAGTGGTTTTCGACCCATTCCTACCTTAAAATTTAAATAATCCACTTTGTATCCATTAGAAACCGAATATGAATTTATTATAAATTAATATTTCTAGATTTTCCAAAGGTGCCCCTCACCCCTATTATAAAAGGGCACTCCTCCTTCTCATTTCTTCACACATTAAAAGCCTTTTGGTTCAGCAAAACTCTGCCCAAATACTCTCCCAACTTCCCTCTATACAACCTAGAGGCCTTAGTTTGATCAGAAAGCCAACCTAAGGAGCCCTTTTGATCAAATCAAAAGGAAGAACCCGAAGAAGAGGTAATGATTTCACCACCCTTTTCCAAGTTCCGTTCTTCTTCCACTTCTTCTTTCTTTGTTATTACCATTCTAAATTAATAACTCTAGTATCATATATATAATGTGATGTTATTATAAATATGGTACAACCATATTCAGTATTCTATCCACCCTTTGAATAACATTTCACCATACGTGCGTACGTACGGCTTACCGTCTCCACGTCGTGGTGTAATTGTTATTCAATATATTATTATTTGGATGGGTATAATAATGATGTGTAACTCATGTAAATAATAAATATAACATGTTAATGATTATTTATATATGATATACCATCCATTTATATATTATTTTATATATCAAAAGAATGATATTGTCGCTCGTGCGTACGTACGGACTACCGTCTCCACGAACGCGATGAGATTCATTCTCCATCGTATCTATTCAAGTATAATTCTCATTTGATGATTAATAATAGTATCTAATGACTTGATATAATTCTGGATATGATTAATATACAACCTATCCATTACAAACATGGCTTACGTAACAAAACATATAAAGAAAACGAGTAAGTTAACACCCGAAACAACGATATTACTAAGATATTATTAACAAATCAATGTTAAAAGATCATATATGATATCATATTAATGTATATTATTCTTGTATAATTTAATAACAATTATTTCACCATTATACAGGAGGTTAACCTACCCCAACCAAGGAAAAGTACAAGATAAGAGTTTATTTCACAATCTCTTCATTATCCGAGGTTGTTTATACGTAATAATCTACTGCGATCTCTTTATCATCCACATCCATGTCTCTTAAAAATGTATTTCAATTTTTTTTAATATTTACAAGAATATGGGTTAAAGTAATTTATACCCTTGTTTGACTTTTTATAAGTGGTTTATAAAGGAATCTTTCCGTCGTTTTCCAAACAAGGTGCTTTTTAACCTTTTCGACAGAATTAAGGTAAGAATGTTTTTTTAACTTATACGGCGGGTGCGGTTATTTTCCACCGTTATAAAATTGTCGAAGATTCCCTTGCAAGCTTATAAGAATATTTTCAAATAAAATGTTTTATTTCATAAAAATATGACTCTTAAATGATTTCAAAATAGAAAGAGATATTTCTCTAAAAGAGTTTTGATTTCATCTATGTCAACATCCTTTGATGGATTTTACGCTTATTTGAAGTTTATTTATTATGATACAAAACTTCTATATTGTATTGAAGGTTTTGTGATATGTTTGATTGTGGATGTGCTATTTTTATACCATTCATAGTTTATGGTGAAAGTATTGACATTTCATATTCTAGTATTAATACGAATGTTTATGTTATGTTGAAACCTTTTCATATGGGAATGCATTGGACTTAATATGTGACGGGTGGAGCCCGCTATAGATCCTCGATGCATCGGTAGGTCTCATGAGACAAACTAGTGTATTGGAACAAGGCCTTGACAAAATCTTATTTGTAGTCTTGGCACGAGGCCTTGGCTATGTGGTTATGATAGTCTGGCATTATGAATTCCATCATTATGAAAGTGGTTATTGATATTACATGTGATTATTAGATTAGTAGAATATCCATGTGAATAATTAAATGGAATTATTTCATTTTACTTTTGACATACTATGTTGAAGTTCAAGTTTAAAAGGATTTTGTTTTAGTTATACATTGCCTAAAATATTTATTCTTATCTATGAAAGTTTCCGCTATATTGTTATCCTTACTGGGCATTTGAGCTCACCCCTTTTCTATGTTTTATTTTTCCCAGGAAGTGAAGAAGTAAATTATGAATGACCTGCAGGGATATTATGTGGGGATATGAATTTGGAATATGGAGACAATATGTTGTTGTTGTAGTTTTTCACTTTATGATGTAATGTAAAACTTTATGAATATCTCTAGTGTTTCCAAGGCTACTAAACCAATCGGTCTTTCGAGATTTGATCTTTCTTGTGATCATGCCAATGTTATGTAATAATGCACCGACTCTAGGTAACTGGGGTCGGGGCGTTACAGAGGGTAAAAAATATAACAAATCAAAACACATGCGAAAAAAGTGGTTATTACCCAAAACGTAACTTTAACATGAAATAGTTAATAAACAGGTAATATAAAGTCATAAGTAAATGATATATGTTATTATATAAATGAATATGGTTTGGTGAAAGCTATATAATAAACCTATATTTATTATAATGGAGGTTTTAATGAGTACGATGAGATTCAATATGTAAGGTAAGGGGATTTCTAGTCTCACTTTTATTTTAGTGGGACTTATGCCATATTCACAACTCATTTATTTTGTATGGTGTATATAATTCCAATGAATTTTTTCTATTATCACTAGATTTAAATTTATGGGTATTTAAATATCCATTTTATGATCTATATTTCATGTTATTTATGTTTCAAGAAGTTACTAAATTGGTAAGTGGTTATTTTACAATCTCATCCTTATTCTGGGTTGTCTGTGTTTAAGTATCCATTGGGGAATATTTATCTTCCATGTTAGTGTTTTCGTAAAATGTTTCCAAAAATATTTTTAGTATTCTATAATGATTTTTAAAGTCATTTTTACCCATTTTGACTTTCTACAATATGTTTAAGAAGAAATATTCCTATCATTTTCCAAAATAAGGTACTTTTTAAATTTTCCTACAAAAGTAAAAGTAATATTTTTTTAACTTATACGGCATGAAAGGAATTTCACACTGTCATGACTCTATAATGTTTTTAAGATTACTTTACAATTTTATAAGGTCATTTTCAAATAAAATATTTTCTTTTATAAATTTACAACCTTTTAATAAATTATTACAAAGTAGTAAGGGATTTTGTCTCAATTTACACTCCATAATGACATATTAGTTGTTATAAACCACGTCACATGAATGTGTTGTATTTAATACCCCTTTATAATTTAATATCATTATTCAATCAGAAAATGTATACCTTTTTTACATATGGTGTTTACTTTGATAGTTATTTAATTATTTGGGGAAATATTAATAAATCTGTATTGTTCATTCAATACCAATATTTGATAAGGCACATAATTTATTAATTAAATAAATTAATTGATATGAAGAATGATTTAGAATAGAGATGATGGGTATGTCTTAGAATTTATATAGCCTGATGCACCGACAGGTTCTCATGATGAAAATTGGTTACACAAATGAAATGAGTTTCTACCTAGGATTATAAACCATCATGTGAAAAGTCTTGACGCTATAGGTTTTCATGTGACTCAGACTTGGCGTCTAATAATTAATCATTTCCTTTATAGATATTTTAGTTTTTATTATTATTATACATGAGGTATTTATATGATAAAATATATGGATGCATTTTATTTTCATTTTATAAATTAAATGGAATGTGTTTCAATTATTAACATTGAAATATTTATTATGCCTTATCTATTTATTTTAATGGCATGTGTTATTATCTATTTACATTTCCATGTTGATTTATTCTAATTAATTCATCATTGATTCCATTTTACTTACCCTTACTTGATATTAACCTTACCTTGTTTACTTCCCTAGGAATCCAAGAAGTGTACTTAAAAATATATTCAATGATACGGTAGATGGAATAAAGTTATCCATGAAATAAAAAATGTTATAATTAGTGTTTTCATTTGGGACTAAGGTATGCATTTAGTTTACCAATACTACTAAACTAATCGGTCCTTCAAGATTCATTTCCTTGTAATCATGCCAATATAATATTAGTAAAAACCAACTTCAGGCTTACTGGGGTCGGGTTTCTTCAATCCCTCCCACAAAAATCACTATAGAAAAGAAAAAGAGAGTTAGTAATACAATACTCATTTTGAAAATGATTTAGAACCTTGATTCAAATTGTAGTAAATGGTGAGGAGTAAGGATGACGGTGTATTTATAGGGAAATATTATCATCATATTTATGTTTTTCAAATAATAAAATTGACCAAAATTATGATAATTAGTCAATAAAACACTTGGTTATTATTGTTATTGGTTACATCGATGCATTTAAACGATCGTCGAGATTATTTATTAAGAAAAAATGTATTAATTTTGGAGAATATAAAAATATTCTATTAAAATATTATTTAAGTGGAAGTTTTAAATAAAAATTTATTTCATGAAATAATATTATAAAATTATTTTTAAATGATGATATATTTTAATTAAATCCTATGTTATTTTTATACTGGTTAAAATGTTTATTTTTATATGAAATTACTAAATATAAAAAATATCATATTTATTTAAAAGTTAAAAATATACTATTTATAAAATTATTTTGGTAAAATAAACATCATTTTTGGACTTGGAACATAAAAATTATCTTAGGGTTATTTTTTGGGAATTTTCTAACAAAGTTTAATTTTTGGAAAAAAGTGAAAATTGCCACTTTACAAAGAATTGTGATTTTAGAACATCATTATTATGATAACATGACTAAAAATTTATTAAAAATTTTATTAAATAAAAATAAATCTAAATAAGTACAAAAATAAATTTAAAAATATTAATTTTAAAATATAAATTTATACTTTAAATTTTTGAGCAAAAAATTGGATTTTTTGAAATAAAAGTTATTTTGAGTATGTGTGCATTAATTGAGTTGTTTTTGAGGTTTATTTAGGTTTGTTCATGAATTGGACATCCAAAAATATCTCTCAGTAATTAATAATTTAAAAAATTGGTTTTGATTGATTTATCCAACAAGTGGTTGGCATATATATTAAAATAACCTTTATTTTAACCCTTAAAAGCACCCCTCCTCAAGTATAAATACCATTTTCCCTACTCACTTTCCACAAAAAACCCATTAATCAAGATATCCCTCTCAATTCCCCTGTCAATAGTGTCTTCAAGGTGGTTCCAAGGTTCTAATAAGTTCTTCTCTAGCTTTAAGATGTATCCTTCTCAGGTAATGGACTTCTCTCTCTTCTTTTACATTTAAGAACCTTCTTTGTAATTAGCCTTTTGAATGTCAATTGGTTATGTTGTCATGAATTTATAAAGGTAAATCTACTGTAAAATTCATTTCATAATAATTTATGATCATTTATCCCCTATCATTATAGAATTTATCTAAGACGTTACTACTCTGAAATTTAGTAAGAGATCTCTCTCTCCTATTTCATTTTCATGTTCATTACCTTTGTCATATTGTTTTTTTAAATTTAATTTTATTATAATAACATCATTATTATAACATGGTATTATATTCAATTTCATATGTTTTAAATGAGGGTTTATTTATTCCCTCTAATTATAGCCTTTTTTTGAAGCTGCTACTATACCAAATTAAGGGTTCCTAATCCTTCTCTTTAAGTTTCACTTTAAATTAAATTGTTATATTGTCTTTTAAGATTAATTTTTTATATACAAAAAATGTTTTAATGAAATATTATTTTCATCCATTTGAGGTATTATTAATGAGATATTACTTAATCCCTTTCAATATACACCTTGTTAAGCCGTTACAATTCTCGAACTATCCTATTACATTAAAATAAGAATCCTTAAATTTTAGTGATGTAATGTGTTTGTGGTTTTCTGAAAAAAATATATATATGTATATAAAAAAGCTTATATGGACATGAAATAGTTTTAACATGGGTAATATCCATTAAAAGGGAATAATGGTATGAACTCGATTGTCACCTAGTGCATGAAAATAAGCCTTACTACACACTTGGTTTGACACTTCATAGGGATATTCTTAGATGATATTCATGATACTTAAAACCATTTTAATGAATTTATCTTTCATTAAATTGATCACAAAACTTTGTAAAATCATATATCATTATTCTATTCTTGGATTGGGGGAAGATAAATTCAGACCATATAATTCTTTCTTCACTATGGAAAAATCACATAATATTTCTTACATTGAGAAATTGATTCTAAGTATTTTGGTTGTTCATGTCCTTGAACATTATGCCATGTAATATTTGATATACAATGGAATAAAATGTAATTTAATATAATGGATGGGTCCTGGAATAATATATCCCCTCAGTGAATTGGTAGGTCTCATGAGACAACTAAGATAAGGTAACGAGAGTATCCTTACCTTTTATGTAAGATTTCATGTGTAGGATCCCATATTTTTCCAGGTATATACCTCTTTGAGTTTTTTGTTTGAGCCTTGGTGATCGTGTCTTGTTTGGATATAGAGAGCCTTTTTTTGGTAAAATGACTTAAAACTTGGGGATTTATGTTTTTTCAATAAACACAGACTTGGGCTATGAGGAAACCTGATGAATCCAGAGAGGATCCTTGAGGGGAGTTGTTTGGGATGGTTGTTTGAATTAATGGAGTTTGAGGAAATGGGTAATGTGTTACTAAGGGTTATTTCTCAGTTGAGAATCCTTAAAAGTGGTTTAGATTTTTATAAGGAAATGGTGATGAAAACTATATGAAGAATAGTTTCATGACTTATAACTATAATAAAATCCATGAAATTATTTCCAGACAAATGCCATGAATGGTTAAAGGCCATGAATTGATTCATGAAATGAAGAGAGTACACTTTGTGCAAGTATTTTACTTGTCATGTAATATTTTATTGGAATAAATAATTATCTGAGGTGATGGATTTTTTTTGTGTATCCTTCTAAAAAGAAATTCATATATTGTAACTATATTACACACTGTGTAATTTCCAAAATAAGTTTCTAAAGGGTGTTGTGAAGCTGATTTTTCCATTAACCTCATGCGGAACTCTCTCCTCTAAACCTAGGCTAACCATCTAACAATTTTGAGCACACCTCTTGATTCTGGATATCCCATTTTTTTTGATAAATCCCCGAAATTTTATTTTTATTTAGTTTTCTTATACTTTAACTCTGTTTTACAACCATTATGGTTTAATCTCTTAACTGTGTGCGTTGTTGGTTTTGATATTGACCAGTTATGATCTAGGTTTATTGTTGTGATCATTTTCTCCTTAATTCTTGTTTGATAATCCTACTTGAAGCATTGGTTGATCATTAGTTAAAGGTATGGGGTCTAAAACATAACTATATGGTTTGATATTTTTCAAGTATACAAAATAATGAAATTGAGCCAATATATCATGCGCTGAATAAATAAAAAAGATTAATTCGATTATTCCTTATAAACCCTTTGGATCCAATTTTTTATTGACCTGAATTGAGGATACCATTTGGGTGAGTGAACCCTTCATTATAAAATTTTTTATAATGGATTAAAGTGTGTTTAGCATGAAATAAATTTTGGGTGATTGCTTGATATAAATTCACGTTGGATTGGATTACTTATTGTGATAAATGGCATGTTATTGTTTATAACCAATTAATATATGAAATGTATAATGGAAATATAAATAGAAATTTTTATAATTAACCATTGATCCATATGATGTGATATTGTGATATCCTTATTTCTATATCATGTGTTGTGATTTCTATGATGCAATGCTTAAATGGTGCATTGTACCATTTTGTTCACTGTAATGCTAATATGGAGTGTTGGCCTAGTTTACATGATGAAATTATTATATAATGGGATATGCCCTAAGACACGCTAAAATAATTATATATATAGATTTACTTATTGAAACATGATGAAATGCTTATATACTAGGCTTATCCCTCTGACATGCTGAAATGCTTATATACCAGGCTTGGCCCCGACACATACTAAAATGTTTATATATCGGGATTCGCCCGGATTGATTACTAAAATGATTATATTGCGGGTTTGAACTAGATTTGTGTAATTTATATACCATGTTTATTGGTTATGATTGGCATGGTCATAATACATGATCAAAGACATTCTAGCATGGAACCAAGGCATGTTATGTTTTACCATGGTTTTTGTTGGCATGGTTGTGAGACATGATCAACGATATTCCATTATGAAGCCTAAGCATGTTGATGTGGTATTTATTCAGTTTTCTAATTAATTAATACACTTGTTTATTACATTATTTCATGAAATTATTATCATACTTGTTATGTTTAGACATGGTGATGTTAACCTAATGAGTTAAACTAACACCCTACTCTAGCTTCCATTTGGTACTTGAGAAAATTACATGGATGTTGGATTTAAAAAGGGGGAATGACCTTGATGTTGATTGTTTGCTTATCTGATAGGATAGTGTTTAAAGATGGGACTGACATGGGGTTTGAGACTAAGGAATTTTGAGTCTTTATTTTACTTCTCTATTATTTTAATTGTATTATATCTTGCATGAAATTTAGTTACATTCCAACATGTCATTACATTATTCCTTTATTGTTTATTGGATTATTCAGTTGAATTTTACTATTGGTTTCATCTGTATTATACCATTTCCATTATTTCCACACTCTAATATTTATTTATTTATTATTGGATTAATATTCTATGTTTTAGCTCTATAACTTGGGGGGTATATCCTCCCAACTATACAAAAAACACCCATGTTGCGGGTCGATAGCCTCTGGAATAAGGGGAGGTATGCTTGAGGTCTCATAATCAACCCATTTCGGCCACATGAGAGAGTGCCGAATTGGAGACATTACAAAGGGATATCATATGAGGTTTATTTTCAGATTATTTACTATTTAGGGAAAGGTATAAAGGATACAAGGATGTTTTATGACATGGTAATGAACTTGTGCATGGGAGTAGATAAAAAATCAGGAGAAAAAATCATAGTGCCTAGGGATAGGATTACTATTTATGCGGTTCATTTATTACAATTGATTTTATTTCACCTTTGGTAATTCACATGTTTTGTGAGGTTATTATTGTGTGATGTTATTAGTTATTGAGATTCATACTTTTGAAAAAATATGGTTCAAGATGAGTAGGCATGCATCCTGATTGGCACGTAGGGATATATATTGACATGAATTATTCATGATAGGGACATATTTATTGCTTGTGATTTATGCTTTTCTATTTTATCTATGATACAATATACCTTTAATATCTAATGAATGAAGTAAATAAACATTTATACCATTCTAAAAGACTTGTAATCCATGTTTAGAGAGACTAGGAGAAGTTGTTCTCTATTTTCGTCACCTATTGAGGTTGACCCTGTTGTTATAGCCAATATTATAACGAGTTTCTTTGTCATGTAGAGAAAATGACTCCTCATTGTCTTCAAGTTGAGATTCAGGAGAGTGAAAATCAACATGCTCCTAACGTAGTTGAAACAGAGATCCCTATAGTTCTTGAGGATCAGATGGATGTTTAGCTTCTCAAAAAATTTATGATGGTCATAAGATCCATGGAAATAGAGACTATTCACACCGTGCCTTTGATGTTTAAGATCAATAGAGAGTTTCAAATACATCCTCCTCCTACATTCACTAGAGAGGGATTCCCCCAAGATGCTGAGTTCTGGATCAAGTTAGTCTAAATGATCTTTATGCATCTTGAGACACCCACAGATAGAAGGGTGAATATTTATACTTATATACATTATAGACCAGCTAAACATTGGTGGGATATTCTAGTGTAGGAAAGTAAATATAGGAATTTATCTTGGAATCACTTCAAGATAAAGTTCCTGATCCATTTTTATCCAGATACATTGATGGATGAGAAGGATCATGAGTTTATGCACCTGACAGAGGAGGGAATGTCAGTTCTAGACTAAGATGATCATTTAGCCAACCTATAGTGCTTTTCACCATCTTTAGTAGCTAATGTGATCTCTAGGGAGATACATTTTCATGATGGTATTCACAATGATATTAGGTCATTGGTGAACATGTTTCATCTGAGTAGTTTTTCATATGTGATTAATCAGACACTTTTCATGGATTAGAATCTGAGAGAGGCCCTAAGTAGCGGCCATGCTATTTTAGCATGGAAAACTTTGAACTCTAATTATAGTGTGAATAAGCATTGATACGATATTTTTTTCTAGGAAAAAATTAGGTAGAGAAGTCAGGGTAGTGGGAAGCTATATCAGAACCATGTTTCATTGTAGTAATATTAGTATGGAAAGATGGTCCAAAAAATGACCTCAGTGTATGTACCCCTCTATGGAGTATCATTATTGCAGAATATCGGTCCATTTATAATGGTTTTAGGGGCATGTAGTATCAGAGTAGTGGTAGGGGAACCTGAATTGTGCCATAGTTTGGGAAGGACTCAGCTAATCCTCATCAAACTACTAGCTGAAGTTCCATAGGAAATTCTAGTCGAGGTAGGGGATGTGGTACCTCAATGTAGGAACATCAGTGCCCGACAGAGGCTATAATTTTGGGGAGTCAGGCTGGAGGCCAAGGCAAAGGGGCCGATTAGCTGCACATTATAGAGACTACTACAGCTATTGTGGATGCATGTCCATCTACTGTCAGAGGTATGATTCTTATATCATCTAACTTCACTTGCGGTTTGTTTGATATATGATATTCACATTACTTTTTATTTTATATTTTTATAAATTGTTTCGCCTTGAATATATAGATCTTGGATGCTATTTTTTCCATCAACGCACCATTGGGAGTGCATTTAAAGAATATCAGACATTGTAAGGTGTGATCTTTAGAGATTGGTAGTTATCGTTTCTTTTTTGGAACTGTTTGTGTTAGAAATGACAAGCTTAAACTTGATTCTTGGTATGGATTTGTTAGTTCTATACCGGTATCATATCAACTGTTACTAGAGTATAATTAAATTTTTATCTCAAAAAAGAGACATCTACTCTAACCAGGGTGAGTGGGATCTTTAATCTAGTCTTGTATGACCAATTCAGTGAATATTGGATTGTCCCATAGATAAAATAGCTAGTCTTTCTCTAGATGATGGTTGATTGTAGTAGGGTTATTTTCCTCTGGTGGTAGACCATTTTTATGATGTCTTTGTTTATGATTTCTATGAATCACTTTTTAGTGATAGATTAAGTTTACCATCAAGTTGGTGCTAGGAGAAGAGCTAGTTTCCATCCTTCCTTATAGATTAGAACCAATAGATCGTTAGTAGTTGAAAGTTAAATAGGAAGATATGGAAGATAAAGTATTTATATGGCATAGTACATATCCTTGGGGTTCCATAGTTATCTTTGCAAAGAAGGATGATGGGAATTTGAGCTTGTATGTGGATTACCAGAGGTTGAACCGGATGATGGTCAATAACCAGTATCCTATTCTATGCATCAATGATATTTTCAATCATCTAAGAGGTTCTAAGATCTTTTCCAAGATTGGACTAGGATCTAGATACCATATTTGATGGTGAGACCATAGTATATACATTATATTTCTTTTAAAAGAAGTTATGACTTGTACGATTTTTTAGTGATTCCATTTGGTTTGACCAATACACTAATGCTATTCATGTGCTTGATGAATAGGATATATCATCCTTTTCCAGATCATTTTGTGGTGGTTTATTCGATGAAAACCTAGTGTAATCCTAGATGGAATACAATCATGAAAAACATTTTGACATCATCCTGAGTACATTGAGAGAGCATCAACTTTACACCAAGATAATCAAATGTAGTTTTTGGATTGATAAAGTGAACTTATTGGTCTATGTGATCACAGAGGCATAGTTTTAGTGAAAACAAATAAAGTTGTAGCCATGGTATCTTATTATTAAACCAAAAATTTCATTGATATTTAGAGATTTATGGGTTTATTAGGTTATTATCAGTGCTCTATCTAGGACTTCTCCCATTTGGAAGCACCATTGTTAGGGATGAATGAGAAAGGGGTGAAGTTTGTTTGGTCAAATTCTTGCGAGAGATATTTTTAGGAGTTGAAAGGAAAGATGACCTCAAAACCTATTCTCAATTTAATTATACTGGTTAAATCATTTATCATGTACTATAATGAATACAAATTTAGACTTGTAGAAGTTATGATGCAAGATGATCAAGTGGTTACTTGTGGCTTCAGACATATGAGACTGAATGAGAGGAATTACACTACTCATGATCTGAAGTTATAATAAGTGGTATATGCCCTAAGATATTGTAGGAATTATCTTACATGTTATACGTTTATGGTATAAACATACCACAAGATCCTTAGATACATCTTTTCATAGTGGGACCTGAACCTTTAGTAGAGGAGGTGGTTCAAGTATCTATAGTCTTCCAACTTCATTTTAGAGTATACACTAAGAAAGGGAAACATCATTGCCAACGATTCGAGTCAAAAGTTACAAGATGAGGGAGTACAAGAGTCTTGTGATGAGGGGCGGGTAATGACCCTCTTTGAAAATATACACCTAGATGTCCTGAAGTCTCAGGGATGAGTAACTTTGACTTCAACCTCTATTATACCTGTGATTTTGGACTAGATCAAGATTGATTGATTATTTTATCTGAAGGGCCTAGTTCTAAGAGATATATTATATGATGGGGAGATACCATCAAGATAGTATATTGGAAGTGGAAATTATATTATTTTCCATGGATGAGTATGAGTTCTTACAGTCTTGGACATGGAACTAATGAAATAGTTTCATGCTTCTATATGGATGGTACATCCTAGTTTGAAAAATATTTATCACGGTATTTGTAGATATTATTCGTTTTCAAGAATTAAGAAGTAGGTTGTAGGATTTGTGGAGAGATGTTTCACTTATCAGTAGGTGAAAGCTGAGCGTTAGAGGAAAGTAAGGATTTTCAACCTTTTTACATTCTTAAGTGAATATGGGATGATGTCACAATGGATTTTGTGATAGGATTACCCAATAAAACACACAAGAATGATGCTTTATGGGTTATTGTGGATTAACTAAAAAAGGTCTCCCACTTCTTTACTAATAGGGATAGCTTCACAGTTAATGATCTGTGTAGTATTTATGTGCGCGAGGTAGTTCATCTGCATGATTTTCCAAGGATTATCGTTTCAGATAGATATCCTCGTTTCACATCTTGGTTCTAGAAGGATATGTTATGAGAATGTGTTCTAGATTTCAGTGGTTCACAAGAGAATAATATTGCACTCAGGGAGTTTTCATATAATATAATCTTATAAGAAACCGTAAAGATAGAACCTTTGAAGGATATATATAAAAGTCCATGTTGTTCACATATTTGTTGGTTGGAGGTAGGCGAGTCAGTGCTGGTTGTGCCTAGTCTTGTACAAAATACATCTGATTAGGTTCAACTGATTAGACAAAGATTGGTTATTGTACAAAGTAGGCATAAATATTATAATTACCATTATAGATGACCTCTAGAGTTATAGGTTATTCTCCATGTTTTCCTTTGGGTTTATCCTATAATAGGGAAATTCTATATCAGTAAACAGGGAAATCTAGCACCTAGGTTTTTTTGGGCCATTTGAGATGGTGGATAGAGTCAGTCCATTGGTGTACCAATTAGCCCTTTCACAATAATACAAGTCCATGCACGACATATTTCACTTGTTTTATATTTATAGATATTATTCAGATATTTATCACATGATATATGTAGTATATTTAGAGTTTAGTGTTGATGCATCCTTTAAGAGAATATGATACATATTGTAGACTGTAGTGAGAAGTATCTCCGAGGTAGGGAGATTCATTTGGTTTGTGTATAGTGGAAGTATAGGTGAGTTGAGGAGGATACCTAATGGATAGAGATTTATATGAAATAATAATGGCCAAAATTGTTTTCTGAGACCACATAGTGATGCTTAGAGCATATCTAGGATAAGATTTTATATGGTGGGGAGGTTGTAAGATCCTATATTTTTCCAAGCACGTCTCTATTTGAGTTTTTTATTGATCCTTGGATGCCATGTCTTGTTCGGAGACAGAGATAACTTGTTCTGGAAAATGAATTAAAGGCTGTGGATGTGCATTTTTTTAATTATAAATAGACTTAGGTAGTAAGGAAACTTAAAAAAATTGTAATAATCTACATGGAGAGCATTACAGGATAGTTTTTTGAATTAGAAAATTTTGAGATAATGGGTTAAGTGTTACCAAGGATTCTTGATAAGTTGAGAATCCTTAAAGGGGGTTTGGGATTTTATAAGGAAACAGGGATGAAAAACTATATACATAATAGTTATACAACATGTAACTATAATACACATTGTGAAATTGTTTCCAGACACATGTCGTGAATAGTTACGGGTTGTGAACTGATTCATGACATGAAGAGAGTAAATATCACGTAATTATATTATAAGTTAGGTTATATTCAATCAGAATAAATAACAGTCTGAGGTGATGGATTTTTTTGGTTTATCCTTATAAAAAAATACATGACATGTAACTATATTACATGATGTGTAATTTCCCAAGAAAGTTTTAAAAGGGTTCTGTGTAGATGATTTTTCCATTCACCACATGTGCAACTCTCTCCTCTCAACCTAGGGTAACCTTCCATGTGATTTTTGAGTGCCTCTCTTGATTTTAGACATCCTGTTTGTGTGATTAATCCCTGGTATGTTGTTTTCCTTTGGTTTCCCTATTCTCCCCCTTTGTTCTTCGACTGTTGAGGTTAAATCTCTTGACCGTGTCCATTGTTGGTTTTTATCTTGATTGGTTATGATCTAGGAACCTTCTTGTGACCACCTATGCCTTCATTCGTGTTTTAGAATCCTACTGGATGTGTTGGTTGATCATCAGTTAAAGGTAGGGGGTCTAAATCTTAACCCTATGGTTTGATATTTTTCATGTATGTGAACTATTGAAAATGCTCTAACATATCATACGCTGAAAATATTAAATGATGAATTTGATTATTTCTTGGAATACCTTTGGATCCAATTGGTTATTGACATGGATTATGGCTACCATTCGGGTGATAGAACCCTTGATTATAAGGGATTTGTATAATGGATTAAAGTGTGTTTAGCATGACATGAACTTTGGGTGTTTTCTTGATATAGATTCACCTTGGCTTGGCTTATTTATTATGATAACTAGCATGTTATTGGTTATGAAAAATTAATATATGAAACTTGTAATAAAAATATACATGGTAATTTTCGTAATTAACCATTGAACCTCATGATGTGATATTGTGATATCTTTATTTCTATAACATGTGTTGTTATTTCTATATAGAAATTATTATATGGGGAATTGTCCTAGTTTGTTTGCTGTAATTATTATATGTTTCATTGGCCAAGTTTACATGCTGAAATGCTCATATACCAATCTATTCCTTGAGACATTATGAAATTCTTATATGGAGGGATATTCCCACTGAAAAATGATGAAATTATTATATAATAGGCTTGTCCCTGAGACATTTTGAAATTATTGTTTACTTGTCTAGGCCCTAAAACATACTGAAATGATTACATAACAAGCATGGACCTGATTGATTGTCAAAATGATTATATATAGGGTTTGAACTAGATTTTATTTATTTATATATCTGGGTTATAGGTTATGTATTGTATGGTCACAAGACATGATTAGAGACATTCCAACATTGCACTGAGGTAGGTTATGTTTTACCATGGTTATATAGTTTTATTTGGCACGGTTATGATATATGCTCAGACTTATTTCAGCATGGAGCTGAAGAAGGTTCATATAGTATTAATTTAATAATTTATTTAGTTAATACACCTGTTTATTTCAATATTTCATGAAATTATTACTCAATTGGTTATGTTTAGACATGATGGTGTTGACCAACTAAATTATTCTCACACCCTACTCAGGTCGCCATTTGGTTCTCAAGAAGATTATATGGATGTAGGATTGGATAAGAGAAAAGTACCATGATGTTGATTGTTTTATTTTTGGATGGGAAAGATTTTTGATATGGGACCGACATGGGGTTAAATACTATGGACTTTTGATTCTTTATTCGAGTATTCTAGTCTCTTAATTGTATTACATCTAGCATTACATTTAGTTAAATTCTAGAACATCATTACATTATTTTTTATTATTAATTAGATTTTTCAGTTTGATTTTATTATTGGTTTCCACTGTATTATATCATTTTGATTATTTACATACTCTGATATTTATTTATTTATTATTAGATTAATACACTATGTTGTAACTCTATAACTCGGGGGTATAGTCTCCCCACTATACACATCCCAACCCCACTACTAGTCGATGGCTTCTAACATAGGGGGAGGTGCTCTTGAGGTCTCATACTCAACCTATTTTGGGCTTGTGAGAGAGTGCTATATTGGGGGACATTACATCTTGGCACAAGGCCCTGGTGGTATGGTTAAAATATCCAGTATTATGCATTATCATCACTATATATTAAATTATTATTATCCAAGTTTTTTTTATTGTTATGTTTGTAATGGATTTATTTATTCTCTCAATTTCACCTGATATAGAATTACTCAGTTTATTTATTTATACCATAATACCTATTTTTCTTTCTGATGTATACAACCTCTTTATTGAGCGTCTGAGATCACCCTTTATATTGTTTATCATTTTTTCCCTAGGGATCTAATAGGAGTACCAAATATAAAAAATGGTTTTTAAGGAGAATAATAATTTTTTATGTATTGAGATGTTGTATTTTTAGTTTCAATGTAATATAAAAATAAATTATGTATCTGGTTTTATAAGGATATAAAATGGTTGGATCCTCTATATTGTGATCTATGTACCATTTGTAATAAAACAACCTTCATATATTGGGTGATTGATTTAGGGTCATTACAGTTGATATCAAAGGAAAGTCTAATAGAAACCTCAGGTAATAGATTTAAAAAAATAGGCTTAGAACCTAATAGAAAAATGATAATGGATAAATCATATTAAAACATACTTATTTTTAATATAAAAAATATATTAAATGATACGTACTTTTATAGATAAAGGATATGATAAAATTTAAGACCATAGTCTTTAATTATTTTTTGGTAAAGTTCATGATAATTTTGGGATAATCATTTAAGGAATTGTGTTAATAGTATGATAAAACCCAACTTAAAGAAAAACTAGAGTGATCCAAGAGTGATATAGGTTGACATGATTATAGACTAGTCTAAAATTTTGGCACATTAGGCATTCATAAGATGATCATTAAAAATAAATATACTTTTTAGATATTATTGACCATTAATGGTAAACTATTTTGTTTTTGTTTTAATAGTGGGGATAAGAGGTAGTTAATTTCATTGTAATTAGGTGATTGGTAGTGCACTTCATGTATTAATCATGGTTTTTTCAATAGATTAAATTTATTTTAATAATACAGAAGGAACAAACATTTAAAAACCCAAAGATCTATGTAGGTATTTAAATCATGAGGATTTATATGAGACAAGAGTTAGTATTAAAGCAATGTTTGGTTATTTTTTTAAATTATTTTATAGAATATTTTTTATAAAGACATAGGTAGATATCTTAAGAGAACTAGGTTAAGTGTAACTAGTATGATCACATAGTATTTTCATTTCAAATTTATTTATAATATGTACATTATATTGATAATAATTAAGATAATATTTGGATTTAATAAGTTTTTATCAATGATTGAAATTGAGAGGATAAAATTTTGTTAAGGGGGTAGAATGTGACATCCCAAATTTTTTGAGGAAATTATTTATGAGTTTTCAATTAGAAATATAAATTCTAAATAAATTTAATCCCAAAAAATATTCCTTTATGTTATTAATAGAACTGTTATTTTATAATGAATGTTTTATTATAAGCACTTAGAAGTAATTGTATTTTTCAAAATAACTTTGAACATCATGTGTTGATATGAACTACTAAAACTAGGATCAATAAAAAAAATGCATAATAGAAACCATCAATACTTTATTTCATTATTTAATAATGTTACATTCATTATAAAAAAATTCATAAAATAATAATAAATATTAAACTCGTGAAAAATAGAGTATAAATAAAGTAAAATATAAAAATTTGGGTAGACCTAATCCCCTAAAACAATCCCATCGATGAACAACACTATAACATAAAAACAAAAAGTTTGTAATACAATATTCATTTTGGAAAAGATTTTGAACCTTGATTCGAATCAAAGTGAATAGTGAAGAGTGAGGATAATGATGTATTTATGGAGAAATATGATCATGAGACTTTATGTTTTTCAACTAATATAGTTGATTGACATTATTTCTATTAGTTAATAAAACAGTTAGTCATTACTATTGTTGGTAACGTCGATGCATTTAACAGATCATCGAGATTATTTAATAAGAAAAGATTTTTTCAGAGAATATAGAAATATTATATTAAAATATGATTTATGTAGAATATTTAAATAAAATTTTATATCATGAAATAATCATATAAAATGATTTTTAAATGATTATATATTTCAATAAAGTCCTAATAGATTTTTATAATGGTCAAAATGTTAATTTTTGTATGAATTTACTAAATATAAATAAATAAGGATATTTATTTAAAATTTTATATTATCATATTTAGAGAATTATTTTGGTAATATAAACTTCATTTTTTTACTCGTCACATCAAAATTATCTTAGGGTGATTTTTTGGGAATTTTATAGAAAAAGTATATTTTTGGTGAAAAAGTAAAAATTGACGCTTTACAAAGCACTATGATTATATGACATCATTATTATGTCATCGTGACTAAAAATTTATGAAAAATTTTATTCAAAAAAATCACATTAAATATGTATAAAAATTAATTTTAAAAAATTAATTTTAAAATATAAATTTATTATTTACTTCTTTTAACCAAAAATTGGATGTTCAAAATAAAAATTATTTTGGTTTTATATGAATTAATTGAGTTGGTTGGGAGGTATATTTTATTTTTATAATTACTTGGGATTCTAACCAATTTCTCCAAAAAAATATTTAAAAATAAAATTTAGTGTAATTGATTTATCCTTCAAGTGGTTGGTTTATATATTAAATAACCTATATTTTAACCCTTAAAAATCCCCTCAAGAATAAATACCCCCTTTCTATCTTCACTTTACACACAAAATCCATTTAGAATGAATTCTCCTTCAATTATCCTATTAAGAGTCTCTCTACAGTGGTTCCAATTTTCTAATAAGTCCCTCTCTAGTTTTAAGAAGCATCATTATGAGGTAAGGGATTTCTCTCTATTCTTTTCTATTCAAGCACCGTCATTGTAATATCCTTTTTTAATCTAAATTGGTTATAATTTAATGACTTTAAAAATAAAACTCTACTTTCAATTGATTTTATAATAATGATATATCATTTATCCCCCTCATTATATCATTTACCTTTGTCATTACTATGCTGAAATTTAGTAAGGGATCTCTCTCTACTCTTTCCATTTCATGTTCATTACCTTTTTATATTGACATTAAAATTTCATTTTAATATACTACCATGAATTTTATTACATGGTATTATATTAAATTTTATATTTTTTAAATTCCATTTTATTTATTACCTCTCATTATAGCCTTTTGACTAAGTCATTACTATACAAAATTAAGGGTCCCCGAGCATTCTCATTAAGTTAATTTTTAATTCCTTTTTAATATTTTCTTATAATATTACTTTTTATATAAACCAAATATTTTAATTCCATATTATTTTTATCCATTTTAGTTATTATAAATGATATATTACTAACTCCCTCTCAATATATCTTATTCAAGATGTTTTAATGCTCTAACTATCCCGTTAATTTAAAAAATACATCCTAAAATTTTGTTAAAGTAACAAGTGTGTGGTTTTACGAGAAAAGAAATACATATTTGTATAAAAACAAGTGTATTTGGCTCTAAAATAGTTTCCCCTAGGGTTAATAACCTTGAAACGGGCACAATGGTCTAGACTCGATCAACACCCAATGCACGACAAAAGACCATGCTGCCCACCTGGTTTGACACTTCCGGGGGATATTCTTGGATGATCTATATGATAATTAATGTTTTTTAAAGTATTTATCTTTCATTAAATTGGTCACAAACCATTTTAAAATCATACATCATTATTTTATTCTTTTATTGGGGGAAAATAAATTCATACCATATAATTTTTTCTTCTTTATGAAAAAATCATGTAAGATATGCCTCCTTGAGAAATTGATTCTAAGTATTTATGTTGTTCATGTCCTTGAAAATTAGTCATTGTAACATTTTATACATGATGGAATGTATTTTATTTTTTTTGAAGGGTGGGCTCTAGAATTATATAGCCCCTCAGTACACAGGTAGGTCTCACTAGATAACTATGATAAGTTAATCAGAGCTTCCTTACCTTTTATGAAATATGTCTTGGAAAAAGGACTTAACGATATGACTAAAATGTCCAGCATTACGAATTTTAATCATGACATGTTTAATTATTGATATCTAGGATTCTATTTATTGTTATGTTATCCATGAATTTATTTATTCTCCTAGTTTTATTTGATAGGTCATGACTTGTTTTATTTATTTATTCCATACTAATTATTTTTTATTCTGTTGTATGAAACCCCCTTACCAAGTGTATGAGCTCACCCTTTATATTCTTTCCCATTTTCTCCATTAAACCAAGTGGAGTGCTATTTACAAAAAATGGATTTAATGGAGAATAATAATGTTCCCAATTTTTTAAATTATGTATTTTTAGGTTCAATGTAATGAAAAAATCATTTATGCATTTATTTTATAAGGATATTAAACTATTGGATCATATGTATTGTGATATATGTAAGATTTGTAATAAAATAGACTTTAGATCCTCTGTGCTGGATTTGTGGTCATTATAGTTGTTATCAAAGGATAGTTTAATAGAATCCTTAGGAACTAGGTTTAGAAGATAATACTTATAACCTAATAGGAAAATTATCATCGATAACTTAGAGTAGAACCTATATATTCTTAATTTATGGAATTTATTAAATGATATAGACATTTATGGATAAAATACATGTTAAAATTTATGGGCATAGATTTTAATGATTTTTGGGAAATTTCATGATAATTTTTGAATAGTCATTTTAGAAATTTGGTTAATAGTATGGGAAAAAGTAAGCAAAAGAAAAACTAGATTTATCCAATAATGATATTGCTTGACAAGAAAGTATACTATTCTAAAATTTTGTTATCTTTTACATTAATAAGGTGTTAATTCCAAATAAATAGACATTTTAGATATTTTTTTATCTATAATGGTAAAATATTTTGATTTTATTTTAATATTGAGTTGTAGTTAATTAAATTATAATTATATGGACGGTAGTTCAATTTATGTATTAATAATTTTTTCCAAAATATTAAATATATTTTATCAATATAGAAGGGAAAACCTTGTAAAAAAGCAAAGATAAATGTAGGTATTTAGATCATGATCATGATGATGATACTAGAGTTAGTATTAAATAAAATTTTGGTTATTTTTGGGAATTGGTTTTCAGAATAGTTTGGTATAGATACTTGGGTAGACATATTAAGAGAATTAGGTTAAGTATAACTAGTGTAACCTTATAGTAATTTCCTTTATGAGTTATTTATAATTTTTCCTTCCTATAGATAATGATTAATAAGATATGTGGGTTTAGTAAGTGTTAATCATTGAAAGGAATTTATAGAACACAATTTGGTTAAAGGGTTGGCATGTAATATCCTAAAATTTCCAGTGAATGTTTTTACGAATTTTCATTCAGAAATATAAATAAAAAATAAATGTAATTACCCAAATGTTACTTAATGTTATTAACATATCTCTTATTTTATAATGAATATTTTATTATAATAACATATAAATAATTTTAATTTCAATAATAAATCTGAACATTATGTGTTGATATGAACTAATACAATTTGGAATAGTAAAAAAATGAATACTAGAAACCATCAAAACATTATTTAATTAGTTAATAATGTTACATTAAGTTAAAAAATTTCTAAATTAATACTATATATTACAATGGAAAAAATATAGGATAAATAAATTAAAATATAAAAATTTTGGTCACCTCGATCCCCTAGAATGATCCCACCCACAAAAAATACTATAACAAAGAAACAGAGAGTTAGAAATACAATATTCATTTTCAAAATGATTTTGAGCCTTGATTCAAATTGAACTTAATGATAAAGAGTTACGATGATGGTGTATTTATATGAAAACATGATCATCAAAATTTATGTTTTTTAAATAATATAATTGATTGAAATTAAAACCATTAGCCAATAAAATAGTTGGTCAATATTCTTTTTGGTTACATCGACACATTTAAATGATCCTTGGAATTATTTTATTAAAAAAATTATATTATTTTCATAGACTATAAACATATTTAATAAAAATATGCTTTATGTGGGAATTTTAAATAAAATTTTAATTCATGAAATAATCTTATAAAATTCATTTTAAAAGATATTATATTTTAATTAAGTCCTAAGTAATTTTTACAATGGTTAGAATGTTTATTTTTAAATGAAATTACTAAATATTAATAAATAAGGATATTTATTTAAAAGTTAAAATTATCATATTTAGATAATTTTTTGATAAAATGTACTTTTTTTTACTTGTAACATCAAAATTATCTTATGGTTTTTTAGGATTTTTTTGAAAAAGTTGTTTTTTTAGAAAAAAAGTGAAAATAACTGCTTTATAAAGAACCATGATTTTATGGAATCATTCTTATGTCATCATTAATAAAAAATTATGAGAAATTTTATTCAATAAACACCACATTAAATAATTTTATAAAAAATAATAAATATAATTTAAAATATATGCTTATACTTTACTTATTGAACAAAAAATAGGATTTTCGAAATAAAAGTTATATTTTTCTATGCATTAATTGAGTTGTTTGGAGGGTGTATTTAAGGTTGGTCATGAATTGTACATCCAAAAATTTTCTCTCACTCATTTATAATCTAGAAAATTGTTTTTAATTAATTAATCCCATAATTGGATGGATTATATATTAAAATAATCTACATTTTGACAATTAAAATGAACCCTCATCAAGTATAATAACGACCTTTCCGTCATCAATTTCCACAAAAAATACTTTGAATAATATATATCTATTAATTCCATTTCTCTGGAGTCTCTTCAAAGGATCTAATAATTCATTCTCCAGCTTTAAGAAACTTCCTTCTAATGTAAGGCAATTCTCTCTCTTTTATTCCATTTAAGCACCTTCTTTGTAATTAGACTTTAAAATCTCAACCAGTTATGTTTTCATGAATTTAATAAGATCCCTATAATATCCATATTATGTCATAATAATGATATATCATCTATCCCATCTCATTGTATCATTTACCTAAGCCGTTACTATGTCGAAATTTACTAAGGGATCACTCTCTCCTCTTCCCTTTTCCAGTTCATTACCTTTGTTATAGTTCCTTTTTAAAGATTACAACTGCTAACTAAAGATCATGAGTTGGATAGTTCTTTTCCTGAATTTTAACTACCTTGATGCATAGGTAATAACTCTATCATTATACATTAGGACACAACCACGACCTTTCTTCGATGCATCACTATAGATCACAAATCCACCATTCCCTAATGGTAGAGTTAGGGTTAAAGCATTCACCAATCTCCTCTTTAATTCTTAGAAACATTCCTCACATTATTTTTCCATACGAACATAACCCCTTTATGAGTAGTCTTGGTTAATAGGTTGGATAATCAGGTGAAGTTCTGAATGAAACACCAATAATAACCTGCTAAAATAATAAAACCACATACCTCAATTATGATGGTTTGTGTAGGCCATTCCTGAACAACCTTTTTTTGTAGGATCATTGAATAATCCATCCTTAGATACAATATGGCTATGAAAAGAAACCTATTGAATCCAAAATTCACACTTTCTAAACTTCCCATATAATTCATTTCTTCTAAGAGTCTTCAGAATAATGTTCAAGTGAATTTCATGATCTCTGTAGCTTTTGGAGTATACCAAGATATCATCAACAAAAACCACAAAAAAAATCAAATATATATTCCTTGAAAACCTTATTCATTAGATCCATGAAAATAGAGGGTGGATTTTTCAATCCAAAAGAACTTACTATAAACTCATAATGCCCATACCTGGTTTGAAATGCTATCTTTGGAATATCTTCTTTCCTCACACACAAGTGATGATATCTAGATTGAAGGTAAATTTTTGAAAAATATTGGGTTCCATGAAGTTGATCAAATAAATCATCATTAAGAAGTAGGGGATACTTTTTCAATATCATAATAAGATTGATCTCTCTGTATTAAATGTATAGCCTCATAGATCCATTCATCTTCTTGATGAAAAGAATAGGGGATCCCCATAGAGAAACACTAGGGTTGAAAAATCCTTTATCACTCAATTCCTCTAGTTGTTCATCCACTTATACTAGGTCCACAATGTCTATTCTATAAGGATTATTTGATATAGGTCTTGAACCAGAAATTAAATCAATAGATAACTCAACTTCAAGCTCTAGAGGATGTCCAAGTAAATCCCCTCGAAACACATAAACATATTATTTCACAATAAATACATCCTCAATTTGAACATTCCTTTCCTATCCCATAGAGACTGAATTATAATACTCCCCAATAATTGAAATTAGTAGAGCTACTAGGGGTTTATCTAGATGAGAATTAGATAGAGAGGTTTCTGCTCTAATGATAAGTGATTCTAAACGATTCTTAAAAAATTGCAACTTCCTTATTATTGCAATATATCTTTTCATCATAATTTGAAATTGAATCCATAACAACGATTATATCAAAGTTAATCATGGGTTTGATGATAAGGTTTTCCAATAAGGAACATTTATGAGTCATAATGGGGATTGATCGACACATCTTTGTTGCTATGATACTTTCTTTAAGGGTTTTAACTAACAACTCATTTACTAAATCAAATTGGAAATATCTAATTTTCTTGGAAAAATAAGAAGATATAAAAGAATGATATGATCCATAATCAAATAAAGAAATGTTTAAGTTTGAGGAAATGATTAAAGTACCTTATAGCATATCATTAGAAACTCCAACCTCAGTAGTTGTGACCATATAAGCTTGTCCTTTCTCCCTTGGAATTTTATAAAGAAATTTCCTTGAATCTTAGAAAAATAATTTTCATAATGTACCATATTTTTTAAATTGTATCATTGAGCGTTAGTATCATATTTCTTTCCCTTGAAATAAATAAAATTATAGCCTTTATATCCACACTTATACCACAAGCCTTTTTCTTTTAAGCTGACACTAGGGTGTTTCCTTTCACAAGTATCACATGTTGGAAAATTCACCTTTTTTATTCTTCCCTTTATACATTTTATCCTTTGCCACACTCTTATTCTCTTATTTTCCCTTAATTTCATAATAATTAGAGAATTACTTCTCTATCTTGAAAGCACATGAGACAATGTCTTTGTATGACGAGAAACACTGGTAGACTAGTCCCCTTATGAGGAATGATTTTAAACAATCAAAGAATCAATCAATATTTATCCGTGGATTTAAAATATAGTTTGTATCATACCTCAATAAACTTGTAAATTTGGATTCATAATTTGCAATTTTTTTATCTTCTTTCTTCCAGAGACTCAAGAATTATCTCTCCATATATGCTCGTTGTTCACGAGGAAAATATTTTCCTTGGAAAATTTCCTTAAAAACCCTCCATTCCATTTCTTCTATTTCTTCCGCCTCCTTTGTGTTTTGAATTAGGGACCAAAAATAATCTACATCTACCGATGGATGATAAAACACCATGAAAACCTTCTCTCGTTCATTAAATTCCAAAGCTATAAATATCTACTCTAAAGAACTTATCCACTACTCCACTACTAATGGGTTTTTTTCCCATTGAATTATGGAGGTTGTTATCATATAAATAAGTTTAACATAGCTCCTCCACATTGTGGATAAAAATGTTCTTTATATGTAAGGTTATTTTTAATAACCTGAGTCAACTTTCCCAGTACAATTATATGTTTCTCTGCACCAGTCATGGTACTAGAGCCAAAATCACTATATTTTATCAGAGAAAAATCCCTAATTGGGATATGCGCATTCATGCAGTTTCCATTCCTTCCACTAGGAGCCATTTATAAATAACTACATACAATATATTAGGTTATGAATCATAATGTATAATCTCAACTTAGAAAAATACATAGCATAAATTGAAATCCTATCAATAACTAATATAATAATCATTAATATGGTTTCTTTAAGGAAAAATCTACATTAAATTCCTTCATAATGGTTTGTAAAAAAATGTGAATTACCACAAGAATATCCCCAGAGAGTGTCAAACTAGGTGCATAGTAAGGCCTGTTGCCGTGTACTAGGTTACCCCTAGTCAAGCCCGAAACTCCTTATCGGAGTTGTTACTCCTAGGTAAATCTGTGCCAGAACCAAGTCCACATGTATTATCCAGACATGGATATATTTTCTAGAAATACGCACATAATATATTCCTTACCAAAAGTATAGGATGTTCTTATATTTTTATGCTCATAGTCTATCTTAGGGTTTTGTTCTATAATATATGTTTTCTTAATCTAGTTTCCATGTTTTATATTTAACTTCCTTTGATAAGAACTATAAGGACCCCACCCCAGTTGCCCAGAGCCGATGCCCTAATTGTTACATTATCATATAAACAAGGAAAGTGCATCCTGTAGGACTAAATAGTTTAGTAGTTTTGGAAATCCAGATATATACATAAGTTTGACATTACAACTTGAAAGGAAATAGAACCTAACATCTTCTTTTGAATCACAAAAAATCCCTTAGATTATCCTTGAAAGTAATTCATAATATAATTATTCACATCCTAGTGAAAATAAAACATATGAAATGGGTGATATTAGATGCTCGATAAGGGTAAATAAAGAGGTGAAAGAAAATATAAACACTATTCATGATGAATAACTAAAAATTCATGCGTTTAAAAATATACTTGACATAATATGGAAAGAATAAAAATTTATTAAATAATTCCAGAAAACATAATCAAGGATATTATACTAGTTGAATAATCACATAGAATATTAATATATAGTTTCATAATAAGAGAATGAAAGATACTAGAAATTCTGAAATATACCATCAAGGCCTCATCTAAGACATCTGAAAATGATTAAGTCCTCAGCCAAAACCATATTTGAAAATGGGAAAGTCCTCAGCCAAGTCCATATCTATTTTATCTCATGAGATCTACCGATGAATCGAGGGTATATAGAATTCCCCACCCATTAATTTATAATTCCAATGCATTCCTCTTATGAAATGGGATAAACATAAACAACATGAACATATAAAATAACTTTCCCCAATCAGAACACATTAACCCTAACCATTCTAAGTAGTACGGTGAATGGTTTCAAGATTGCACATCCATAGTCAAAATAATCATAAACCATTAAATAAATTATGGTAGATGATATTTCCAAATATTATTCCCAATAATATTCAATAAGAGTGCTGAAATTTATAAAATTACTCTTATAAAATCATCGAGTAATTATGGATATAAATACTCTTTTACTTTTAAAAAAAGAGTTCTTTTGGAAAAATATTTGAATAAAACTAAAAGTAAAATAATATAGTTTTCTCAGAATAAAATGAGTTATTTTATAAAAAATAATGGTGGATAAAGAATTATTATAGAGTTTACTTGAAGATTGGTAAGAATTCGAGAAGTTTCCTTGAAACAATATTGTATTTTTGGATAATTTTTTGAAAGATCATTTTAAAATTTGTAACTCCCCATAAAATAAAGAATAGTTCTGATTTTTACATAAATTTAGAACATTCACATATAATTTATTAGGATTATATAATAATAAATAATAATTTTATTGAGGTAAGTTGATAATAAAAGTAACCCTAATGAAAATGGAGGTTCGGGTATAAAATCCTTATCTTATGTCCAGATATGTTCCACCCTTGAAATTAATGTAATGGAAAATGAAATAATACTTATTAATACCTTAATTAATAAACATTTATACATGTATTTAATTTATTTTAATATTATTAAGTTCATTTATAGTTGTTTTTATGGGTTATGGGATTCAATATCATCGTTTGTGAGTGCTCGTTTCAGTAGTTTTCATTATCAGTTTGTTTGTATGAAAGTTAATGTAAAATGATAATTGAATTCCAGAATTGATTTTATATTTTATTAATTCTCATAAAGAAGGTTAAATGATCATATAAGTTATTTGGTTACTTTGGGTGAGGATGAATCATTAGATAAAATTTTAATGACCAACACTTGGATTAATTTGGTGGTTTTTCGATCACCACGAACTCATTTTGTTTTATAAATCAATACCATGTGAACAAAAAAGGATCCAAGAAAATTAAATAGGATATATTACATATATTATGATCTTTTTCAATAATAAAAATGTTTTCAGTAGAATAATTGAATATGATAATAGAAGTTTAAAACCCGTCGTCCTTGAATGTGATAAATTAACATGTCTTAGATGGTGTTTTCATTTATAGTATAAAAGAGGGTAAATGAGAGATGATGAATTATTACATTATAATAACCAAATTATATTACATTTAAGGTACTGGAGTTATCATAAAATTTGGAGGAAAGGATACGAGGAATGAAAAATAAAGAATGGAACATGAAAGAAAATAAAAGAAATGGAAAGGGGAATTTACCTCTTGAATTTATCTTCCATGAGAGCCTATTTAGGGGAGATTATTTGGTATTTTTAAGAGAATAAGGTATTATAGATATGGGGAGGATCTTGGGAGAATATTTTATCAGAATTTAGATAAGGAACAAGGCTTTATAGGAGTGCAGAGAAGTGGGAGTTTTTGTTAGTTTTTATAGTGGAGGAGAGGAGGGTTTTCCTATTATTTTAATCATTATTTTATTATTTTTTCCAATACAACCAATAGTGTTGATTCCTATGACCATATATAGTAATAATTTTATGGGAGTTCTAACTAATGGTTGCTTACATAATACATGATACAAGGAATTGTATATTTATCTCATAATGTATTTATACTATAAATTAACATATTTTACTACTCACAAAAAATTCAAGTATTTTTGAAAAATACCAAAAATTCACCCTAACTATTTTTCGATGTGTTGAATTCAAAAATGAACACCATTTTATCAAAATAATTTTCTATATAAGAGAAATTTAATTTTTAAATAAAATCATTATTTACTTGAAAAATACAATTTAAAACCTATAATTCATTGTATATCCCCTTGAAAATTTAATCAAGATTTCATTATCTTATAAACTTAAGACAATAAAATAATAATATGATTTACTATTCATAATGGTCATATTACTATTTAAATTACTATTTATAAGGGTATGTTACTGTTCCCAAAATGAAAGTTGATCCTATCAGACTCTAAATATCTTACTGATCGCAACTGTGTATGTCTGTTTTTTGAAATTTAAATCATAGAAGTGGCCAAATTATATCTGAAGTCCAGGTTATAACTATCTCCTACAAATATCAAAGTGATTATTTCCCATAAAATCAGTTTTTAATGCATTCTATAATAAATTTATTTGTAAAACCTTGGGCAATTACACCTCCACATAGTCAAGATTTAAAATATCAATAATATACTCCCCAAATAATAGGACCTTGAAGTCCTCTCTATTGAGACTATCAAAATCGACTAGATTATCCCATGAATCTCTACCAATGACTAGTGGTTCCCTTAATCATGAATGCTTACATATTGACCATTATATATTATGATTTCTCAATGAGGTTTAAGAAACCATTGATGTTATCTACCCAATCATTAAAATCCGATGTACCACAATTTCTTTAAAAGACTAGAGGATTCTAAAAATGGAAGTCTCTGGCATAGTTGACCATGGAACTTTGTAGAAGGACTCCATACAAGAATAATCTTACTTCATACACCCCTAGATAAGTTGCATGAGTTTTTTGAATATCACATTCCTGTATAATAGGTGACAAAACTGGGGTGTTAGGAGAACCCCTACCCACATTACCTAGTAGTCCCATCGATTTTATACTAGGTGGAACTTTCTATAACATTAAGGTAAGAATTAAAACAAAATCCATTATATCATAACTAGTATATAGAAAAGCCTCATGCCTACAGATTAGTCATAACCATCACATATATACTAAAACATAACCACATGTTTAGTTAGTCTGATTAATGACAATAGAGATATATCATAATATTAAAACAAAATAGATATATCACACAACAAAGAATATATCCCAAAAAGTAATAAAATTCATGGAATTTAATTAAATTATTAATATATAAAAGAAAATGTATATATATGGAATTTGAACTTACATTCCAAATCATGATGCATGAAAACACCAAAAATCTCATAAAAATAATAACAAAAATCCTGTTCATGGTAACTTAAAGGTCCACTACACATGTGATGGATAAGAACATGGAAACTACCTTACCTAAGTCCCACATAGCTATATTCTATCTACTATTTCCCAAGTTAGTTCAAAAAGAAAAGAAGAAACTGTCATATGATGCCATTTTGAAACACCATGGCCCAAACCACAAAGTCTGATCTGGAGTGCCACATGTCCTCTTTCTCACCACCCCATATTCTTGCCTCCCCATATTCAAGAGACTACTAACTATCATTGAGGGTATACGTCTATTAGTGGGGAGACTATACCCTCAATATCATGTCATAAAAGTAATAATAATATAACTATTTAATAAATAATAAGAGTATCCAGTAGAAGCCAAAATATGGAATAATTTTCATAAAAGTAATAAAAGGGATCCCAATATGGTAAAATAGCTTGAGTATAAGTGAGGAAAAATATATAGACAAAAAATAGAAGAGTCCTCTAGTGTCCATTCTGGTCCACCACATGATCTATCCAACTTTTCTTAGTCATCATCCATGGACCCCTTTCCCTTACTTGGATCCCTAAATATGAAGTAGACATGGACACCAAAATTTCTATATACGGTGTGTGTAATGAAAACTAGTAAAACACAGACAATGTATGCTTAAGAAGTGTTCTCATGTATAAAATTTTATTCTATGATAATAATCAATTCATAACAAGAATAACAATCATTGCACATGTACAGAGAAATCATGGACTAACCAAGACTCATACACCCCTAAACGTACATGATTCAACTCAATAATGGTAAGATAATCATAGGATATAGTGAGTGAGTGAGAAAAATTCACTAGTCATGTCACACATCTCCCAGTGGTCTCAAGGGGTTTAGTCGGACCAGATCCTATGATCATCATATCCCGAATCCATCAAGGGTTAGGCCTCTAGACCATTGTAAATTATCAATCCATCAGATCAGGCCCCTAGGTCATCATTACCCTAATGTACTACATTGGGTCAAGATCCTCTACCATCATGTACCTACCCTATACTCATGTCCATTGTTATCATCATTTCAAGTCGTTCTTGATCCAACTCTAAGGGATAAACATCACAAAACTATCGACTTATCTCAATTACCTACAAGGCATGGTTACACACATAATAAGGTGTAACATGCAAGGAAGGAATTGAATACCATCTTGAGAATAAAATAGAAACACATAATAACTTGTGATAAAAATAAAACTTCAAAACCAACTACTCTATCAATACTTATAGAATCAAATATCATAATGCATATCATTGGATATAGATACTTGTGATCCTAATCAAATAAAATAAATAAGGTATTAAAACCCAAGAATTCCACCAAGGAAACATTTTTAAATTATTTCTCTAAAATTTAAGAACATTACTACCTCAATTTAGTTGATTAAGAACATCGAGGTTCTTTAAGGAATGTTGTAAAAATTTGTAATACAAAGTAGGACCATGATTAACTTTATGTCTTACATTATAGGATAAAGGATTCATGATAGAGGAAATATTCTCAATTTTTTTTACAATTGATTTCAATTTTTTTAATGTAAAAAAATTTTATTTTAAATAAAATTTTCACATTTTATGGTTTTAGTGTCATTTTGATCTTAATTAAAAAAATGAACTAATTTTTGATTTTTATTAATTTAATTTATTTCTATATTTCAGTCATAAATTTTACTAAAATTATCCATAATGTTAAATTAATTTTTTTTAGGTTTAAAGAAATCTTGGTATGCATTTTATTCTTTTATAATCAAAGATGAATCTATCATTTTAAGGCACAAACAAGTCATGACTTGAAATCTTTGTGTAGATATGGAAATATTTTATGATAGGCCCATATATCTTAAATGGATTACCCAACTGATCTTAAATTAGAAGTGGATCAATATAATGTTAAGAAGAACATATTTTATTACAATTTACATGTGTTATTCTTTCGTATTCAAGGCTATAAATTTATGGGAAATTCAATATGTTGAATATGAAGGGTTTGACTAGGAAGAATATATTTCCCATATAAATTGGATATAAATATATACAAAAATATAAAATGAAGTTTACATTTATTATACCGACATATAAGATATATGGGAACAACTTTCAAGAACACAACATTTCCAAATTCATCCATTAATTATGTCAAATACACGCCAAATTTTGGAGGAGTGTTTTTGATAAAAAATTCTTCTCCCCTCTTCCTGTAAAAATGTATCTATTTTTCTTTTCAATGGGTTGGAAACATTAGTTAGCCATTTTTAGAAAAGTTTAATTATTATTTTTTATTTAATACTATTATTAATTTTTAGTATATGTTAGTATTTTTCTTTATATCATTCTGTCATTTTTATCTTTTTGTGTTTCCACTCCGTTTTCTTCTTCACTGTGAACTCTTATCCTCATGATCATGAGTAGCTAACCCAAGGATATTCCCAGGAGAGTAATCTAGTGATGAACCCAATTATTTGACCATTTATGCTTAATTTTTGTTATTTTATTAGAGTTAGTGTGAGGGGTATCTTAGTGGGAAAGTAACATTTGTGTCACCACATACCACCTAAGGCTAAACTTTCGCTTATGCAATATTCTCCCACGATAGAGGAGGTGGATGTGAGATCTCTCAGCGATCGCTGAATGCAATGTATATTCACAACCATAGTTAGAAGATTATTTTCACACATATGATAGAGTAGTTTTATTATATAAATTAGAAACAAATAATAAGATAACAAAGCTTCAATCAGGGTGACTCTCTTGGGAATATTTCACTTCTTTCTAACTTCATTCTATTTTCATTCATTATGCTTTCATTGCATGTTCATGTTTAATTTTGTTACTGGATTATAAATTCTCAAAACCCCATTTATTTTAGTTTTATTATATATATAAATAATTATAAAAAATTAAAAAGTGAATTAGAAATAGTGAGTGATTGACCATAACAACTCCTCAGAGAATGACCTAGGCCAGCCCCTGTGCTTCACTTAGTTAAAATATTTTGAGAGGGTACCAAAAAAAATTCATCAAATTGGAACAATCATTGGGGATCCAAGTAGACCTAACTCAATATTTTTATTCATATTTTTTAAATTATAATTTTTTTCATAAAAATCACAAAAAAATCCTAAATTTCCAAATTGTTTTAAAAAAATATTTTTTTCATAATGTCTTTAAATTAATAGTATTATGCCTGAACTGACCAATATTAGGTTCAAGAAGAAGTTATCAATGATATCAATGTTTTATTACAAATTATTAGTGATTAAATTAAAAATATTTAGATCTAAATAGAGTGGTTATCTGAATATGTACATGCATCCCATGAGAAACCAGAACTTGAGATGGAACCTGAACTGAAGTGAGTAGAAAAAGAGATTTCACCGATCATTTTTTAAATTAAATAACCTGATATGGTTGAAAATGAGATACTGAAGAATTAATATCATCATACCAAAATCAAACATTTCTCTAGGATGTCCCTAAAGAACACATGCAATCTGATTCACTTTTGAGAGGTCAACATTTTTTTGAAGAATCCTAGAATAGATTTGTTGAAGATAACTAAAAACTTGGTCATCCAATCATTGATAATGAAAAATAATCACCTATATAAATATCTATTTATTTGGAAAAAATTATGAAGATTCACTTTATAATATTGAGTTTCAAATGGTATTTCCAAAAGAGGTCAATTTCCAAGATGACTTACTTGAAAGGGAAGATTTATTTATTGATTCATCATGTTTTAATCTTATTCGAGCTGAATTGTTTTTTAAATTAACTTATTATGAAATTTTTGATATAAAAAATATATAATGTCTTTAATGTTAAGAAATAAATCACCCATGAGGTGGTGATTGAAGAAGATATGGAGAATCAAGTGGTGATAAGAAGACCTCTTGCACAACAACTTGTAAACCAAATAGAAGAGGACACTACAGAAGTCAAGAGGGAGCACCCATATCTTTTTTTTCATCATAATCTAGACCTAAAATTATAATTTCTTATTTATTGGAGGTTGGGAATATTATTATTTTTATTGGGGTTATCCATTATTGGTGTCTTCTCATGGATACTATGAAAATTCACATGTGGTTGTTTGTCTCAATGAAACAACATCCACCCTCTGATTGGGGATAATCCATAGCAACTGCCTGAATATAGGAAGTAAAAACCTATCACACACTTGGAGGTTTAAGATAATAATTATAACTTTTCTTTCCCCTTTATATATCCTTTTATTTACTTTTCTTATATTTTTTCATTTCTTTCATGTATTTTTAATGTTGTAGCAGTTAAGAGATTAACTTAATGCTGCCACTAAAAAAAAATTAGGCTGTGTCTTTACTTTACTTTATTTTATTTACTTCCCAATTAAAATTCATCATGAAAATAATTATCTAAATTGAAATAAAATTAGGGTACTAAATGTAATAATTTTTGGGGAGGGAGTTCAACCTATTCTTATGATTTTTTTGTGTGTCTATTTTTTTCATGCATTTTTCAAAAAATTTCATGTTTTCATTCTACATTTTTGGTGCGTATTTAGGATTCTTGAGCCAAATCAAATAATTTAGAAAATTAAAACCATCTTAGGGATTTTGTAAAATTTATTGATTTTAATATTTTAGGATTTAAATGATTTCTGAATGGATTTTTTTCTTTATTTATGAACTTTTCATTTGTTGGAGTTTTATTGATTGTGAAAGTCATGAGAATTAGTACCATACAAATTAAAAATAACTCTTGACCTGAGAGGTTTCTAAACATTTTTTTAAATATCCTTAAATTTATCTTTTTTATTGTGAGTATTTAGACATTTTTTTGGATCCAAAACATGATATTTTTCTATTTTTCAAAGATTTTAGAGATCATGGAATGTCTTAAGTATGATTGAGGAACCACTTTGAAATCCCTTTTTACATTAAACTCATATTTTAGAATGCCTTTACATTTGATATTTAATAAGAACCTAGTATACAATAAATACCTTATTTTCTATAGACATTACAAGACATTAATCCATTTATAATTTTCTCTAGAAGTTTAATGTGTGATTATTGTTGAACTAAAGTGTGGTGGAGAGAGAAGATGAGTTGAATTTTTATTTCTGGAAGAATATGTATGAGTTTAAATAAGAAAATGTGTTGAAATATTTATTTTTAATTTGGTGGAATAAATTTCTTGATGTAAATATTGATGGGTGTCCCAAAATATTATTACACATACAAGATAGGTGTTTAATAATATTCGAAGATCAAAATTTTCCTCAGTTTTTCTAAAAAATATGATTCTCAAGAGAAATATAGATCTCAATTCAAGATAAAACAATGATGCAAATGGGGGAAAATAGGGAAGAAATTTATCATTGATGCTAAAAATTCTAATTGTGAACATTAGAAATAAAGAAATAGGTGACTGGTGGTGATTAATTTTTGAGATAATTGAGGATCACACCATTGGTGAGAAATTTTTTTTTCATGCATTTACTTCACTTTAGAGCTTATCCCTCCTCATTTTAATTCTGATGTTTTTACATTTTAAACCTTCCAACCCTTATCCTAAGAACAATCCAAAAAAGACCTTATGACTAAGGTATTTTGACTCTAGGAAGTGGAGATACTTTGAGGATATAAAGCCTATGGAGATCACACTAGTTATTGAGAATGAGAAAAACTCCACACAAAAAATCCTTGAGTAAAGAGAAAAATATTTTTTTGGGAAGGTAGGTACAACATGCAGATGAGAATTAACATTGAATTGAATAAATTATTATAATTTTTGACGATTTATGGAATTTTTATCTATGTAGGAGGCATGATATTTCATTGAAATGATAATTGACCTGTGTTGTCATTAATTATTTGGGATGTTTGTTTTGACCTTGGTTTTAGATGATTTCCCAGGGGGAAATGTTTAAGTTTGGGGGAATTAAAAGTGTAAATATTTTCAATTATTTTACTTTTAATTTAAATATTTATGATCTCACAAAAAATTTATATTAAGGGTAATTGTCACATTTTATGATTTTAGTAATATTTTGAGATTAATTGAAAAAAATGACCTAATTTTGGATTTTAACTATTTATTTTTTTATGTATTTCGGTCATAATGTTTTCTAGACTAATCAAAAATGTAAAATTCCTTTTTTTAGTTTTAATGAAATATTGGGATGCATTTCATTCTTCTGGACCAGAATATGAATCCTTCATTTAAATTCCCAAAACCATCTCACAATTAAGGTAAAAAGTTTATGTACAAATATGAAAATATTTTATGATTAGACTATATCTCATAAATGACCATTCTAAATGAGATTAAATTCTATATAGATAAAGATAAAGTCTACAGGAACAACATTTATTACTATGTACACACATGATTACTTCATTTTAAAGTCTATAAATGAATGGAAACTTGGGTATATGGAATAGGAAGAGTATGACGAGGATAATATATTTATTGAGTAAATTGGATATAAATATCTCCAAAAATTTCCAAAGAAGATTATATTTCATGGGTTGATAGAGAATAAATATTGAAAGAAATTTCAAGAATAATTTTTTGCTAATTTTTCCATTAGTATGTCTAACACGTGCCAACATTAAAAGGGGCATTTTAAAAAATAAATTCTTATCCCGTTTTCCTATAAAATTGTTTATCCCTTTATTTTCAAAGGGATGGACAAATTAGTTTGAAATTTTTAGTAGAATTATAGGGGTTTTTTTGTAATAGTATTATGAATTTTTATTATATGTTATTATTTTTCTTTATCTCATTTCTCATTTTTATCTTTTGTGTTTCCACTTTTTTTTATTCTTCACTATGAAATCTTTTGCTCATGATCATGAGTAACTAGCCCAAGGAAGTTCTCAGGGGAGTAATCTAGTGATGAAATCAAGTCTTTTAACATTAATTCTAAATCTTTCTTATTTTATTAAAGTTAACATTATGGGGATTTAGTGGGAAAGGCACCTTTATTTATACCTTTTCCACCTGAGGCTTATATTTTACTTCTACAATATTATCCCTCATTCAAGGAGGTGGATGTGAGGTATCTCAACAATCATTGAGTAAACCATATATTCAAAACCATAAGTAGAATAGGATTTCACACATAAAATGGATGGTGATCATTGAGTAAAGTTGGAACTAATAATAATACAATCAAGGTTCACTTAGGGTGATTCACTCATGAATATCTCCTTTATTTCTAAATTTATTATATTTTCATTCATTGTTCTCTCATTTCATCTTCATGTTTAATTATATCCTTGAAATATCATGTATCAAAACTAGATTTATTTTAGTTTTATTTCATATATAAAATACAGAAAAAAAAGAAAAGGTGAATTATATGTAATGAGTTATTGACCGCAACATCTCCTCAAGAGAATGACCTGGGTCACCCCTATGCTACACTTAGTTAAAATATTTTAAGAGCACACATGGAAACCTTTCATCAATGAACCATATATTTAATCCCAAAAAATTAATTCTTAGAAATTTGAATCCATCAATGGATTAAATATAGAAATTAATTACACATATTCTATGTTTTATAGGATGGATTCAAGAACATATTTTTGAATAGTTATCTCTATTGGAGTTGGTTCCATAAAATAAATTAGTTTTACTTTATATTTTTTTATTTATTTATGGATTTTAATATTAATAATAACCTTATCATATATTGATTAATATTATACATCCCATTAACGTGATAATTTCCTAGAATATATGTAACATTAAAAAGGTCATAGAAGTTCCCTTCTATGATGAGAACTGTAAAGTGTCATGATGATATTCATAAATATTATTGTACAATAATATAAAATTATATTATGAAACACATAGTATGTTGACTATAAATTTAGAGTACACATAAAGTGAGTAGACTTTATCTCATAAAGTTTGCACTTGGTAATATCTAAGATAGGCGATTATGGGAATAAACCTATCTGTAAGAAATACACATGTTTATGTGACTTTGTATATTCATATCCATGAGCATATATAATGATTCTTTAACATTAATATTAATTTTAATACATGTCATGACTCAATCACTTTGATGTAATTTCATTAACCCTGATGAGATACAATCACGATGAAGTTGGGTATGTTGGGGATACCATAAATGATATATTTTTAATGAATAATTTGAGGAAGGACTTGTATCTTCCATATTTATAGAACGTGACATCCTAACTCTTTTATTGAAATGGAACTGCCACATTAAATTCCATTTCCATTGTGTAATTATGAGTTTATTTTAGATAGTCAACGAAAGACACATAAATCATACATGATGATGAAATATCTATACAACCTTATTGATGAGATATCATGACCAAGGGCTTATAATACAAAGTGAGCATTCATATGTGGTTGTTGTCAATGCGATATATCCTCTTCCATTATGGGTTCCTTGAACCGTTGCAAGATATTAATCTTTGAATTTAGGCAAGCCTACTTAATTACACTAAGGAAGATTTCTAAAGGGTCACATGTAATGTGATTCCATTTATTTCAGTTAAATATCATTTCTAATTACCATTTGGAATAAATATTGTTCTCTAGACTGAGAATTAATATTTATTCTAGATTTATTAAATGATCCCAATTATTAGTTATTTTTTTATTCACAAGATAATTGTTTAGTTATGTGAATATGTAATATTTATTTATTTTATTTCAATTCAAAAAGTAATAAATAAATAAATATTCATTAATAAATATTCTATTTAATTACTTGAATTTAAAAACAGCTATTTTATTCACCAGACTATGAATATATTGTTTATTTATTTATTGAATATACAATATTCATCTCTCACTACTATAAAAAAAATCCATTAATGACACTATAATTAGCCTTTATCAGCACTAAAAAAGCTCTAAATATTAAATCAAGAATAAAAGACTAGGGCTTTTATCAGCAATTTTAAAAGTGATGATAAAAGACTACCTTTATCAGTGATTCTAAAAGCATTGATAAAGTGAAATACTATAATGTTCTATTACAACACACTACATCACTATAAAATTGTACCAGAAATTAGAAAAACTGGGTAAAAATTCATAATATTAATGAAATAAAATTTACAACACAGATAAAAGAAAAAACACTATATTATAGAGAAAAATAACACTCCTATATAAAAGAAAAAATCACACATTATCAATCAAAATAACGCACTATAATAAGAAAAAATTCTTATTTTATTAATAATATAAATGAATTAATTGAATTGAAGGTGTTAATTTTAAACTAAACTTTGAGTCATACCAGGAAAACTGTGTATTAGATTGAGTTGCGGTTGGTTCTTAAACGACACACCATTTATTGTTCACATTCAAGAATTATATATATTAAAATTAACTAAATAAGTAAAAGATAAAAGTTATAAAGAAATTAATTAAGTATTAATATATAGAATGATGATAGAAAAATCTTGGCTCATTTTCTCAGTTTTGGAAATGTGATGCACATTTTAAACTAAAATAACACTTATACATTGGAAAGAAGAAATTGGAGTCATACCAGTCACACCATGTGTGTGATTGAGGTGTGTCTAATTCCTACACATCCCAAATGACTTATGTATTGTTTTCATAATGTATCAAAACAATCTGAATTCATTTTATTAGTTTTTCAGTACGTCACTTGTGTTTTGTACTAAAATGAAAATTTAAAGTAAAAAAATTCACTTTGAGTTATATTGGTCACATCATGTATCAGTTTGTGATGAGCCTGATTCCTACACATTTAAAATAACTTATGAATCATTTTCATAAATTATCAGGACAATCTGAGTGCATTTACTTGGTTTTCAATGAGTGGCACATTTAGAACAAAAATTTAATTTCTAAACTAATAACAGACTCTTTGAGTCCGAATGAGAAAATCCTATATCAGATTGATGGGAAGATGATTTTTTTACATCAAAAACGACTTATGGATCATTTTTATAAAGTATCAAAACAATCCAAATGAATTTAATCCGTTTTGAGTATGTCAGTTGTATTTTTTTACTAAAAAATGTCAATTTTAAATTAAAAGATGCACTTGGAGTCCAATCGATCACACCGTGCATCATATTTAAGTGAGGATGATTCATAAATGTCCCAAATGACTTATAAATAATTTTACCAAGGTATATGAATAATATGAATGCGTTTTCATGGTTTTGAGTATGTCACCTGTTATTTTGACTAAAATGTCATTTTAAACTGGTAACACGTACACTGATTCATTTACGACAGATCATATTTTTTTTTGAAATGGGACTGATTCCAACACATAAAAAATGATTTATGAATCATTTTCATAAATTATCAACTCAATATGAGCACATTTTCTCTATCAGTGAGTGGAACTTTTTGAGCTAATATATCAAATTTAAACTGATAATCGGTACTTTGACTCATGATGGGCACATCATGTATCATATTGAGGTATTAATAATTCCTAAATCTCAAAAATAAAATATAGTTCATTTTCATAAGTATAAAAACAATTTTAATGTATTTTTTTTATTTTTGAGTATGTCAATTTTTTTACTAAAAATAATTTCAATTTTAAATAAAAAGATGTACTTGGAGTCATAATAGTCACACTGTGCGTCATATTGAGGTGTGTCTAATTCATAAATATCCAAAATGAATTATGTTTCATTTTACTAAATTAAAAAAAATACAAATGCATTTTCTCAGTTTTTTGTATGTTACTTTTGTTTTTTACTAAAATGTCATTATAAAGTGGAAACATGCACTTTAAGTCACACTTGTCACATCATGTGTCAGTTTAACACGAGATTGATTCCTACACAAAAAAATGACTTATGAATCATTTTACTAAATTACCAAGATAATCTGAGCATGTTTTCTCGGTTTTCATCAAGTGACACTTTTTGATCAAAAATGTTAATTTTAAACCGATAACAAACACTTTGAGGCATACCGAGCACATATTGTATCAGATTGGGGTGTGTATGGTTATTAAACATAAAAAATGACATATGGATCATTTTAATAAATATTAAAAACAATTGGAATTCATTTTCTTGGTTTTTATTTTGTCTATTGTTTTTACTTAAAATAATTTTAATTTAAAAAAATATGCACTTGAAGTCATAACGGTCTCATCATGAATCATATTGAGGTGCAGAGGATTACTACACATTCAAAATGAATTATGTATCATTTTTATAAATTATGAAAACAATATTAATTTTTTTTCTTGGTTTTGAGTACATTAATTTTGTTTTTACTAAAATGTCATCTAAAACTAGAAACACACACTTTAAGTCATATTGGTCAAATTGTGTATCTTTTTGATGTGAGACTAATTAATATTAATAAAAAATGAATTATGAATCATTATCCTAAAGTATAAATACAATTATAGTTCATTTTATCACTTTTTAGTGAGTGAAACCCTTTAACTAAAATGTCAATTTTAAACATATTATAGACACTTTGAGACATACCAGGAACAATATGCATTAGATTGAGGTGTAAATGATTCCTACACATCACAAATGACTTATGGATTATTATAATAAATTATCAAAATAATATTATTGTTTTTATTAGTTTTTCTTATGTGTTTTTTGTTTTGGACTAAAATATAAATTATAAAATAAAAACATATAGTTTGAGGCCTTCTGGTCACACTATAAGTCCGATTGAGGTGCAAATGATTGAGTATGTGATGCATGTTTTTATTTAACCATATGAGCCAAGATAGAAAATAAATAAATGTTCTATTTTTATAGAAGATAAACCAAATACTACCTAAAAAACCTCATCCAAAAGCAATATGTTCTATATTTTATGGATTGTTGCAGATGATTGAAAGAAAAATATAACTTCTCAAAAGATCTGTGAAAAATATTAATTAGATAAAGATGATAAAAAAATTAAAAGATCAATGGTAGATAAAATTATGACAAAATTAACTAAATAAATAGCAGAGATTCATCTTTTCATGATGGTTTTATACATTCTTGACCCATTTCCATATTTTTTTCATCTCAATTTCATCCTCAAAGTTCAATCTCTCACAAGCATGAGCAACTTAAAAAAACCACCCAACTAAAGAAAAATCATCCACCTATATAAGAAAACAATTATTATGTTATTAATAATATTAATAAATAAATTAAACATAAATATGAAACAATAAATTAATAATTTTTTTAATTTAAAACTGAAAAAACAAACTTTGAGTCATATCGAGTACACCATGTGTTGCTTTAAGGTAGGGTTGATTCCACCATGTCTTTCTATTCTATAGTGAATTAAACACTCTGTTATATCTAACAATATTGTTGTTTTATAATCCAGACTATTGAATCTAATGGATAATAAAAAAATGTCATCATCATGAGTGAATAATCCTTGTTGAGTGCATGATCCTATTAAAAGAGAGAATCACCATTGTTGATAAAGTCATTTATTCCTAGAAATCATTAACCATTAGTGTAAAACTATTAGAGTTCATTGATTAAACTAAAATAAATATTTATATATGTTTTTTATTGAACATAATAAAATATATCTTTCCATATCACCATTATAATGAGTGAAAAATCAATAATCAACTACATCCCTTATTTTACGGAAAAACATTTAGTGTGACCAATTATGTTTTTTCAGAAGACAATAAACTACATTATAAATTATTTAAACCTTTTTGATAGTATTAAACATTAGTATTTCCATTTATACCATCCAAATGACACTAAAATCTAGATCATCTATTAAGTATTCCTAGCCTATTCTATAGATTAGTATATGATTTTTATTATTTTGGGTGATGATAAACTCTAACATAACATCATCACTATTTGTGCATCAAAATAGGAATATTGATTTTCTCATGTATTTTTTTGAGAATGATGATGAGTCTTTTATTAATGATCTTATGAACATGGATAATTATATATAATAGTTGTGCACATACATAATGAATTCTAATTTTATGGATTTCACAATAAATTTTGATATTATATCATGCATCTAATTGATGATATAATATCCAAAATAATTCCACCACCCACTATAGTGAATCCACTATATTTATATATTCTAAAAATTCAATATTCAATCGATAAAAGTTTTTATTCATTTATTTTCTTAGAGGTTTTGGATCAAGATACTAGATTTTTTTTCAAAGGGGTCTTCGTTTTTATTTTAAAAGATTCATGATTTCGTTTGAATGTGGTTTTAAATTTTCAGGGATTTTATCATTAAGATATTTCCTTTCATTTTATGGAATGTTTCCTTTGACACCATCCCTCCTTGATGACCATGATATCTCAATGCTAGTTGTTACCCCATAGTTTTCTCATTCACCTGCTTGCTTCAATGGTTGATTTCAAACATATTTATTCAAACATTTGAGTTAGATTAGAAACTTTTTGATGATTGGGTTAGTGCTTTATGACCCTCATGTGATTATTGGCACCACTAATAATACCCGTTATTTTAAATGTAGAGAAGCCATGTGAAATAAAATAAATCTATTTGTTTATTATTGTTCAGTTTTTGCATAGTGAGGGGTTGCTTTCATACTTATGTAATATTTATTATTACATGGAATGTTCTAATAGAAATTATAGCCTATTATAACTAGTTTAAAAAAATAATTGGGGTCTATTTTGTTTTGTAAAAATTACTCCACTTCAATTCCTAATCAAAATCACTTAAACAAGAAGCAAAAAACTTTTTTTAAATAAGAAACCTAAAATACTTTTACAATGGATATTATCTTAAGTTATAAGGGTTGTACACACTTTTCCAATTTTTTTATCAAACACAACCTTGGTATGATCCCAATTATACTCCACTGACCAAAAAGTTTATTATTTGTAGGTTAGAGCTTCATATCCTCATTCTCCTAGGTCTCTGCCTCACCCTCCTCCTCCATCTCAGTATCTAAATCTGAGTCCTCCTCCACCTCCACCTCCACCACCGACATTTCCCAAAAAATTTATTATTTGTATCCAATCACTTTTAAAAAAAATTGATTTCTTACCTTATAATTACCATTGATAAACGAATGAAAAATAATATATAATCATTATGACACTAATGCATCACAACCCAAATATATTTCTAAGGTTATAGTCTATACTAGATCACAAACATAGCAGGTAGTCACATAAAATTGATGTCAGAAACCCTTTTGACACCATGTAATCTACCCACTCATCTCTTAAAAAATTTAGTTCTTATTTTAAGTATAATGTTTTTTTTCGAAATCTTGGTAGTACTAAAAAAATATAGAAAAAAGGGATTAAGAAATATTTTTAATGAAATTTTAATTACCAACAAGAGATTTCCTGTTTGGGGATACTGTTATTTTCATGGTTGAAAATCTTTATCATAAATTTATAAACATATTACCCACAATAGATGTCATTATCTTTCTTCAAACATTATAGAAACATTGACAAATATAAGTTTATTATTTTGAAATATGTTTTGATAGTTAAATATTTATATATAAACCTTAATATATTTATATTTTATTAACTCATAGTATTTTTATGTTCATACACCGACTTTATTCCATTATTTATCCTATATTTAGTGACCTCCCTATGATATCCAATTTCTTTTTAAAACACAAATTTAAACATATAATTAGAAGTTTATTTATAAAATGAATATTGCAGTGTATTAAATATTCACAATACACATCATGTGTGGTCGATTTGTTGGATATACATCCATTTGATCTAATAAATAATTTGTTGGGGTATCCAGATTTACTACAATCAACATCCAATGCTGTCTAAAAAACAAAATAGAATAAGTAAGGAAAATAATTATTTTTATTTTATGTGATTTCATTATAGATCATTACCTCTCGATTGTAGGAATAAAAACGAGTGTGTCATCTATATCCTTTTGCTAAAACTAATCGAATAGATCATCTATTTTTTATCAATTTATTCCTTATCCAAATTATGTTTTTCCATAGAAATTATATAGGAATTAATGAATCCAAATCATTCTTCACACAATTTTCTATTGATATAGTAGTAATATAAATGCACATAAAAAACACAAATAGATATTAACTTTAATAAAAATTTAGTTCACTTTTTAGAAAGACATATTATGAAAATGTACATTATGTATGTATTCACAAATATAAATCCCATCTATTCATGCTCAAGAATCTCATTTATAATATTGAGAAAAACTATGTATGTCATCAAAGATCCATATATTTCTTATTCATATGGAATTTAACACATATTTTCATCTTTAAATGTGGTCTCTCCATGAAGTTGTTATGATAATAAAAATTTCTATAGAACTAGCGGGGAAAAGGTACCCTTGAAAGGTCTTTTTGATTTCTTGGTTTATTCACAAGATTATCTTGATTCAACCTTCTATTTCCCCATCACTTTATCCATCTATAATATAGTACCCCACTTCATAGTTTTTTATTAACTGTTATAGGTTTTTCATATGAAAAAATTTGTTAAATACATACCTCATGTATCTTTATAAGATTATATGACCATGCTATAAATGTTATAATAGCATCATTGACTACTGTAATATCTATATCATCAAGTAGAATAGGAAACTTAGTAATCAGATCATGATCTACCTCAATTCCCATTATCATGTAATATTTTTTGAGTTCTTTCTGGCATAGCTTATCTCCAGGGATATTATTATGTGTACCCCTAAACACAAGGCAGTGTGTGGGTGTTTATAGATAGAAATAACAAACAACTAAACCTTACTGAATTTTAGTAACATAAAGTTATTAGAATTTGATTGATTCACATTTAAGAGAAAGAGTAATTATGAAATTTATTACCTTGGGTAAGGTATACTATTGAGAAGAATGACTATACTCAAATATATTGGGGTCATTTGGTTCTTCATGTGAATATATTTGTTCCGCAACCGGTTCTCTTTGATCCTTTATCATATATTGGTCTTCCAAAATAGACTAGACAATAATATATTACGAAGAATATATTTATGCCTGCAATCCTTTAACTATCTTATATATATCTTCATGTGGCTTTATTAAGATTGAGGAGATAGTCAAAAATCCACTCTTATAATGCGACCATATTGTTCCAGTAGCTTCAATACCACAAAAGTAGTTTTTCTTCTTGTACAGTCACCGACGATTCTTGTGTCTAAACCATATAAAAAATATGATCATAAATAGATATTTTTTTTGTAATAATATTATAAAGAATAGAGAATTACTATTATGTCATAGTTAAAAATGTTTTCTATAGTGCTTTTTTGTATTCATCAACTAGTTTCCCCTCTTTATTTACACAAGCCTCCTTCTAAAGCACATGAAGTGGGATGGTGGTGACTTTATATTTTGATTGATCAATATTCATATAATCAAAGAAACACATGTTGTTTCATATCACATAAAACTATTATTTTTTATTTAAAATACACACCAATTTCTAATCTAGTGAAGCATTCCCCACACTTTTTTTTCGAAAAGGGTACATTTGTTTTTATTAATATTCTTTATTTTCAGCACTCTTTCATAGTTTCATAAATTAACAATTTTGAATAAAGTTGGATAAAATAAATATTGTATAATAATATATTATTGATTTAAATGCAGCTGAATTGATTTCCCATCACGATGGCTGATGAAATAATTCCATGTTTCCTACTTTATAATGTGTGCATAGCTAACTAGTGGGTGAGGCTTTACATTCCCATCATCATCTCTAAGATGCAACCCATCAAGAATAGTTCTAAGAACTCTATGGGATTTTGAAGCGGCCATTAAGACAAATATAATATGTAAATATTCCAAAATAAACATACTTTGAAAGAAATAATGATGATTAAATCAACATTTCATTATACATTTTTTTAAAACAAAGAAATTATTTCGTAACATTACCATTACATCTCTCCACAGAGTTTTCTTCATTACAAAATGGACTCGGTGCCATGGATGAATATCAATCAACACATTCATCCTCATTGTTACCCCAAAATAACTAATGAACATTTACTTGTTGGGGTCAACATGTTGGCCGCATTAATTCCAACCAACCTCAAATTTTATATCCTTACTTCTTTCTGTGATAATTTTATTCACAACTATGATGCTGCACCATTGTTTTTTTCCATAAACATATTGTTGATCACCTAAATATTCTATAGTTTCAAAATTAGTAGTATATTCTTCCTTGGAGAATACATTGTTTTCATGATTAGTCAATAATTTATTTTATTTTGAATAACAAAAATATAAACACAAATAAAGAATTTTCATGGGTCGTATGCATTCTCTATTGAAAACATGATGCAATCCTTAAATCAGTCTTCATACTCTTTTGTCAAATGATTATCATGCATACATTTTGAATGAAATGGGAAATTAAATTTAAGAAAATAATTTCTCTAATATGGTAGGTGTTATACCTTGAAATAATCCAAAGGTGAAAGTTATAGACAACTGCCATCCTCATAAACTTCACCTCCCAAACATTTATTATTTTATTTTTTTCTTGAGACTCATCCTCCATCTCTTATGGACATTCACATATGTTGATTGAAATTTTCTGAGTAGTAGTCATACCATACTGGGTATGAGTGATCATTTTGGATAACTAATTTATAGAGTAGTTCAAGAAACATAGAAGAGTTGGGAGATGAGTCCCAAGAAAAATGCAATAATAACTATTTGGGATATAAAGCTGATGAAGATGAAAGTTGTCTCCTTTGAATTTTTTTAAATTGCCACATCTTAATTTAAAATTTCAAATCTTATCTCCAAATGGTAAAAGGTCTTTGAAACTTACATGAGAACATCATCTATTCCCCATTGAGATGCACCTACTATAATCTATGTTACTAGTCCTTTTACCTCACCTGTATCTCAAATATATGATCTCTATGCACACCGAGGTTCATGTGTAGGGTGTGAGTATAAAAATAAACAATTAAATACTAACTAGGACACGAAAGTATACAATAATGTATATATTTGAGTTTACGTTCAAAGTAGTAACACTCAAAATACACATGCAATTCAATTCATTATGTATTAACCTGGGAACCATGGTAATCAAATATTCCTACTTCATTTAATATGAGTGAATTATACTAATCATACCATATGTTTATACCACGGTTGTTCCCTGACATTCAAATAATTTCACTAATAAGAGATTAAAATTTTAATCATAGGAGGAGAACAAATTATTTTTCTCTCTCTAGAAATAACCACATCATAGGTACCATGATATTCGACTTCAGACCCCTAGTATTAAAGACTATCCCTCAGGGATAACCATCACATGTACTTATTGCATCCAAATCATGAAATTGATATAACATAGCAATTTCCTTGGAAATTCATTTGAAATATGGTTAATTCTTACAATAATTGGTTCCCATAAGATGGAACCACATAATTGGTTCTATTATACATTATTTAAACACAAATTCTAAAAAACCATAAAGAATAAAAAACAACAACAAAAATTTTACATCACCCTCACCCTATCCCTTGAGGAATCACTAACATGTCTATTGTAACTCACATTCAAACATACCATACCAATCCCTCTCATAATTCCTGTCATATTATAAAATAAAATACTCAAAGATCAGTTATCTTTGGCATTAATAATCATTATCAATGATCACTAGTCAGAGAATCTCACAGTCCGTATGCTATATTTTTCCACTCACACACCTCAAATCTCATGAAAAAGTATGCTATATGATCAACTAATCCATCCTACCATTTATAGGATATCAAATGAGGTTTTAAAGCATTATAATTTATTTTATACCATATATCTAATCACTAATAAGGTGATCCTAAAATCCTGATTAGAACTATAACTATAAATACAAATATAAATATAAATATAAATATAAATATAAATATAAATATAAATATAAATAAAACTAAAAATAAAAATAAAAATAAAAATAAAAATATAAATATAAATATAAACATAAACATAAACATAAATATAAATATAAATATAAATATAAATATAAATATAAATATAAATATAAATATAAATATAAATATAAATATAAATATAAATATAAATATAAATATAAACATAAATATAAACATAAACATAAATATAAATATAAATATAAATATAAATATAAATATAAATATAAATATAAATATAAATATTAATATAAATATAAATATAACTATAACTATAAATAAAAATAAAAATAAAAATAAAAATAAAAATAAAAATAAAAATATAAATAAAAATATAAATATTAATATAAATATAAATATAAATATAGATAGAAATAGAAATAGAAATAGAAATAGAAATAGAAATAGAAATAGAAATAGAAATAGAAATAGAAATAGAAATAGAAATAGAAATAGAAATATAAATATAAACATAAATATAATCATAAGGTTCAATGTGTAGGCAAACCTACTCCTAAAAATATTTATTAGAAAAATAAAGGCAGTAAAAGAGACATTACAAGGGGGATTTACAAAGATTGGTATTCAAATTACCATAAGAATTTTCTTTAACAAAAGATGAAAAAAAACATGGAATCAAAAAGGACCATATTGAACTGATCTAAATAATTTTCCTCTTGGAGATATCATTAATAACTTGATTTGATTCCCTATAGACATGTATAACATTAAGAGAAATACATTCCACAAGATGAGGACAATCAATTCATGGAGAAAACATTCTCCAAGGGATATTCCTAGAGAGAGATTTAATTATATCAACTACCAATCTTGAGCTAGATTTCATCCAAAGTAATTTCCAACCATGATGGAAAACATATCTGACCACCTCGATCATTGCCCACAATTTAGCTTCAATAGCATGTCCATTCCCAAATAAATGGTAAAATCATCCCTTAATGAGACCCCAATGAGTACAAAAGATGCCACCAGAACCCGAGGGTCCTGATGCACCTGATGTCACCCCATTAACATTCACTTTCATCCACTCATAGATTGGAGGGATCCATCTGATAGATTTAGACACCAAAAGTTTCTTTGTCCTACCACTAAGATCAACAAATCTCAAGATAACTAAATCCGAGAAATAATTATTCATATCCTTAGTTTTAATTTTGGATCCAACCATAATATCTCTTTTAATTTCAGTAACTCCAGCACAAAAAGTGGCCACGTTATCATCAAAGGACAATGCATTCCTTTCCTTACAAACATAAGAGACAATAGCCACTATAGCTGACAAAAAAAGAGCATGTACATATTCACTGAAATCCACACTACATATGCAAGACAGAAACACAAAAAATCTCCCATGGTCAAGAGTGAAACCAAAAATTCCCTTCATATACATCCACAATATGTAAGTAAACTTGCACCAGACAAATAAGTGATCAAAAATCTCACCATCTTGTAGAAAAAGATTGCAAGAAGAGGTAAGATTGATCCTTATATGTTGAATATTCATATGAAATAGAATTAACTACTTCCATACTTTCCAGACGATCAAAAAAAACATCTTATGAAATGAAGGATTTTTGAAATACTCTCAACCATGAAGGAAACATAATAGAACAATCACAAGAATACCTATATCACTCCCAGGTGGTGAAGAATCCATATAGACTTGGTGTCTAGAAATGGGTGTCATGATCCATGTATTCATACATATCAAGTTCCATCCTGATCTGATATGGAAAAAACTCATGCACATTAACATAACATTTAATATCAATAATTGAGACATTTTTCATTGAGGTGGGAACAATTTTTTTTAATTAATGGTCCTTGAAAGCCATAGAGTACTCCAAATATTTATAGAATAATTCTTACAGACCATCCACCTTGAGCATAGCATTATATCATCCTAATAATTTCTAATATATGGCCAAACAGAGGAAGGAATATACACAAAATATCAATTCTATAATTTGATGAAAAATCTGGTGGAAAGGAACTCCAACGAAGGGTCATCAGAGGAAGTCATGCTTCAGGGGAATTTTTTAATCAACGTGTCATTGAAAATTTTAAGACCCTTAATAACCATTCCTCTAACATATATAGGTTTTACACAGTATTTTTAAGCAACTGTAACTAACTTATTTTCATAAATTTACCCAGTCTAAATAAAATTAAAAATCACAATCTTTAATTACTTAAACAGAGCTCCAAGACATCTGTATAATGAGAAAACATAGAGAAACATATAATTTCTCACATATTTAACCAAAAAAAATATACTAGCATGGGACATAGTCTTACCTTTCCATGTTTCCATTTGGTTGATAATTTTGGAGTATAGATACTCTATATAACACCTATTCACATTTCCCTAGAAAATAGGGACCCCAAGGTAAAAAAGGGTAGGGACCCTATTTTAACACCAAGATCCCTCGCCACTCTATTTTTCTTAGAAACTAGCACTCCCTCCCCAAACACAATATAAGACTTATTCCAACTAATAACCTGACCAAAAACTTATTCATATGGCAAAAAATGACTTTGATCAATGAAATGATCTTTTTTTCATATTGACCAAACATTAGAACATCGTCAACATATATAATATGTGAAGGTGAAAAGAATCCCCTTATAATATGAATTTATTTATAAAGTACAACATGAACAATATAATTAAGTAAAAAACATAAATAATCCTTAGCACTAGAAAAAATAATCCTAGATAATTAATCCCCTTTCCTTACCCATCTAGAACACTGAAACAAACCCCTAAGGGGCCCATTAACAAAAATAAGCATCCCGACATTCCTGAGGATATAACTAAACAAATTTGTTAATCTAGAAGAAAACACATGAATTATCAAAATAGAAAAGATAAAATTCCACTTTATAGTGTAAAACTTATTGTAGATATCAATTTTCAAATCCACATTACCATAATTTACCTTTTTCCTCATGATATTGACACATTTTGAGGTAGTACAAATGAAAATTTGGATCCTCCTACTAGGGAAAAAACAAAAATAGTTTTCTATGATTAAGCCCTTATTAATTTCTCCCAATAAGTAAGTCATTATTTTACTGATCACTTTTGGAATTGAATACCCAATATCAATAGGCCTGAAGTCCTTATTATCCATAGAATTCTCTTTTTTAAGAATCAAATAAATAAAGTTTAAATGTACTCTATAAGTCATAAAAGCATGGTTAAAAAATACCCTCATAGAATTAGTAACCTCAAGATACACAATTTCTTAGTTAAACATAAAGAATTTGTTGAAAAAACCATTAGGACATATAACACTATCAATATGGAGAGAAAATAGGGGTTCCTTAATTTCATTTTCTTTGTGAACCTCCAAATGTATCATGTTATGAAGATCATCAATTATATGATCAATATTTGTAAAGACCCATAAAATTCAAAGGGAAATTTTTTCTTAATTTTCTTTGGGATTTTACAAGAATGTAGTTTCTGACAGCACCTGATTCCGAGACCCGATGTGCCCGGAATCATTTTCTGAAGTTTAGCTCGGGTACGTTCAGTGAACGAACGAGTGGCATTTTTCCTAACTTTTGAACCGGTGCTTAGAATCGAATTCCGAGGGCACCGATGGAATCGCAACGCCGGTAATTTCTTAGGAACACCTTTTCCAGAGTTGCGTTTTCTCGGGTGTGGTTATTAAAATTTTGGGTTAAGTAAAGAATAAAATAAAATGGTCCAACAAATTTTATTTTTATTTAAAGTAGTTTAACCTAAGATAAGTGTTTGGAGTGGGACCCACTATATCCTACTCCACTAGGTAGGATATTTGTGGGGTGGGGCCCACACGAACCCCACCCTTTCAACTTCTTCAACCCCTATTAATTATGTAACCCACCCACACCCCCTTTAAATGAAGTCAACTCTTAATTAATTAATTGAGTAGGTAATTCAATATAATTAATTCTTGGATTCATTTTGAATTTAAAATGAAACGTTGGCTTGTGTATTAATTAAATAAGACAATGTATTGTTTCATGGGAGGTTAGTTTGTTGTGCGAGAGGATTTGGAGAGGAAATCTCTAAGTTCTGAAGAACGTTCTTCCACCTTGAAGAACGTGAAGAACGCACCGTCGCCGACGAAGAACGACGACCTCCAACAAAGGACGACGTAGAATGCCGAATCCTTGGAGATCAATGATGCGACACCGTTTACCGAGACACCGATTATTCTCTTATCCATGATGCCAATGACGCTTACGGAGTATTCTTCCGCGATGTGCTTTTCCGCGATGAACCTTCGTTCAACAACGCTTGAAGTAGGGGATTAATTGATTTTGTTCATGAATATTTTCGTTTCCATTCATCGTTCTCTAATTTGGTCACCTGTTATTGCAATAACAGGAGGAGGTAGGACCGCACGAACTTGGCCGACTCTGCGCCCCCCCCCCCCCCTTGATTCTTGATTTTGTTGCAGCACAAGCAAGGCAGCGCGGTGCCGTTGCACCGCGCAGAAATAATGAAGTATGGTCGGAGAAGCGCGGTGCCATCGTGCCGCACCGATGAAGTCGAAAAAAGCCGTGGGGCCGTCGTGCCGCGCTGGAGAACCTCGAAGAGGCTGCGGCTGGTGCGGGGCCGCGACGGAGCAGGAAGCGGCGGCCGGCTTCCGGCCGCCGGCGCCGGAGCAGGAGGGCGAGACCCCAGCGGTCCCGCGGCAGTAGAAACCGGCCGGCCGGACCGGGCCGGCCGGCTTCCTAGAAGCCAAGGGTCATAACCCCCGGCTGGACAAAGGAGTGCCCCCTCACATGGGGCCTGCAGTTACACAAAACAGGGGGGCAACGAGCCCCCCACCTTTCCGCTCAGCCGTTTCGGCCAAGCCGCCTGGCCACGCGGGCCACGCGAGCGCGCCAGGCCAGGCCGCACCGGCGGGGCCGGGCTGCGCCCACCGGGCCGGGCTGCGCCCTAATGGTCCGGACCCGGACACGGGTCGGGTCGACCCGGTTCGGGCCGACCCAGGGGGTATCAGGCCGGGTCGGACCGGGCCCGAACCCCCTATTCACGGACTTCTTTCGGTCTTTTGCCCATAACTTGGGATATAGACCTCCTAATGATGCACCGTGAGTTGCGATACGATCCTTAGATCGAGAAGGTCGTTTAGGTATATTACACTCAAGGTTTCGGAGAAATTTGGATTCGGACGGGTTGGTTCGAACACGAAACCAACCGGGCCCTCGGAGCGGAAACGCTTATAACTTGAGCTCCGGACGTCCGATTGACGTGCCGTCGACATTTTTGGATTCCTCTTAGCGAGATAGACATTTTGGCTTACTCCACTCTAGGTTTGGATGAAATTTGACTACAGCCAGGTTGGTTTTGATTTAAAAACCAACCGGGCACCTGGAATGAAAAAGCCAATAACTCTCAGACCGGGCGTCCGAATGACGCGCCGTCTGTCACATTGAGTTCCTGTTGATGATACAAAACTTTTGGATACATCAACTCTGGACTTCATGTCAGTTGATGTATCATCCCCTCGGCTCATGGAGTGGACCCTCCCCGAACGATCTTGCTGTGTGCGGGAACCCTAGAGCTGGCTGCGACTCGACGATGATGAAGACAGCATGGGAATCCTCCGTGGGTTCGACAGCGATGAATACAACACTCAGCGATCCTGTGTGGATCAGTGCCTACCGATCCTGTGTGGATCAGATCCTGTGTGGGTTAGCACTCAGCGGTCCTGCGTGGGCCAGCGCATATCGATCCTGTGTGGGTCAGATCCTGTGTGGGGCATTGCGGGGGTTAGTACCTATCGATCCTGTGTGGGTCAATGCGGGGGTTAGTACCTATAGATCCTGTGTGGGTCCGACGGCTTAGATGAATCAGTAGCTACATCTGATCATCTCTATCATCATACAAAGAAGTATTACCGTGTGATCTGAGTCTTGAATTTCAATCTTTATCTTCGATAAGATTGACTTGATATCCTCTGTGGATTACGTTATTCTTCCTGTGTGGATTGGGTTATGTTTTCCTGTTTTGACTGGGTTGTACTTGGGCTCAGATGTTGGAGCCGAACCAGAATTGATGACTTAGGTATATGTATGGGCATATACCTAAGTAGTGTCGGATGTTACTTCGTGATTGTATGTTTCCTTTGTGGATTATCCTTTGTGGATTTTGGGAGACCTTCAGGGGTCTCGGGGTCCCTACTGAGTAGGTTATACTCACCCCTGCACGGGCTATGCCCACACTAAGTTGTGTTTGATGCAGACGAAGGACAACGCTGATCGTGGTGGAGGCTTGTGGAGAAAGTCGGTACCTGGAGGTGGACCACTGGGTGGGATGTACACGGAGTGGACGACTGGACCCGTGGAGCTGAGGAGGCTATATGTACCCACCCTTCAGGTGGGACATCCTGTGGACGGATCGATGTTGTGGCTTTACTTTCAGTTTGGGTTTGTATTCTGGCCCACTTACTTTTCCACACTTACTATTGTACCCAGTTTTACTTAGTATTTACTTCTGCCTGCTTACTCTTTGGTGTTTGTTTACTTTACAAAGGCAATGCCTTCCCTTTTTATCGGGAATTATGCCTTGGTGCTAGTCGCCAGCCCCTGGCCTATGGAAGGCGGGCCTGGGGTAGTCACGACATGGGCCCCGAGGACGGGATGTGAAAAATTGGTATCAAAGGAGTTCGGTTCTACCGGAGAACTCAGGACTCTGATCTTTTTCTATGTGAAGCAATAGTGTTAAGAGTCTTGAGTGTGGTTATTAGTCCAGGGAGTCCAGTGTTGGTGCGGCGGCCAACGTATCCGTACACCAGGACCCTGACTTCTGATTTCCAACATAGTGCATGAAGACACTGACTGCATGTGCGAATCAAGTTTTCTTCGTGATTAATTTGTGTCAGCTCACCAGGTATACTGTATCAACCGTGGCACACCTCTTTCTTTTCAGGATGGCCCCAAGATGACAGCCAGCTAGGGTTTCGAGTTTTGTACGTGACAACAGACCACCGAGCGATGAGGCCTCAGTGTAGGGCCCTATTACCACGGAGGCACCGACGGTACCACTACCCACCGAGCCACCGATGCTACCAGCCCCAGCCGCTGAGAGTGCACATCGCCTTAGTGCATTGCATGAGTTTCAGTGTCAGAGACCGCCCTGGTTCCATGGGGAGACAGACCCTCAGGCAGCCGAGGATTGGATAGAGGAAGTTGTACGACTTTTCCATTTGGTAGGGACACCAGCAGACCTCATGGTGATCTTTGCAACGAGTCTCCTGCACGCGGCAGCAGGCATATGGTGGAGTTTGATGCTCTAGGTGCACGATGAGGCATCACTCCTCTGGATGGACTTTGAGAGCCTCTTCCGCTCGGAGTTCGTCCCAGACAACCTCCATGCGGTGCACATCCAGGAGCTTCTATAGCTGCGGCAGGGCAGCATGAAGGTCGCCCAATACTCGTCGAGATTTACCGATCTCTTGCGCTATTCGATAGACATGGTACGGGACCCAATCTCCCGGGCCCGGACCTTTGAGAAGGGATTGAGGCATGAGATCAGGGCATCACTGATCTCCCTCAGAATTCCGACACAGGCAGGAGTACTGGAGCGAGCCCTTCTCATGGAGATCTTTCTTGCTAAACCTACACTAGTAGCGAGACCTACCACAGGGCGGCACGTAGAAGAGTCTTCTGCAGCTGGAAGTCGACGGATGACACATGGGTCGAAGCAGACCAAAACCTCAGGTGGACAACCTCAGGACTCTGGCTCGGAGGTGCGGGGCACACGCAGCAGAACCAGTCTTATGAGTGGAAGACAGTGCTATGCATTCGGCAGGCAGGGCCACTTGGCTCGTGACTGCCCGACCCGCCATACAGAGGGGTAACAGATGGTTGAAGAACCACCGAGGCAGAGGTTCGACCGTGGCGGTCTGCAGGGAGTAGGTGGATGAGGCTGAGGAGCTGGTCGAGCGGTAGGTGGTGGACAGCGTTTTGAGGCTCTACCACCACCACCACCACCAGGAGGTCCACCCCGACCACAGGGGAGAGCATAGCTTTAGGCAGCTGAAGCTTACGATCATGGAGCTCCGGAAGCGGGTGGACAAGTGCGGGACTAGCTCCAGGCATGGAGGCCTTTTCCCATAATGCCTCTAGCTTCGTTGTTTGTGTTTATTTGTGTCCTTGTTCTTTGAGTTGCGGTAATAAAATATTCTTGCAATAGTGACGTTTTCTTTCTTGTCTTTTTCATGTTAATACTAAGAGGTTACAGTTAAAAACTGTTGACTTGAACCTCACATATGAGATTCATACTGGAGGAGACTCAGTCACCACACACTAATGCCGACAGTGTGACTCAACCCTTAGAGGAGAGAGTAATGGTTGGATCTCTTGGTAGCAGCGTTGAGGCCTTACGACGTCATCCATGGCATGAATTAACTGATCATGATGGGATTGACTGTATTAGGAAAGAAACGTGGTTCATCCAGGGGATGAGACCAGATTTCTCTTTTCGGAAAAGGATAAATCTTTTCAGCTTTGAAGAACATTAAGGAAGAAGGGGAAACCCTTCGTGTGGTCAGACAGATGTCAGCAGAGCTTCCAGGAGCTGGGACAGAGATTGACCAGCACACCTATCTTGAGGAGGTGCTGAGGAAGTTTCACACTTCCCCTTTAGCGGTACATACAGGAGTGGCGAAGATGCACCGGGACCTCAGACGACAGCACTGGTGGCTGGGTATGAAGAAGGTTGTAGTAGAGTTTGTTTCTCGATGCCTCACCTGCCAGTAGGAGAAGGCAGAGCACTAGGTACCAGCAGGGTTGATACATCCCTTGGAGGTTCCGGAGTGGAAATGAGATGGAATATCTATGGACTTCGTGACTGGACTTCTATGTACTATCAGAGGTCACGACTCCATTTGGGTAATTATCGACCGACTCACCAAGTCGGCTCACTTCTTACCCATCAGAGAGAAGGGCTCATTTAAGAGCTTGGGACGTCTCTACGTTCAAGAGATTGTACGACTTCATGGTGTGCCATCATCTATCATCTCCGATCGAGATGCTCGCTTTACTTCTTGGCTTTGGAAGGGGTTGCAGGAGGCATTTGGGACGCAGCTACGTCTGAGCACCGCCTTTCAACCTTAGACGGATGGTGAGACGGAGAGGACCATTCAGACTCTCAAGGACATGCTCCACGCATGTGTCCTCAACTTTGGTCACAGCTGGGGGAGCCACCTACCCTTGGTGGAGTTCGCGTACAACAACAGCTACCACTGCACCATCGGGATGACACCATACGAGGTGTTGTACGACCGACCTTGCAGATCACCGCTGTGCTGGTCAGACCCTGGGGAGTCAGCACTTGTGGGACCGGAGATGGTCCAGGTCATCCAGGAGCAGATGAGGACAACGCAGAGCTGGCAGAAGTCTTATGCTGACAGGAGGCAGAGAACACTAGAGTTCGAGGATGGCGACCACGTCTTCTTGTGGGTCTCACCTCGACGTGGATTAAAGAGATTTGGCCGAGGCGGAAAGTTGTCTCCGCGCTTCATTGGACCATTTCATGTCCTCAGTAGGATAGGTGAGGTGGCTTATCTCCTGCCACTACCACCTCAGTTACACCGGGTGCACGACGTCTTTCACGTATCTCAGCTGAGGAGATACATGCACGACCCGACACATATCTTCGACCATGGGGAGCTGGAAATTAATGATGGGGCCACTTTTACGGAGGTCCCAGTGGAGATCGAGGATCGACAGGAGCGGGTCCTACGTGGATGGTCGATTCCTCTATTGCACATCAGATGGCAGCACGGGGACCTCCAAGAGAGCACTTGGGAGCGGGAGGCTCAGATGCGTGCACAGTACCAAAATTTGTTTCCCTAGTTTATGATGTATCTTTACGGGGACGTAAAGCCCTGAGGTGGGAGTAATGTAAAGACCCGTAAAATTCAAGGAAATTTGTTTCTTAATTTTCTTTGGGATTTTACAAGAACACAGTTTCTGATGGCACCTGATTCCGAGGCCCGGTGTGCCCGGAATCATTTTCCGAAGTTTAGCTCGGGTATGTTCTGTGAATGAACGTGCGGGATTTTTTCTAACTTTTGAACTCATGCTGGGAATCGAATTCCGAGGGCATTGATGGAATCGCAGCGCCGATAATTGCTTAGGAACACCTTTTCCAGAGTTGCGTTTGCTCGGGTGTGGTTATTAAAATTTTGGGTTAAGTAAAGAATAAAATAAAATGGTGCAACCAATTTTATTTTTATTTAAAGTAGTTTAACCTAATCTAAGTGGTTGGAGTGGGACCCACTATATCCTACTCTACTAGGTAGGATATTTGTGGTGTGGGGCCCACACGAACCCCACCCTTTTAACTTCCTCAACCCCTATTAATTATGTAACCCACTCGCACCCCCTTGAAATGAAATCAACTCTTAATTAATTAATTTAGTAGGTTATTCAATATAATTAATTCTTGGATTCATTTTGAATTTCAAATGAAACGTTGTCTTGTGGATTCATTAAATAAGACAAAGTATTGTTTCATGGGAGGTTAGTTAGTTGTGCGAGAGGATTTGGAGGGGAAAGCTCTAAGTTCCGAAGAACGTTCTTCCACGTTGAAGAATGCGAAGAACGCACCGTCGCCGATGAAGAACGCCGACCTCCGACAAAGGACGACGAAGAACGGCGAATCCTTGGAGATCGACGACGCGACGTCGTGTACCGCGACACCGATGGCTCTTTTCTCGGTGATGCCAATGACGCTTACGGAGTCTTCTTCCACGACGTGATTTTCCGCGATGAACCTTCGTTCAACAACACTCGAAGTAGGGGATTAATTGTTTTTGTTCGTGAATATTTTCGTTGCCATTCATCGTTCTCTAATTTGGCCGCCTGTTATCACAGTAACGGGAGGAGGTCGGACCGCACGAACACGACCGACTCTCCTCCCCCCTTGATGCTTGATTTTGTTGCAGCACAAGCAAGGCAGCACGGTGCCGTTGCACCGCGCGGAAAAAATGAAGTATGGTCGGAGAAGCGCGGTGCAGTCGCGTCGTGCCGTTGAAGTCGAACAAATCTGCGGCGCCGTCGCGCCGCCCTGGAGAACCTCGAAGAGGCCGCGACGGGAGCGGGGCCGCGGTGGAGGGGTGGGGAGCCATCGCGCCGCGCCGGTTGGACAAAGGCCACGGCCTTTGGCCGTGGCGGATCAGGAAGCGACGACCGACTTCCAGCCGCTGGGGCTGGAGCAGGAGGGCGGGACCCCAGCAGTCCCGCGATAGTAGCAACCAGCTGGCCGGACCGGGCCATCCGGCTTCCTAGAAGCCGGGGGTCGTTACCCCCGGCTGGCTGAAGGATCCCCCTCCCACATGGGGGCCGCGGTTACACAAAACAGGGGGGGGGTTGCGAGCCCCCCCCTTTCCGCTCGGCCGTTTCGGCCGAGCCGCCTGGCCACGCTGGCCACGCGAGCGCGCCAGGCCGGGCCGGGCCACGCCTGCTGGGCTGGGCCACGCCCACAGGGCCGGGCCGCGCCCTAATGGGCCGGATCCTGACCCGGGTTGGGTCGTCCCAGTTTTGGCCAACCCATGGGGTATCGGGTCGGGTCGGACCGTGCCTGAACCCCCTATTCATAGACTTCTTTCGGTCTTTTGCCCATAACTTAGGATACAGACCTCCGAACGACGCACCTTCAGTTGCGATATGATTAATGGATCCAAACGGTCGTTTCGATATATTACAGTCAAGGTTTTTGAGAAATTTGGGTTTGGCCAGGTTGGTTCGAACACGAAACCAACCGGGCCCTCGGAGCGGAAACGCTTATAACTTGAGCTCCGGACGTCCGATTGACGTGCCGTCGACTTTGTTGTATTCCTCTTAGTGAGATAGACCTTTTGGATTACTCCGCTCAAGGTTTGAATGTAGTTGAAGTATGTCCGGGTTGGTTTTGAGTTAAAAACCAACCGGCCCCTAGAACGAAAAAGCCAATAACTCTCAGACCAGGCGTCCGAATGACGCACTGTCTGTCACGTTGAGTTCCTGTTGACGATACAGAACTTTTGGATACATCGACTCTGGACTTCATGTTAGTTGATGTATCAGCCGCTCATATCGTGGAGCAGACCCTCCCCGAATGAGCTTATTGTGTGCGGGAACCCTAGAGCTGGCTGCGACTCGACGACGATGATGACCGCATGGGAATCCTCCGTGGTTTCGACAGCGACGACTACACAAATCAGTGATCCTATGTGGATTAGTGCCTACCAATCTTGTGTGGATCAAATCCTATGTGGATTAGCGCTCAACGGTCTTGTGTGGGCTAGCGCATACTGATCCTGTGTGGGTCAGATCCCGTGTGGGTCATTGCGGGGGTTAGTACCTATCGATACTGTGTGGGTCATTGCGGGGGATAGTACCTATCGATCCTGTGTGGGTCTGACGGATTAGATGAATCAGTGGCTACATCTGATCATCTCTATCATCTTATGAAGAAGTATTCCTGCGTGAGCTGAGTCTTGACTTTCAATCTTTATCTTCGATAAGATTGACTTGATATCCTGTGTGGGTTACTTTATTCTTCCAGTGTGGATTGGGTTATGTTTTCCTATGTGGACTGGGTTGTACTTGGGCTCAGATGTTGAATCCGAACCGGAATTGAGGACTTAGGTATATGTTTGGGCATATACCTAAGTAGTGTCGGATGTTACTTCTTGATTGTATCTTTCCTTTGTGGATTATCCTTTGTGGATTCTGGGAGACCTTCGGGGGTCTCGGGGTCCCTACCGAGTAGCTTATACTCACCCCTGCACGGGCTATGCCCGCACTACGTTGTGTTTGATGCAGATGACAGACATCGCTGATCGTGGTGGAGGCTTGTGGAGCAAGTCGGTACCTGGACGTGGACCACTGGGTGGGACGTACACAGAGCGGATGGCTGGGCTCGTGGAGCTATGGAGGCTATCTGTACCCACCCTTCAAGTGGGACTTCCTGTGGACAGCTCGACATTTCAGCTTTACTTTCAGTTTGGGTTTGTATTCTGGCCCACTTACTTTTCCGTACTTACTATTGTACCCAGTTTTACTTAGTGTTTACTTCTTCTTGCTTACTCTGTGGTGTTTGTTTACTTTACAAAGGCAATGCCTTCCCTTTTTATCGGGAATTACCCCTTGGTGCTAGTCGCTAGCCCCTGGCCTATGGAAGGCGGGCCTGGGGTAGTCACGACATGGGCCCCGAGGAAGGGTCGTGACAATATTATTGATCATTTCGGAGTGTTTTCATCCCCTTTATCCATAAAAAATTCCTCAAAACAATTGCTCACAACATTAGAAGTTTTATTCTTAAAGATAAATTAATTTCCATGAATATTGACGGTAGTGATCCCTTTCCTAGCCTTCTTCTCCCAATACATGTAGTGAAATAGTCTAGAGTTCCTATATATCTCCTTCAAACACCTAACATTAAACTGATTTTGCGTATGTTTCTCCTTAAGAGATAATAAATCTATAATCTTGGTGAAGGATTTCATTTCCTCATGAGAGGGTACCTACCGTACCTGACTAATTTCTTGGAAATGAGACAAATGATTCTCATCATATTTGATATCAAGATAAATATTGTAGAAGGAATATTTTCACCATTCCTTGAGCCTTTTTTTAAAAATATTTCAGTTTGGTGGCCAGAATTTGCATGCGGATACCATAATAGTCAACCATCCAAACATCCAAAAAAAATTATTTACATCGAATAACGACATGAAAAAGATTATTGAACTTAAAAGGGAGAGGGGATTACCTTTAATTCTTTATACAAATATAAAAAAACAAAGTATTTTGATTAAAATGTAATTTATGAAGAGTGAGACCATATATCACAATAGCATAATTCATTTCATCCACATGCACAAAACATCTGTGAAATTTTATGGTTTGAATTCCATTAAAAGTGTAATTGCTCCATGTGTAATAAGATATAACAATAGATACCTTATAAAAGACACATTTATCAACACAGGAAGAGAACTCATGACCAGATGGCCCATTAAAATTGCTTCCAATATTTTGTTCATGTCTTAACACAACATTAAAGACCCCCACCAAGACCCAACTCTGACATATGTTCTGAGAGATACACTCCATATTTTCCAAAGATACCATATTCTTGTATACATATTAACTGCATAGAAAAAGGATATAGATAAGTTAACCCATTTATTCCAATAGTGATTGTTATAGACTGTCGATCAATACCACACGAATTAACAGTAATGATGTCATGCTTTAGAACCCAAAGAGACTCTATGACACCTTCATACTGATTATGATAAATAAAAGAATTAATAAGGGAATACTATTTAAATATTTTCAATTATCAATTGTCATTATTAGTTTATCAAGAACAAAAAACATGGGTTTAATGGTCATAATAAAAAGACTAAAGGATGTGACCATGGGAGAATTTCGAAGCCCTTGAAAATTCCAAAAAGAGACCTTCATTGATTATGGGATCTGATACTTATTTGAGGACTATATTAATGTTGTTTAATTAATTGATCATATTTTAATGAAACCTTATTTCTAGTTACCTTATTTTCTACACTAAAATCACCATCATCAGTGACAACATCATTATTATCTTGGCCAGGTGTTGTAGAACCCCCAACACCTTCATCCTAAGAAACACCACTTAAAAGAGTATACTTTTTAATTGATTGGACATGATACTAATTGAAACTAGAAAAAAGATTAATTATTGTTGTTTTAGATGATGGAACCTATAAGAATGGTCCTTCTTATTGAGAAGTTGCATAAAAAAACTGCCCAGACCCACGATTCAAAATTATTTCTTTTCCAACAATTTTATCCATTTTATGGAAAACTGAGGGGGAAGTAACACCCTCTTGACTATCACAAACATGAGTAATACCTAAATCCTTACAAGTCTAATCTGTTTTCTCAGAGAGTGGAGGAGGACCACCCTGATGAATAGAACTAACAATATCAAGGATAACAATATTAATTTCTGTCTCAACCTTGAATTATCTAAATTAATACCCTCCTCAGTACCTAATGAAGTGAAAGATGTTAAATTAATCTTCGAAACAACCACAATGCCTCCCAAAACTAGAGGACCCTTACTGTAGTAACATATGAATGGACACCATGTTTTAGCTCCATAATAGAAGAGATCAAACCAGAGTTCTCACATTAATCATTAAAAACAAGACTAATTTCAACATCATCAATGGATGAAACAACATCAGGATGAATCCCATCATTCAAAACTGTAGATGAATGGAGAAAAATAGAATGCACAAATGTTTCATTCACAAGAATGTAATCTGTTGAAGGTCATAGAACCCTATCTCTAAATGGTCTTGGATAATGGACATTTTGCAAAGATATATGTACCTTATCCTTCTATTTATTTATCATACATGTTTTATCATTGTTCCCCATAATTTTGAAAAACTGTATAATTTAACTTTGTTACATTCAGTAGTGACATGCCCAAAAAATTTCAATTCAAAAAAAAATTTATTTTCCTTTCATACTTCACTTTCAGGTTGATTCTATAATCCCTTGTAGTCAACACAACCTCTTCAACTGAAGTGGAATACATATCAACCTCCACAAGTATCCTGGGATAATGGAAAAATCATAGATTATATGTTTTTTCTGACTATCCTTATGGGATTTCCAATAGTGGTGGAAATATCCCATAGTATTATTGGATTCCAATATAACCAATTCATATTAAAAATTTAAATCAGATATTCAGTGTGCATATTTCTCACATAACCAGGTTCTAAATTTTGATCCCATTCTTGAATCTAAAGAATCTCAGGCTTCAAAGAGATTGAACCTAGACCCCAAGATCATAATTTTGATTCATCAGAGCAAATAAGTACATGATAATGACCATGATCCATATCCTTCATCCTCCATTCATCAAAACCCCATATCTATGTGATCTTCTAAGTGAGTTCATGAAATTTATATAGCCTCCCCCCTTTTAGAATCAAAAGTCAATCAATGATGGAGTATCTACAGAGATTCACACATTACTTAACCACATCTTGATTGGATAAAATATATGCTATTAAACATTTTATGATAATCCGTCTAGGTGGAGGAGAATCCAAATCAGAGAAAGAGAGATTCCCCTCTTCTTTGACAGCATCCTAAAATTTCTTCTTGGAACAAAGATCTTCATGAGATACATGTTTCTAAACATTCAAATTGTTTCCCCACAAGAGATGAGTAACTCCTTACGACCATTACGATCAAGACAATCAATAGCCAACCCACAATCATCATTCTCTTCACAAGAATCATGATTGATAGATCTATGCTTCTTAATTCTCTCCTTGACTTGATTCCCAAAAAAAACATTTTATTAGGTAATGTGATATAGGTGGGTGCCACACAATGCCTCTATTGGCCCTAACCCACCACCTGCACGCCACAAACCCCCATATAAATTCGAGTGTGCTAGGACTCAAACCTGCTCCAGTTCCAGTTCTAGGGAGTGAATACCTTACACAATACCACTTAAAAAACCCCGTTCAACAATTTTTTTTGGGTAATGAGGTATCAGTAGGTGCCAAACTACACATATCATCAGCTGAACCCACCACCTACAAGCCATATGCTCAAATCTAAATTCGAGTGTGGCAGCACTTGATCCTGTGCTAGTTCTTTTTTCAAGGGAGTGGCCACACTACAAGGTACCACTTAACCAACCCCAATTAGAAAAAATGTTATTAGGTAATGAGGTATAGGTGGGTTCCACACCATGCCAAATTGGGACCAACCCACCACCTGCACGCAGCATGCCCCCAGCTAATTTCGAGTGTGGGAGGAATCGAACCTGTGATAGTTCTGTTTCTAGGGGGTGGCCTCCTTACACAGCACCACATAACCAACCCCCACCATAAAACATGTTATGGGGGGTAATGTGGTATTGGTGAGCGCTACACCTCACCTTTCCTGGGCCTAACCTACCACCTGTTTGCCACATTACCCCAAATAAATTATAGAGTGGCAAGAACAACCTGTGTGAGTTCTGTTTCCAGGGAGTGACCTCTTTACATAGTACAACTTAACCAACCCTGGTCGGCTAAATATAAATACAGTAAATATATTCATTATTTATATAAATTTAGTATTAATTTATTATTAATTAAATATATATATATATATATAATTATTTATAATTATATAAATACTTTCTTAAAAGATAATATTTTTTTATTTATAATTATAAATATATAAATATATAAATATAGAAAATATAAATTTATAAATATATTTATTTATAAATATTTATTTACAAATATATTTTCAACATTATTAATGAATATTCAATCTTAAATTCATGCATGTTAAAAATGATTGAAATTGAATAATTAAAAATGAGTACACTTTAAAAATATTTAAAAATGGATAAGTTTTATTAATTAAATATAGATTATTAAAAAAATATGGATATATATTGAAATAAATATTAATACGTAATAAAAATATTAAAACATAGTAAATAAATAAATATAAATAAATAATATAAAATGATTAAATTTCCAAAATAATAAAAAATAAAAAATAAAAAATATTAAAAATGAATTAATACTGAAGTCTAATAATACTGAAAATAAATAAATCAAATTTACCGATTAAAAACATAGCATATTAAATGTATCATGTTTTAATGAAATTCTAAAATGAATAGTAAAATAAGAATAAATTACATAAATATTTAGTGTATGTGTTTATATATATATATACGATTTAATTAATTATGTAAAAATTTGTGTCTGTGTGTTGTATATAAAAATGCATTACACATATGTATGTGAAATAATTGTAACACAAGTTTGATAAATGTTTAATTGAAAAATAAATTAACATTCAATTATGACTACTGCTCGATGTAATTATTCAGTATTTTTAATTATAAACCATTCTTCACTAAATATATGACTTATTTAATATGTAAGCATAAATATTTTGTATTATATTAAATCATATTTTAAGGAATATATTTAACATTCCAATATATTTATATTTATAAAGAAATATATATGATTATATTTCTATATTAAAAGTATTAATGAATAATTATCTATAAAAACCATTAAAAATGAATAAAACCTTAATATTTTTTAAATTATTACATTTTATTAATTTTCTATATTTATATTTAACATTTAATATTTATTAATATTCATAATATATATGTATATATATATATATTAAACTTATTTTTTTATTAATAATTGATTCATTAATATTTTTTTAATAATTTAGCAATTCATTCATTTTTAGTTTTTTGTTTAATTTCTACAATTAATAATTAATATTTTTTTAATTATTAAAATTTATTAATATTATATAAATATATAATATTTATAAATATTTATAATATATATATATTTATATTAAATTTATTCATTTTTATCAATAATTATTCAATAAATAAAATGTTTAATATTTTTCTTAATTTAGTCATTTTTAATTTTTATTTGTTTAATTATTTCGTTTTATTCATTTTACAAATATCTATATTTAATATGAAATAATTATTAATATTTATAATATAAATATAAATATATATATGTTATTTATGGTTGTCAATAATTATTTAATTAATAAAATTGCTAATATGTTTTTTTAATTTACTCATTTTTAATTATTATTTATATAATTTTTACATTTTATTCAGGTACTTTATCAGTGTTTAAAAAGAATTGATAAAGTGTAACCTTTATAAGTGTTAAAAATTAAGCACTAATAAAGGGTACCCTTTATTAGCATTAAAAATAAAGTGCTGAAAAAGGATACCTTTTCTGAGTGCTACAAAAAAGTGCTGATAAAGGGTAGCCTTTATTAGTTCCAAAAAAAGCACTGATAAACTGTAAATTTTATCAATGCTTTTTTAGCACTGATAAATGGTACCCATTATCAGTCTATTATGCTAGCACTAATAACGGCCATCACTATTATTGTTCTGTTTTGTATTATTGAATTCCTATTGACAATGTAATTAAATTATTATTTATTAATAAATAATTTATTTAATAACTTGAATATTAAAATATTTTTTTGGGAATTCAATAAATATAAAGGAGGAGTAGACCCAGTTATGGTTCGACAATATTTATTTATTTTCTAGACTGTAAATAATACTTATCATTGGATGGGTTAGCATAGATCATAGAATAAAAAAATAATATTATTATTTTACACGGCAAGAGATTCCTTTTTTGGTTTAACATATTATTAAGGTACTTTGTGAAATAAATTAATATGAAACCCTAATGATGGGAATATAAGTAAAAAATTATTAGAATTGTGGGATTTGTTGTTCTATACAACACTCTCCTTCCTAGAGAATTGTTTCTTAATGAAGAACAACTCTAGGGTTTTATCTCAAGCTCAAGAGATTCTTTCTTCCTTCATCCCTCTTATTAAGCTGAAGATATAAAGTGATGATACTTATAGATTGAATGGATCATGGTAGAATTCAAGGTAGTGATGTGAGATGATTTTTACTGTGGTAGAAGCACATGGAGCTCCATTAGAATCTTTTTTGAGATCAAATGAGCAGATGTGGATCACTGCTTGAGGGGCTCTACCACTACTACAAAATAATCCTTTAAAAGTGATAGAATATGACTTTATCAGTGCTAAAAAAAGTTATGACTACCACAACATGGTTAAAATATCTAGGCTTTTATCAGTGATAGAAAAATACTAATAAAGGGGTACTTTATCAGTGCTAAAAAAAGTGGTGATAAATCACCTGTTTATCAGTGATTTTAGAAGAAATGATAAAAGACATCATTTATCACTGCTTATAAATGCATGGATAAAGGAGGTGTTTATCTGTGCTATTAAATACACTGAAAAAAGTATCATTTATTAGTGATTCCATAAGCTCTAATAAAGGGAACCTTTATCAACACTTCAACAAGAACTGATAAAGGAATCCTTTTTCAACACATTTAGTAGAACTAATAAAGGGTTATACTGTAGTGTGATGTTATATAACACTATAACACCAAAAACATGTCACATAATGTGCTATAACAACACACTACAGCACTAGGAACAACACCTAAAATTATAAAATCATATACAAATACAGAATTTAAATGAAATAAATTTTTTAACACAAATAGAAGAAGAAACACTATCTTAGAGAAAAAGAACACATCTATATAAAAGAACAAGCCACCCCTACCCATGAAAAAGAATACACCTATATAAGAAAACATTTGTTATTTTATTAATAATATAAATAAATAAATTAAATTGAAAGTGTAAATTTTAAACTAAACATTGAGTCATACTAGAAAGATTGTGTACCAAATTGCATTGTGGTTAATGTTAGTTTTGAATATAAATAAGAACTTGGAGTTATACCGATCACACCATATATCAAATTGTTGTTTGGATGATTCCTACACATCACAAATGACTTAAGAATTTTTTTCCAAACATACCAAAACAATATGATTTTATTTTCTCAATTTGGAGTATGTTAGTTGTTTTTTTATTAAAATTAATGTCAATTTTGAATAAAAAGATACACTTGGAGTCATATAGGACACAACATGCATCATATTGAGATTAATATGATTTATACATATCCAAAATGACATATAGACCATTTTACTAAATTATCAAAAAAATTCTAACACACTTTCTTCAGTTTTGAGTATGCTAATTGTGTTTTTTTACTAAAATGTCATTTAAACTGGAGACACGCACTTTGGGTCATATAGGTCTCATCATGTGTGGTTTTAACATTATACTGATTCCTACATGTCACAAATGAATTATGATTATTTTTCTAAATATCAAGAAAACATGAGTGTGTTTTCTTGGTTTTTAGGGAGTGACACTTTTTTGTATTAAAATGTCAATTTAAAACGGATAACAGACACTTTGAGTCATAATGGTCACACCATGATTCATATTGAGGTGTAAATTATTACTACACATTTTAAATGACTTATATTTTTTTCCCTAAAGTACCAAAATAATCTGAATGCATTTTATCTGTTTCGAGTATGTTAGTTGTTTTTTTTACTAAATTTAATGTCAATTTTGAATAAAAAGACTCACTTGGAGTCATAATGATCAAAATATGCATCAAATTGAGGTTTGACTATTTCATACATGTCACAAATTACTTATGGATCATTTTAATAATTTTTTAAAATAATCTGAATGCGCTTCCTCAATTTTGAGAATACCACTATTGTTTTTTCTCCTAAAATATCATTTTTAACTAGAAACATACACTTTTAGTCATACTGGTCACATAATGGGTGGTTTTTACATGAGACTAATTCATAAAAAAAAAATTTAATTGAAAATCATTTTCCTAAATTATCAAGATAATCTGAGCATGTTTTCTTAGTTTTTTTGGGTGACACATTTTGTATTAAAATTTCAATTTTAAATGGATAACAGAAACATTGAGTCATAACAGTCACACCGTGCATCAGATTGAGGTGAGTATTATTCCTAAACATGAAAAATAAATTATGGATCATTTTCCTAAAGTACCAAAACAATATTAATTCATTTTAGTAGTTTTGAGTGTTTCATTTCTTTAAAAAAAAATTAATATCAATTTTGAATAAAAAGATGCACTTGGAGTCATAAATATCACACCATGCATTAGATTGAGATGTGAATGATTCCTACATGTCTCAAATGAATTAAAATTTATTTTTATAAATTATAAAAATAATTTGAAAGAGTTTCCTCAGTTTTTTGTATGCCAATTATTTTTTACTAAAATGTTTTCTTAAACTAGAATTACACACTTTGAGTTATATAGGTCGCATTGTGTGTGGGTTTAAAATAATAATATGTTTTTTTATTTATGATGGTGAATTAATTCCATGAGTGGAATATTCATCACGGTACATTATCTCATTCACTCATTGAGGAATATCATGATGTTTTTCCTAATGATCTTAATGGTGGATTACCACCTTATATTAAATCACTTAAACAAGTGGTGATTTTTTCAATAATACACATGAAACACATGAAAAATGGATCTTATCTTAAGTAAAATTTGTTGTTCACACTATTCAATAATTATTATAAAAAAATATTGGTATGATCCTCATTCAACTTAATTTTCCAATAATTTTTTTTGCATGCCAGCGCTTCATCTCCTCCTCCTCCTCAGTCTCCACTTTTGCCTCCTCTAACATCTAGGTATCCGACTTTGAATACACCTCCATCTTTTCCTCCACCACAAGCTCTACCTCTACCTCTACCTACATCTCCAACTTTTTCTCCACCTCTACATCTTCTATTTCTCAGCAATTGTATTGTTCATAAGTCACTACTTCTAAAAAATTGACTTCCTCAAATATACTTATCTTGTATAAAGAGATAAAAAATAATATATAATCATCTTGATACTAATTATTAACACTCCAAGTATATTTCTAAGTTCATAACTTGTACTAGATTACAAAAATAGTAGGTAATCACCTAAATTTTTTATCGGAATACATTATAAAATAATCTATGTTTCCCACTCATCTCTAAACAGATTTATTTATTATTTTGAGTATAAAGGTTGTGGGAAATATTTATTACACTTAGAAAATACAGATAAACAAATATTATGAAATAGATTTAATGAAATTTTAATTAACTTCATAAATTACCTATTAAGGGATGTTGGTCTTTTTATGCTTTATGATATCTCTCAGAAATTTAGAAACATAATATCCACAATCGATGCCATTATCATTGTTTAGACACTACATAAACTTTGAAAAAAATAATTAAATTTTTTTAAAATATTTTTATAGTTAAAAATTTCAATATAGAACCTAATTTGATTCCATTTATAGTAATACATAGGATTTATCTCTTCAGACAACAACATCATTCCCTAATATAGCCTATATTTAGAAAAAACACTATCATAACAACATTTTTGTTGAAACATAGACTAAAACATATAATTCAATTTTTATCTGCAAAATATTGATTGAGGTGTATTACATATTCACAATACACATCAGGTGTGTTTGGTTGGTTGGAAATCCGTGCATTGAATCCAAAAAATAGATTTTTAGAGTGTCTAGATTGACTATGATCAACATCTAGTGCTCCCTAAAGAAAAATAAGCAATGAATAAAATAAAAATATATTTTATTTGATTATATTGTATATTTTTTACTTCTCCGCTATCATCATAAAAAGAGTCATTTATTTGATACTTTTTGAAAAAATTATTTTAGTAGATCATCTTTTTTTCCCTAATTTCTTAAATATTCAAAGTATGTTATATTGTAGAAATGATAAAGAGATTAATAAATCTAAATCATGATTCACATGATCTTTCATTTATATAGTTTTATTATAAATGCCTATAGAAAATATGAATAGTTATTAACTTTAATAAACACAATATCTCTCTATTTGGACAATTGTATTATGAAAATGAACCTTATGTATTTATTCAAAACTGAGACACTAAGACATTCATGATTGAGAATATCAGTTATAGTCTCATGAAAAATTATGTATGTCATGGAACCTCCATATATTTCTTTTTCATATAGAATCTAGAGCATATTTTTATCTTTAAATGTGGTCTATACATGAATTTTCAATGATAATAAATGTTACTCTGGAATCAGTAGAGAGAAGTTACTCTTGAAATTCCATTTTGATTTCTTGGTCAATTTACTAGATTTTCTTGATCCAACCGTCCATTTCCTCACTGAATTATCCATATATAGTATCAAACCCAAATTCATAAATTTTATTATCAACAATTGTAAGTTTTAATATATTTTTTTAATGACACACCTCATGTATCTTTATAAGATTAGATGACCATGCTATGAAAGATCCAATAGAATCATAGATTATTGTAATATTTGGATCATCAAGTGGAATAGGAAACTCAAAATTCAGATCATGAGCTACCTAAAATCCCAATATCAGGTGATCTTTTTGTAGGTCATTATGGTGAAAATTATCTCATGGGATATTATACACAGTACCCAACACAACATGGTGGTGCATCGGTGTTGAAAGATATAAACCACATACAACTGTACCCTTTATAATATTAGTAATATAAATTTATAGAATGTTTTTTTATTCACATAAATGAGAAATAGTAATGAAAAAATTGATTACATCGGGTAATGTATGTGGTTGGGGGGAATAACTATTCTCAAAGCTAGTGGTATCATTTTGTTTTTGTGCAGATCTTTGCTCCACTATAAGTTCACTTTGATCCTTTCTCATATATTGGGCTTCCAAACTAGAACAAACAATAATATATTACAGTGAGTCTATTTTTGTATTCAATAATCTCACCATATTATACGTATATTTATGTGGTTTTATTTTCTTGAAATATATTTTAGGAGATACTCTAAAAACTAGTCCTCTAATGAAACGATATTGTTCTGGTCACTTCAAAGCTACTGAAAGTATATTTGTTCTAGTATGGTCATTATTGATTCTTGAATCTAAACCATTACAAAAAATGAAAATAAAAAGATATTTTTAGGTAATATTTTTATAAATAATAACAAATTACAATTATTTCATACTTCCACATGTTTCCCATACTATTTTTTTTCATCAACTAGTTTACCCTCCTTATTTAGAAGGTCCTTCTTATATAGAACATGACATGTGATGGAAGTGACTTCATATTTTGATTAATCAATTTTCATATAAACAAAGGAAAATATTTTTTTCATATCACATAATTAAACTTTTATTGTTGATTTAAAATACATACCAATTTATTCTCTAATGAATAATACCCCATCCTTCCTTTGCGATATGGGTACATTGGTTTTGACGCACATTAATTATTTTAAGCACTATTTTCTATTTTGAAAATTAAAAAGTTTTAATCAAGTTGGATAAAATAAATAATTTAAATTAATATATTATCAACTAAAATCCACCTAAAATGATTTATTATTATGATGATTGATAAAAGTAGTCCATGCTTCCTTCTTTATAATGTGTGTATAACTATCTGGTGGGTGGGTATTTACATTCTCCTCAGAATCCCTAAAACATAACTTCATAATAAGAGTTCATAAGCCTCTATGGTCTTTTCTCATGGCCTTTAAGACAAATTTCTTATGAAATTCCTCTAAAATAAACAAAATATTTAAGTAATAATGAAAATTAAATCAACATTTCATTATATAAGTTTTCATTAAAATGGAGAAAGTATGTCATAACATTAACATTATAAATTTCCAATAGATTTCCTTCATTATACGTTGAACATGGAACCATGAATCAATATCAATCGACATATCCATCCTCATTGGGACCCCAAGATAAATAATTAACATTGAAATGTTGGTGTCAATAAAGTGGCTGCATTGATTCCAACCAACCTCAAATTTTATACCCTGACTTATTTCCTTGATAATTTTATTCAAAATTGTGATTTTTCATTGTTGTTTTTTTTAAACAACATTCTATTGAACCCATAATAATTTTGCAGTTTGATCATCAATAGTCTATTCTTCCATGGGATTGGTAACATGATCATATGCAGAAGACATTTTCTGTATTATTACTCAAACATTGAATTTGTCTTGAATACCAACAACTTAAGCACAAAGAAAGGATTTGAGAAGTGTTTCATGCATGATTTATTAAGAACTTGATGAACACATTATGTTAATCGTTAAAATCTTTTGTCAAACTATTAACATGCATCCATTTTGAAAGAAATGGGTAATTAAATTTAAGAAAATAATTAACCCACTATGATAGGTGTCATCCTATGAATTCATCCTTAGGTGAAAGTTATATACATATATCATCCTCATTAGCTTCATATGGAAAATAGTTATTATTGAATTTTGTAACCTCATACTAATCCCCCATCTCTTGTGGAAACCTTCCAATTTTTTTTGAACTACTATAACCAAAATTCACCCCATACTAGGTATTGGTGATCAATTTGGATGACTAATACTGAAATTAGTTCGAACAACATAGAAAATATGGGGAATGAGTCTCAAGAAACAAAACCCATTAATAAATTTTCAGGAGATAAAGCTAGAGAGGATGATAGTTGTCTCCTTTCAACCTTTTAAATTACCACATGTTAATTTAAAATTTCAAATCTCATATCAAAATGATAAAAGGCCGCTGACACTACCATGAGACCATCAACTCATCCCCACTGAGATGCACTGGCTCTAATCTAGTTACTAGTTCTTTTTCCTCACCTATATATCAAATATAAGATCTCTATATATATTGAGATTCATGTGTTAGGTATGAGTATAAAAATAAATAAGTAAGTACTAAAATGGACCCTAAAACATTCAACACATATATTTGAATATATGTTAAAAGTAGTAACACTAAAAATACACATGTAAGTCAAGTCATTATGTACAGAGCAGAAAACCTTGATAATTATATGTACCGACTTCATTTCATTTGAGTGAATTATACTAATCAAACCATTAGTTTATACCATGGTTGTTCCCTGACATTTGAATCATTTCACTAATTGTTTCACTTAGGAAAGAACCACAGAACGGGTTCCATAATAAATTAGTTAAACCAAACATCTAGAAAACCATAAAGAGGATAACACAACAACAAAAATGCCACATAACCCTCACCCTAGTCCTTAATTAATCCTTAACATGTCTATAATAAATCACATTCTAACATAGCATACCTATCCCTCACATAAAACCAAATTCTTATAATTTTTAAAAAATATGTTTATCCCATGTATACTCTAAACCCGCTCATATTCAAAAATAAAATAAATTCAATTTAAATGATAGATTCCAACATATTATATTTCATAAATAAATGAATGATTATTCAAATCCAAATTGAAATAAATTCAAATTAACTTAATCTATAAAATTAGATATTCCCTAATCCATTCATTTTTCTAAATCACATTTCTCCTAAAACATAGCCTAAATTCTAGCTTCTATTAGCATTTCTAGCTACCATGTTCACTATAATTAGAATCTTTAGAGAAAAATAATAGTGGTGATAATTCATTCAACATTATTTTTTTATAAAGATTATAATTGTAGGGAAGATGAATTCAAAATAAGGGTCAGAGAGCTTTGATCATTGTGGGAGGAACACCTTCGAGAGTCAGATTGAAACCCTTTCTAATTTATTAAAGTTAAAGGGGAAAAGAATCAAAAGGTGCATTTGTTATGTTTTTTCACAAAAAAATGTGCATCATGAGTATTTTTATGAGGTAACCCATATTATTATTATTCTCATCTAATTATTCCTAACTATGGAGTTCTAATAGGATCCAACGTGACTTCACCCAAATTAAATGTATTTTTTTGATAAATTTTTGTAAAAAGTATCCGAGTTAGTCTCATAATAAAATGAATATGATGAAACAAAAAAAATCATTCATAATGTTTGGATTAATTTTTAGGTGTCATTTTTGGTGTTATCAGGAAGTTGTAAATGAGAAATATGAAAGGCTAAAAGAGTTGGATAATGGTTGGGGAGATGCTATATTCAAAGGCATGGTAGTGGCTTTGATAGAGATTAATGAATACAATTTGAGTAGGAGGTATGTCATGAAGAAAATTTGAAACCCCAATGATGAGAGGAAAGATAGTTTGGAGGTGGGAGTCTAATCCATCACCATGTCATGGAAGGCAATCAAGCATCTAAGGATGGATTAAATAAAGGTAATGATGGTTATTTGTACTAGGGTATTGATGTTATAACAATGAATATGAATTATTAATCAAAAATCATAATCAATGAACAATATCAAACAACACATCACTGTTACTCATGTTTCAATGGTTGCATGACATCTATCAGAAATATAATTCTCTTTCCATCACAACATACCACTAACCACAATTTAATACTAAGAAACACTTTTTCATTTAAATGTTTTGAAATCATCTATTCATTTATGGTAAAAATTACCACAATAATAAATATAATATAATAATTATAAGAAGCACTAAATTTTATAATATTATATATAAGATTATGTTAAAACCATTAATAATTATTATATTCAGTATATCATCATATTGTTATTAAATAATATATTAAGCATGTAAAATTATATTTATATTAATATTCAAATTTTCTACGAACAAAAAAAATCAAATGGAAGAAAATATACATGAACCACCATAAATTATATCATTTTATGACATAGGAACAAACTTCAGTTATTCATTATACTATATCACTTTTGAGATGATAACCATATAATATTAATTTAGTGAAAATCCGATCATATCATTCTATGAAATATTATGAAGATGATTTTCTCAAAATATACACTTATATTCATGATTATTGATATTATCTTAAGAAATTTTTTCATTATCAAGAGTGTTAGTTGAAATTGGTCTTTTGATTCTAAGGACTAACAATGATGCTTTTCTAGTTGATTGTTTGAAGATTAATGTTGAATTTTTAGAAGAGGTTGTTCCCTAATTAAGTGATTTCTACAACGTTCTAGTCATAAAATATCATGATGCATGAATGTTATTAGGATCTAAATGAATAAATATGGTTCTTCAAAGAATAAGGAAGTTGGAAATTTATAAAGGAAATGGATGAGAATTGGGGTTTATTCTAAAATTAAAGATCATGATGTGGGTAGGGAGCGGTCCACTCCCCTATTAGGGTATCCCTCTAAAAGGATTATAGATCTCCTTATAAAGGATGAATACATATCCAGTAAGGAGTGTAACTACCTAGATGATGAGTAAAATGGAAATCATTCTTCTTATAACAAGAAAGATCAATCTGTAGGTATGTTTTTTGAAATGAGAGGTCAAGGTGGAAAGAATAATCAAGGAAATTCCACAGAGGTTGTCAGAACCTAGCTGTATTTCCCCTGAATAAAGATGGGTCTACAACCTCTTGAGGCAATATAGATCTCCCCGATACCTCTATGGATGTGGTTGTTTCTAGAGAAGATCCTAACACTTATAGAATGGAAAGGGTAGCTATGGTTGGAATTGGTTTTGATCACGATGAATATGAGAAGGAACCCGTGTTGTATGGTGTGATTGACATACAATTGAGTCAGGAGAAAAATACGACCTTCTCTTATGATATAAAAGGTAAGAAAAAATATACCACTGACTCCATTTTTTATTATCAAAATCTATAAAATTAATTACCAGTAAAGGAGAGAACTTGGATGAAGCTTTATTATTGGATGATGTACCTCTTGGTATCAACTAATAGAATTATTCCACTACAGTTATCCAATTAGAAAGGGTTAGTAAATATGGAAATCAAGGCCTGCAGTTTCCTTCTCATTTTTTGGAATGATGAAATCTATATGTGATAGCTTCAAAAAGGCTATACTTAATGAATGTGTGAGTTTAAAAGAAACTTAATATTGAAATAAAATTTCTTCTAGAAGACCTTAGGGGTGAAAGATCTCCTCAATCCCTCACAAATGATATGATTGAATGGTTTGATATTCAAGTTGAGGTTGTTTTTATAGATTTTTATCATGGTGAAATTATAATTCAATAATATTTTGATATTCATGAATATATTTCTATCAATTTGGATGATGGAATTCATATTAATCCCAATATCGACATTAGGGATGTTTCATGGAAATATGGGGCATGCAACTGGAGTTTTGAGGACCAAAAGTCCACTTCATCCTCTGATTGGAAAAATGAGCCTTTGTAGAAGGAAAATATATGGAGGCATGACCATCACTCACACAGTCAAGGTATATATTGAGGACAGGGTAAATGATGATCACACATACCTGTTTTTTTATGCCCCTGTTGGCTGTTTGGTTTTTTAATGTCATTGAGGGCTTTCTTCATTTAAACTATCATTGTTTTCATGTATCAATTTTCTTTTTTATTTTCCTTAATAAAGGGACTTACCCTATGCTATTTTCATATTTAGAATGATTTATTTATAATGATTTATAATGATTTATTAATTTATCCATATTTATTTTTAATTAATCATTTATAATTATAATTATATTTATATCATTATATATATTTATATAATTATATATATATTTAATAAATATATATAAATATAGTAAATATATTCATTATTTAAATATATTCATTATTTAAATATATTCATTATTTAAATATATTTATTATAATTTTATAATTACTTAAATATATACTTATTTATTTATAAATATATGAATAATACTTTAAAATTAATAAAATGTATATAGACCCCAGGGTGTAGCTCAATGGTAGCTCCATCTATGAGTCTCATCGAGGTCTCATGTTTGAGTCTCTCTGACTACATCCCTGCACTGTATGTTTCCTGCTTTTCTTTGTAATTTAGCCCCTTTCCCCAAATAAACTGAGTCTTCGACCTCAGTATATATATATATATATATATATATATTATAAATACAAATACAAATACAAATACAAATACAAATACAAATACAAATACAAATACAAATACAAATATAATTATAGTATATTAATTATTTAAATAAATCTATTATAAATTTTTAATTATTTAAATACATATAATTATTTTAATACATATAATTATTTATTTATAATTATATAAATACTTTTTAAAAAAAATATTCAATTAATTATAATAATTATAACTATATAAATTTATAAATATAGTAAATAAAATTTATAAATATATTTATTTTTAAATATTTATTTACTATATTTATAATTTTAACATTTTTAAGGAATATATAATCATAAATACATGCATTTAAAAATGAGTGAAATTGGATAATTAAAAATGACTACAATTTAAAAATATTGAAAAAATAGATATGTTTTACTAAAAAAATATAAATTATTATAAAATATCTATATATATTGAATTAAAGATGAATACATATTGAAAATATCAAAACACAGTATATATATATATATATATATAATAGATAATGATTAAATTCAAATTTTAAAAAAAATTTAAAAATAAAAATATTAAAAACGAATAAATAATACCTAACTGTAATAATATAAAAATTAAATACATAAAATTGACTAATTAAAAACATAATGTATTAAATGTTTCATGTTATAATGAAATTCTAAAATATACCAAAATTCGAATAAATTAGCTAAATATTAGGTGCATGTGTTTCTCTGTAAGATTTCATTAATTACATAAATATTTGTGTGTGCGAATTGTATAAAAAAAATGAATTAATTATGTATATGTATGTAAAATCAATGTAACAGATTTTTGATATATGTTAAATTAAACAATAAAACAACAATAAAAAATGAATAAGACATTAATATGTTTTTAATTATTAATTATTTTTTCATTTTCTATATATTTAAATTTTATATATTTTTAATTAATATATGTAATTAATATATTTAAATATATATATAAATTACACTTATTCATTTTTATTAATAATTGTTTCATTAATAAATTTTTAAATAATTTTTTAAGTTATTCATTTTTAATTTTGTGTATAATTATTAAAATTTATTCATTTTTATTTTTTTGTTTCATTATTAAAATTTATTCATTTAATTTATATATATTTAATATATACTATTTATTAATATTTTTAATCAATATATATGTATATTAAATTTCTTAATTTTATCTATAATTATTTAATAAATAATTTTTTAAATAATTTTCTTAATTTATAATTTTTAAATTTTTTATTTGTTTATTTCATTTTATTCACTTTACATATCTATATATTTTATATATAATGTTCATAAATTTTATAATATATATATATATAAAAGTATATTTAATTTATTCATTTTTATCAATAATTATTTAATTAATAAAATTAGTAATAATTAGTAATAATTTTTTAATTATTTCATTTTATTCTGGAAGTTTATCAACATTATAAATGTGCTGAAAAATTCTACCCTCTATCAGTATTAAAAATATACCACTAATAAAGGATACCCTTTATCCGGGCTAAAAATAAAGCGCTGACAAAGAATACCTTTTATTAGTGATTTTTAAAAGCCCTGATAAAGGATACCTTTTATCAACACTAAAAAAGTCTTGATAAATGGTACGCTTTAACAATACTCTTTTTAGTGCTGAAAAAGGTGACCTTTATCTGCACTTTTTTCTAGCACTGATAAAGGCCAACATGGTTAAAGGTCTATTTTGTAGTAGTGTACTTTGGGTCCTCATCAAAGTAGTGAAAATACAATAGAATGAACTTCAGATGATCAAAACCTATAACAAAGATTGAACTCTAGATGGTGTTATTTTTCTTATTATTAAATTAATAATAAATTAACATGAAAATCTCATTTCATGGTTTTGGTGAAAATATTTTTCAATATTACTTGGAATTATTTCATTGGTCATAGACTTCATGTCATGTTCATTGTGGATGATCCATTGAATCTAAGAAAAACATAGTTTTCCATAGGCCAAATATGAACTTTTGATGTTTTTAGAACCATCTAGTGGTATCAAAGGGGTTATGTTCAATTTATAATTACTTACTGACTTTTTATCCTAGATGTATTTAAAAGTTTTTTTTCATTTCAAGATATTCATTATATCAATACTATTGCTGATATATCTTATTATCCTATTTATTTCTCTCTCCTATAACCTAATTTTTCTAATAATATATGATGTATATATGAATAACCGTCAAGAGGTGGTTCACTATTTATAGGGTAACATGACATGAAACATGCCAAAATTTTATATAACGCCACACGATACTGCGGTCATGTGGCCTACAGACACATATCAATTTATTAAATCACATTAAACATAAATAATTTACATACAATGTAATTAATCAATATTACCCAAAATTAATTCACATGTGGTGTAGTTAATTCACATGTAAAATAATTAATTCAAATCTATTGTAATTAATTAATATATGGTGAAATTAATTCAAGTTCCATGTAATTAATTCACATGAAGGGTAATTAATACACATACACTTTGATTAATACACACAGAGTGATATAAATTTACATGAAATATAATTAATATACATTACACCTAATTAATTCTCACATGGTTTAATTAAATCGACATGAAATAATTAATTCATACCCATTTAAATGAAATACATACCAATTTAGGACGTACACCGTGTAAATTAATTTATGTAAAAAAAATTTAAAATTACTTTATTACTCTATAAAACTCATCATAATGTGTTTTTTGTGTCAATTATCTACTCATGCACTCTTTATGATAAATTTTATAAGATATTAAATAATTAATTATTTTTTGCATATAATTTAGAATTACAAGTCATGTATGGTCGTAACACACTATATACTCAACATGCATTAAATTGGCACACACAGTGTAATTTTCATGTGTCCCATGTGTCATTTATTGATAGTACACACTGTGAAATTATATCACATTCTATTTACATGATATGTTCTATGATTAAACCATATAAAACCTGGACCATGCCAAGTCATTTAGACGGGTATACACCATGTTTCTTCAAAGCACAACATGTGTACTTAATTAAATTTAAAATAAAATCAATTAATTTAATTTATTTAAAATAAAAATAGTAGGATATCACTAGGAAATATTGTATGGAGATTGAGATAAAATAAATGAATCAATGAATGAATTAATTAGATAAATAATAAAACTAATTCATTCTCATTTAATCTTAATAGATTTACAAATCAAAATGAATGCTAGATAGTTATTTTAAATATGAATTAACTGCACTATAGTATGATCATGATCTTAGACGGACTCATGTAAGTCTATAGTTTCTTTTAATTTAATTATTTTATGATTTATTTTCAATTATTTAATTAACTTAATTTTATTTCTTACAATTCATACCCGATAATTTTATATGGGTTTCTGTGCCCTCTGTTTTTTATATATAAACCCCCTTTCTATTTCCCTTCACTAGCATGTGATGTATATTCAAAATAACTCTGGAACTTCTAGGTTCATGGAGTTGGTTCAAGGTGAGGCCACAGAAAGAAACCAAGGTGATACACAAGACATAGGTTGAATACTAAAAACTCAAGCCCAAGCTAACTTAATGAGTTTTTTCCCTAGGTTCAATAGTTTTTTTTGTCTTCTACTCAATAAACAAACCATTAGTTAAAGCTCAGGATTAGAAAGTAATTTTTTTCTAATACTTTATTTAAATTATGGATACAAGGTTGCAGTCACATAATTAAATGGATTAATGTGAAATGATGGAATTTAAAAAAGGACTAGACCTAAATATTTTATTGGTATATGGTTAATCACTTAACTAAAATCCACTTAATATTATAAATACATGTAAAAGATATAATAAGAAAACATTGGAATAATAAATAAAATATATGAGGTTAATATTATGTCATTACACCTTCCATTATATGAGGTAAGATAAAACCCTAGTTAATGTGTTGGTTTATGCCTTTGTCAGGGGAAATTTTAATTATTATAAAAGTAAACAAATATGGTTCATTGACTTAATTTAATATGTATTAAATTAAATTTAATTGTTTGTTTAATATAAAATTTAGAGGAAATTTTTAAAGAAATCTCATTTAGGATTTTAGGATTAGAAAGTGAACTCAATAGAACAAGGATCTTCTTGCCTGTCATTTTTAAGTCCACCAACATAAAAATCATCTTAAAATTTTTATTTCCATTTTCAAGATTATAAGAAGGTAATTTTTCATCTATTACAAAATAATTTCATTAGTGATGTTACATTATGTGTTTAATGGTGAGGGTTTCTAAGGTAGGGTAAACTAGTAAGAGACAAACTAAGATGATCAGAATTATTTCATCTCACATATTTTGAAATCAAGTAAATATAATATATAATTTATAATTATTATAAAAATGTAAAGTTAATCCATGAAAAATTTGTGATAATTCCTTATATTTTTTCATGTTCCGACATACACAAATTTACCAGAGTTCTATAGATGTTTTATAATTGTTTACTATTACAGATTTTGTATTATGCATTGGAATTCCCTAAACCTGGACATATTCTTACCTAGAATAGGTGAAGAAGGATACCTATAAGAAGATATATTATGTTTGATTCCTCTATTATATCTTATCGTCAATATCATTATAAAATGAAAAATATACTTAAAGATAAATTATATTCTACTTACAATATTTTAATAGAAACTCAAAAGGGGTTACTTAACTTGTATCCATGTCTTAAACTATTGAAGTTCATTGTTTAAAGATAATATTCCATTTGGATAAGATATTATTGATCGATATCATATTATCATCCTCACCACCATGGTTATCCCTTTTTACCCAATACTAGATAAACATTATAGAGAAATTACTCATAAATCATTGGGTATAGACTTCACCCCGAAAAATAAGGTTTTGTGGAAACATATTTCCTCACTCCTTATATTGAGAATAATGAATAAAAATGTTGGAAAACAAATGGAAAATTAAATCTATTGGTTTAATTTCAGTGTAATTTAGAGAGAATAAGGATTTAGAGGGAGGGTAATGAATATTAAGCAACTTACTTCTCATATTTAAAGAAATAATTATTGTAAGAATTTCAAAAAATTAATTTAGAAGTTGTTATAAACTCCTATAACTTTCATCACTAAAATAAATTTTCAATTACATATCTTGGGAATTAAATAATTTGTTTATACATATTATTATTCAAAAATAAATAAAATTATAAAATATTATAAGTTGTTGGGTTAATTATCTTATATTATTAAAAAGGATGATTCTTATGTCAGTAATAAGAATAAAAAACTTCTAAATTTCAAAAATTGTATCATTCAAGTTTTTAATGAGTGTTACAAAAAAATATTAATGTCTGGTTAGAAACAATGAGACCTTATTTGAAATTTGGAATAAATTTTGTCATAGAATTTGATATAAAAATAATGTTTTATAAAATCTTAAATCATAGATATTAATTATAATGACTAATGAATATAAAATATAAGACTCATACTTGATTTTGGAATGATAAATATTTATCAAATAAAACTAATTGTAGTTGAATTGTTTATATGTATAAAAATGTTCTTTTCTTTATTGATCTTAGATAAAATGTATGATGAAAAAATACTTATCATTTTTTAGATACAAAACCTTTATAATTAGTAGTAAACCATAAATATTTTAGAGTTTTTTCATGAAGGCTATTCGAACTATTATAAAGATTGATGTAAATTCATATAAATCATAAAATTTCATTAAATATTTATCATAAATTCAAAGTGATGTAAATGAGTGAACATGGTAAATATTGAGTAACAACCAAGATGTATTATTGGAGAACATCTTATCTATCTAATCATTGATCATACACGTGGAGTAAATGTATTCCTAAACTCACATTTCCTTATATACATTAATATATTGATGGTAGTAAAATGATGATTGATTACATGTCTTATATATATTGGAAATCCTCCATAATTTATTTTAAGAATAGTTTTTCTAATAGGAGTTCACAAACTAACCATATTATAACTATATTTACTAATGAATATCACATAAATTTTGATATAATAAGAATTAATTTAGAAAAAAACTAGAAGTGTTTATTCAAAACCATTTGTTAAAATATGGTTTTAGCTATAAACAAACATCAAAAAACTCATTACATCTCAGTTAATAATCCTGTAGTCACTAAGGATATTATCATCTAGTACTTAAATAATATGTTACCATAAAAGGAAACCTATATCTTGAAGTATACATATAGAAGAATTAACTTCTTATGGGTTAAGGATATGGATTCACATGAGTTTGAATAGGAATTCTAGGCTCTACTAAGTTCAATGAGATGATTAGTTCTAAATATTTTTACTTCGTAGGATATCATATCTAGAGAGGTGGTTCATGTTCACTAAGTTGGGTGATATATATATTATTCCTATAAAGAAGTAGTAAATAGAAAAATTATAAGGTTAAAATGTATGTATGAATTCATGTAATGGATTCCATGTATCAAGATTCAGGGACTCTAAATTTTGAATGATTATATGATAGGATACTACAGGTGAGTGTTCAGTAGAATCTTGACATGAATGGTACAAGATATTAACAATAAATAATGATTGATTAATTAACGATCTAGTCTATTTAGAAACTTATACATATATCATCATGGCTAAAATCATTTTAAATTATCCTTTTCTAATAATACTTATATGATAATCATATTGTTCTGTTGATTTTTAAGGCCACATCATTTGGAGAAAGACTTAGTGAAGACATCTCTATGACAGGAAAAATAGGTACACTAGGGTATTTTTATATATGATATAACTATAAAAGGCCATTGACATAAATAAGACATATTGATTACATAAATTAATTTATAGATAAAACATATTAAGTGATTATAGAATATTCATTTTTAAATAATGGAATTTCATGTTTCTCTAATATGTTAGTTGGAGTGAAATATGTTTTCAATATATATTTGTTGATAACATATAGGGAACAAATTTCATATCTTACTAGTTTTTCAAGAATATGGAATGAATTTATCCAAGAATGAATTAAATTATAATCCATATTATAGGGAATAAAATATATAAAAATATATCCATAGGGTTTTTTGAATCTAGTCATAGTACATACATTTAAAAAGTATTGAAAAATAAAAATTCAAACAATTCAAGACCGAATTTTTATTGGCATATATTATTTATTATAGAACTTTCATGGGAATTGGAAGATATAATTGAAATTAAAATAATTTTAAATTCATATGTGCTAGGAAATATTCTCATATTCCATGAATGGACAATTGTTTGATATTACTAATATGTTGTGCATAATATGTGAATATTAAATATATTTACCATAGCTACACTAACTTACAGTTAGGACTATCTGACAGTACTTGAGAAAGTAGTACTTGATGATATCCTATTTTCTGGCGAAGTGATATTATTAGTGATCCAGGGAATTGAAAACTTTTATTTATTTAGAACAATTTTATCTAGTATCATTGTAAGGATAAGGTAATATACATGAAAAAATTATTACACCTATTGGTTTCCATATACACAATATCTGAGTATGTTGTGGTTTCTAATACAACTAAAGAAGTGGATTAGAAATATCTTGGTCATATTTTGGGTTGTAAAAAATTAAAGAGTTTTGTCATTAATATCATATTTTGTGTTTAATGAAATTAATAAAATTTTCTAGTTTCTAAAATGGGAACAATAAGTGGATACTTGGTAATATCACAAATTAATGATTTTCTCAAGGTAGTTCTGTCATAGTAATAATTTTCACCACAAATACATTTGGATTTACCAAACCAAGTAATAGAAATGTTTTAGGACTAATAACTATATCTATAATAAGAAAAATTTTGTTTAACATGTGAGAACTAAAAATTTGTAAGAATTTGTCTCTTGTGCCAGTAGGAGTCTGTTGAAGTTGGTTCCCTAGAGCCAAATACTTTTTCTTTTAATTTAGATTTTCTATATATTCATGTATTTTAATATTAATAAATACCATATCACATATTGATAAATATTATGAATAAAATTAATGTGATAATTTCCTAGAATATATGTCACATTAAAAGGGACATACAATTTCTATTCTATGAAGAGAACCTTGAAGTTACATGATGATATTCCTAAATACTGTTCTATAGCCAGATAAAATTCTATGATGGGACACATAGTATGCTTACTATCAAGTATGAGTACTAAAAATAATATGGGATTTTATCTTATTAATTATTAACTTAATAATCTATAAGAAGTAAGATTACTAATGGAGATGTGTCTATAGAAAATCCATATGTTTATGTTCCATTGGATACTCTTATCTATGAGTTTGAGTAATGATCCTTTTACTTTAAGATAACTATTATTTCATTTCATGTGTCCCACACTTTGATGTATTTTCATAAACGATGAAGATAAATGATTTTGGAGAAGTTGGGAGGTTGGGTGTGTAATGAATAATATGTTATTAATTAATATATTGATGAAAGATTTGTGCCTTATGTATTTATAAAAGATGATATCTCAACATTTTAATTGTAAAAGAACCATGAAATTAAATTTAATGGCCATGGTGTAATGAAGAGTTTATTTTAGATACTCAAAGAAATATTTTTCAAGAAAATAGGTTGATGACATGGGTATTAAACCTTTTTGATGTGATATCACAAAGAGAGATTATATTACATACTGATCATTATTATGTGGTTATTCTCATTGTTGTATATCCACTTCCTATATAAGTGTCTACCCATTTCAAAATAGTAATCTAGGACTTTAGTTAAGACTGCATAATGCCATTAAGGAAGAGGGATAGAGGGTCACACACAAAGTATTTCTTTTGATCTTAGTTAAATATTATTTATATTTATAAGTTGGAATAAATATTATTCTCTAGATTGAGAAGTAATATTTACTAATGATTTATTAAATGATCTCAAATATTAAATAAATATATATTCACATGGTAAAAGTTTAATTAAAAAAATATATAACATCTATTTATCTATTGTTTTGACAAATGTAATAATTATTTATTTATTCATTAATAAATAATTTATTTAATTATATAAATATCAAAATAAATAATTTATTCACATGAAAATGAATATAATAATATTTATTTGTTGAATATGTAATATTTATCTCTCATTATTCACACATTAATAAAATAATTATTTATTTATTAATAATTTATTTACTTACATGAATATTAAAATAATTGTTTTGGTAACTTATTACTTTTCAAAGAGGAAAAGTGGATTTAGTTATTATCATGGTGATAAATATTTATTTTCCTCACTATAAATAATATTTATCATTGAGTGAGTTAGCAGATTCCACGGATTAAAATAATAATAACAGTAATTTACATAATATGAGGTTTATTTTGGGTTTAACACATTATTAAGGGTTGTATACAATTAATTAATATAAAAATATAACCCTAGGTTGATAAATAGACAATTGTAAGAATTATGGGTGGTTGGTTGTTGTGAACAACATTATTCTCCCTAGAAAATTATCTGTCAATAAAGGAGGACTCCATGGTTTTGTTTCCAAGAAAATAGAATCTATCTTCCTCCTTCCCTCCTCTCAATCTAGATAGATCAAGTGATCACCCTTACATATCAATGGGTTCTGGGTATCAATCAAGTGTGTGACCCAAGATAAGCAGTACTTCCATGATAGCACATAAAGTATGATCGAAAAAATTCCAAGATTAAAGGATAATGTGTGGATCATCACTAGAGAGGATATACATTGATCCCTCATCAGGATAATTAAAATAAAATGGAATGAAATTTAGATGACCAACACATGAATCTAAAAATGAAATCAAGACCGGTGTATTTATTATTAATATAAATTAGTTAAAAATTATCATGAAGGAGGCCATCTCTTTATTATAGTGATTTTTTTTCAATATTCTTAATAAAGAAAACTATTCATAGAATTCACATCATGTACATTACATATGATCCACTAAATTTTAAAAATTACTAGTAGGAAATAGGCCCATTAGGAACCTCCACTATGTCTAGAACCATCAATATATAAATATGAATTCAATTTTAGAAAGAATTTTATTGATATAAAGAGGACCAAAAATACATGTATTATATTAATATATTAATATAATTAATGGTTATACATCCTCTACAAAAGAAAAGGATGGCTATAGTGTGATTAAATATAGTGGAGTTACGCTTGTGTTGGAAACAACACCTATATCTGGTACCAAGGACAAAAATAAAAATTACATGAAAATGTCACAATTTGGAACCATAAAAAAAATATGGGAGTTTGATTATATAACATCACAAGTTCCAAATTTTCAATGAAAAATTGTTGATAATAGGAGTGTACAAAAAATAATGAAGTTTTATTTTTCAAAGTCAATTTTAGTAAAGAAAGGTACATAGATGAACTATTCATAATTGAATCATTAGAAATAGAAGTATTTGATTTATAAAATTCTATAAATAGAAAATTTTAATATATTATTTTTAAACTAAAACCACTATATAGTCAACTGAAATTTCCATTGAGGAAAACACTTTATTTATTATGTCGTAATTATTTCATGGTAGTTTAAATATAGAAAAGTTTTGTATATCCTAGGAGTCCTCAATGAGGGGATTTGGATACTTGATAGAGGTTAAAAATCCATCCTCACATTATAAAAAAATAGTGTTAATTGAATAGGATAAAGGTTATTTTAATATAAAACGTGTTTCCTCATATTAATATGTGTTCTCTATTAAATTTTCATAATCTAAATCAAATATTTAAATACTTTTTCGTATTTTTAATTCTCCACATACTTATTCTACTAATACTGATAAGAAAAATATTTACAATGCTAAAGATGAAGAAGTTTTATAAGGGAAACAATATATGGTTAAAAATATATTGGAGCTTCATAGCATGATAGTCAAAATAAAAATTATTATAGTGAGAAGTAAAGGAAAAAAAATTAAGGTTGGAGGTAATGAACACGACTATCCTATCGACCACAAAAAATACATTTCTTAGTTACAAAGAGGTTAATATATAATTTAATGTGTTCATTGATGTATATATGTTTCATGGTATTTTTTCTCTATTGATGCCAATAATTTGGGAGACATTAGGGTAACATTATTATTTCCTTTATTTATTTTGCTAAAAATAAAATAATGGAATTTTTATTTACTCTTTATTATCCCTTGAATAGTAAAATTATATTAGATGAGTATGAAATGAAATTATTATTAATGGTCATTAAAATGGATCATAAATACTTTCATACACTTATCAAGAAGCATCATATTTGGGATGCTAATGGGAAGGTAAACCCTCACCCACCAGCTATATATGCACACATGATAAACCAATAAACAATGAATGCATTCATTTTCCATTACGAGGATGAATCATTTCACGTATATTCTAATTGGTAATATTGTATTTGATATTACATGTATTAATAACATTAATACATATTTTTTAATTATAAAATAGAAAAGGAGAGATGAAAATAAAAAGTGTGCATTATACTCAATTCACCCCTACCATAAAGCAAGTTTAGAGTACAATTCACATGAAAAAATGGTTCTCATTTAGAATCTTATGAAGTTCATTTATGTGGTATGAAACAATAACATAATTATATTCATTTTTTATTTTTAAATTTATTATTTTAAATCAAAATCCAATTCTATACCACATCATGTTCTATGGAAGGAGGATTGTGTAAATAAAAAGGGATAAATGGTATATGACAACCCACAAAAAGTATCGGAATCATCTGTAAATATGGAATAATATAAATTTCTTATGATTTACATCTTTATAATATAAAAAATAACACTAAATTTAAAATATTTTTTTATTTATCATAGGCATACAAATCATCATTGAAAATACATGATGAATAACTCCTTTTAGTTTCTTTGATGTGGCCCAAATAATGTGGTTGTGTTAGAGGCGAAGGTTCTGAAGTGTCACCTACAAACAATTATGAGAAAGCAAAGACACATGGGGGTAGAGATGAGAGAACAAAAGCAAGTAGGCACAAATAGATGCTCCAAGAGAAGATACTACTTATCAGTTTAGTTGTTAATTCCAATTTATATGAAGGGATCCCAGATATGAAGAAACACATAAACGATAACTATTCTTGAGTTGGTTCCTTAAAAAAACTACGTTGTACTTTATATAAATTATATATTCAAAGACTTGAATATTATTAAATACCATATCACATGATGTGAATTCTTCTGTCCCATTAATGGATGAAGACACAACTAATAATCTAGACTATTATGTTGGTAGGGGTGCAGACCCAAGTACATTTTAGTGCCACTAATGACATAGGCAAGGGGCCCCAGGCTAGTTTAATAGGCCCTTTGGTCCATGTAGTGTCTTTCAAGCCATATGGACTTCATGATATACAATTGAATTAGGTAGTTTATGTAGTGAGTCAACTCTTGGAGGGTGTGTGACCTATCTATGCTTGCCTAGGTCTATTAGTGTTGCTTACTTTTATTGCAACCTTCTGAACCATAATAAATTATAATACATTTATTATAATATTAATAAATTTATTGATACATATATCATAATATTAATAAATTTATCATAATATTAATAAATTTATTAATAAATATAATAGTATTAAAATAGTTTATTCATTTTAATTTTTTTTATAATTTACAAATTCTTAATAGTTATTTATTTCTATTAAAATCAAATTTTTTAATATTATTTTTTTAATTTTCTATAATAAGTAATTTATTATAATTTTTAAATTTATTTTTTATTTTTTAATTATCACTAGTATTTATCAGCACTAGCTTTAACACTTAAAAAAATAAAACTTATCTATTTCTTTCATTTTAGCACTAATAAATAAATCTTTTATTGATTTTTTCTACAAGCATTGATAAAAAATATTCTTATCCTTCAAAAAAAAAAATAGATCACAACACTCGATCATACCATTTACGATATTTCATAAGTCTGACTTCGTAGTTATATACATTGAATTTTTTTGATGAATTAGACCTCAAAAATGAATTATTATTATTATTATTTACTTTATTTAAGGATATCTTAGTTGATCTTGCATAGTCTTTAATTTCATTCATTATTCATCCCATCTTCTTGAATCCCACTCAACCTGTATGTGCATCGATTTCCATTGTTCTCCTATCAATCCACTATGATTAATTTGATCCCAAATTTTGTTGTTCTTACCTGAATATGTAAATTAAAATATATTTTTATAAATATATATATAACTATATTTTTTTATGTTCATTTTTGTTTTTGAAAATGGAATAATATTTATCTTATTATCCCTAGAAAATATTGTGAATTGGTATGTTGAATAAGTTTTGAAAAACAAAAGGGTTTCAAATTAATGTTTATTTTTTATTGATAACTAGGGGATTTTATGCCCACATTTACTTAATAAAATGGTTTTAATATAGATTTTATTATTTTTAAGGTATTGAATTTGGAGTATTTTTACCAATTTATGTATATATTGTTACATATAATTATAACAGTGAGTTACTTTTCTTATTTTAAGATGAAATAAAATGATATTGGTCTTATATCAATTCCAATGTTAATAAGTCATATAGAAAATTCTATAAAGATTATTTTTATAGAAATCTAATTAGAATATGTAATAAAATTATATTTATGGATTAATATGTTTTCTTATAAATATATTTGAGTCATTTAGTCATTATGACTTTATAATATTAAGCCTTATTTTCATATTCTCAATGATGTTTCATTAGAAAGTAGACTATTATTTTATTCATGTATTTTGAAATATGCTATAAATGAAATTTTTAGGTGACTAAATTGTTGTTTGATAATTATTCAATGTTTAAAAATCATTTTATAAATGCGTTAGTTTATTTTTCATGTGTGTGTTTAAATGTCATGCATTTAATTTTATTAGAAATAGCTACTTATGAGTAAACATATGTTTTAAATTCTCTAATTTAATGTTTTTAATATGAAAATTAATTATTTATGGGGTAAATGTTACCTATTATTTAGGCTATGTGATGAAAAGATTTAAAAAATGAATGTGTTGGTTCCACTTGGTCTAATACCCTGAGGGGGTGGGGGGCAGGGTGGGGGTGGGGGGTGAATTAGGTTATAACAGATTAAAACTTTCTCCTATTAGGATCTTGTTTCGTTGTTATAAAATACTCAATTCTCTCTTCCTATTGTAGAAATATATGAACATATATGAAATCATGTACTGGACACAACAATTTTTACTTGGTTCACCCTCACTAGGAAACGTCCATGGAGAATACAATGGAAATGTGCCGATGTACCAAATTAACTAAGGCTCACTGCCAATAATGTGTACAATGTTCGAGCTAGATCTTCTATGCCCATGCTCACTGCCTTTACAAGGTTTAGGGTCTTCTCACTGCATTACCAAGGTTTACTCCCAATGCCTCTTTATCTAGTTCACTACTGGTGGAAAGGGTCATCGTTTTCCTCTGCCTTCGCTCACTTCTCTTCGAAATAAATCCACACACAGTTTATTGACTTTTTGGTCAAACATAATTTAATAACTTGTAGGTCTCTTCACTTGCATGAATTCATGCATCCTCTACTATAGGTAGATGCTCTATTGAAGTTCTTTTTTCACCCGCATATGAAGTACACCTTACGGGGTACTTTTAGGTACTAGAAAAGAATTTCGCAAACAGATTTGAAGCTTTTACAAGCTTCCTTGTACAAATCATGAACAAATTGCTCCTCCCATGTACTGAGTACTGGGTTTAGTATGCAGATCTCCTTCTCTGTGTACCGCTATTTCTGCTGCAAACCTGCCTTTTTCTGCAAACTACATCTACCTTCGCAATCACATACCACTATTGCATACCAATTCCAAGAATCTCCACTACGAAACACCCTCTATCTGTGAACTATTCTCTGTTCATGGACTCTATTTGCCTCCACATAACAGAGCTCCCCCTCCATGTACTACTTGAGGAATTCTCCCTCTCATGTACCAGAGATTTCTCCTCCGTGTACCGATTCAACTCTTTTGCGTACCACAGTTCCCTCTATGCATACTGGACTTCCATTGTAGGTTAAGAAACCTCTCAAACACCTTTGTCAGATTTTCTTCTGCATGAACCACCTTATCCTTCGCGAACTCCCTTTGCAAACTTACATTGGTCTTAACCAAAATCCCGGATTAAAAATATGTTCTAATGATATTCAATCCTTATATTAATCGGTGCGATTAGTGATTTTTATATATGAAAAGATATCTTCAAAATCCGCTAATCCAAGATTTATAAAATCTTCAATCTAGCCTCCACTGAATATCGATCCTTATGCCATCGAAAACTACATGCCTCTACGAGAACCATTTTTCCTTCACTCCACGCACCATTTTGTAACTACGCGGTGATTTCTTCCTTTTGTAAACAATCACCCATCTCACATACCACCATCCTTCCACATACCATACACCCTACACCACAAACCCTCACAACGAACCATTTTCGGTTTCTCAAACTGCTTCAGCGTACCGTTCCCACTGCTCCATGTACCATTCCTGGAACATGGTATGCGGTCCATGCATTATGGTAAACGGTTCTCATTCTTTTCCAGTTTTCTTCAATGTTCTTGAAACCATTCATTCCTTTGAATAAATCCTTCCTTTTCCAACACTAAACTCCCAATTTTGTGGCCCAAACATTTGGAAAACACTGGGAAAATACGCCACCATAAAAACCTGTATTCAAAAAATACCATCCATACTCATTTGCATTCATCTGTCTTTGTTAAAAAACACAAACATACCCAAAACATACTGATAGAACACCTTGAGGTATTTTTTCCCAAAAATATCCCCCTTTGGGTTTATTGACAACTCTTCTCATAACAATGCTGCACATTTTGATACCTCATCAAAACTCCTTCCAACTCCAACCACCATTTGCTTCTCACGATTTAAAATAGTGATCAAGTATTTAATCAACACATACTCTAATCCCACATGAGACACGCTCGGCATGATAAACAAGAGTATAATGAAAATTTAATCAATGAATCACTTCATTGTTAGTTACCAACTACTGATACCATACTGATACATGGATACCAATGAGATGCTTTCATCACAAACCTCAGCCATAATGATATCTAATCAATGATCGATAACTTCTAGATTCATCATATTTAATGCTCCCCCTAAGTTACAGCTCCTCCAATAGCTTCAGCTCAGCTTCAACTCCCCCTATCTCGCTACTCCACTTTGTAGATTCTCCCTGTGTCTTTTCTCCCCAGGAATAGTCACACTTTCTCCCCCTTTTTCAACAAACCCGAAGGGAAATTCAAGGTTTTCTGCAATAGGGTAAAAAACACATATAAAAACATTAGGGAAAGATACATCATACCTCAGGGAGAAGGGATCCCACATCCAGACTTCTTCAATTGTGGGGATTCAATTGGACTCCTAGAGCCAATCGATGTCTTTCAAATGCTTCTTTGGACAAGGCATTTGTAAGAATATCTGCAACTTGTTGTTTTGGATGCACATACTCTAACGTCACAAGACCTTTCTCGATCTTATCCTTGATAAAATGTTATTTTATTTCATTGTGATTTGTCCTTGAATTATGGAATGGATTTTTGATAAGATTTATAGAACTTGAATTATCACAATGGATTCTGATCAAATATTTCACTTCAATTCCGATATCTTCAAGGTGCTGCTTTATCCACAATAGCTGCGTGTAATCTTGAGTAGACGAAATCTATTCAGCTTCTGTATTTCTCAACAAAATGCAATATTGTTTCTTGTTTAACCAAAAAATATACAACCCTCCAAGATAAAAGGAACCTCTTGATGTTTATTTCTTGTCATATATTGAACAAGCCCAATCCGCATATGTATATCCCAATAACTCTTACTGAGGTTTTTCATTGTACAATATGCCAAAATCCTTTATTCCCTTGATTCAAAGAATTATTTTTACAGAAATCTTGTGGATCTCTTTTGGATTGCTTTGATACCTCACTACTTTTCATGTGGAAAATACAATATCAGGCCTTGTCACTTTCAGGTACAAAATTTATCCAATGATTTTCCTATATTCCTTGATATTAACTACCTCGCCTTCATCATCCCGGGATAGTTTCAGTAGGGTTGCAACTGGAGTCTTCATATCTTTAGAATTATCCATTCCAAATCTTCTCAAAACCACCTTTGCATATTTATATTTAGAGATGAAAGTGCCATTCCTTCATTGAGTCACCTATAAACTAAGGAAAAATGTCAGCTCACCTATCATCGACATTTCAAACTCTCTTTTCATGAATTCAGAAAACTTTCTGCCTTGTGATTCATCTGATCAACCAAATATTATGTCATCGACATAAACCAGCACCACTATCCTTTGACTATTTCCATTTTTTAAATTCAGATTGTAATCAACTCCACCATACTAGAAACCGAGCTTCTTTATAAACTGATCAAGCCTTGAATACCATTATCTTGGTGCTTCCTTCAAACCATATAAATCCTTCTTCAGTCGACAGACTCTGTTATCATCTTAATGAATGAGAAATACATTATTATGCTCAATGTAAACTTCTTCTTCGAAAACTCCATTTAAAAATTCTGACTTGATATCCATATGAAAAACTTTAAACTTTATTTGCACAACTATGGCCAAGAATAATCAGATTGTCTCCATCTTTGTAATGGATGTTAATGTCTCATAAACATCTATACCCTATATCTGGGAGTACCCTTTGCACACCATTCATGTTTTTTTCGAATGAAAACACCATCTTCATTCATTTTGTTTCAAAAGAACCACTTTGTCCCGATATCACTCTTATATGCTGGTCTCGAAACAATTTACCATGTTTGATTCTTATCAATTTGGTCAAGATCTATATTAATTTCCTAATCCCAATTCTCATCTTCAGCTTCTTCACCAAATATTTTATGGTCCACTTGTGACAAGTATGATGCATGTCGTAGAGACTTCATCATTCTTGTCTTTATTGGTGCTGTCTGATCACAAATTACACTTTTCGTATCAATTGCTGCTCTTCTTTCTGGTCTTTGGGAAGACACTGATTTATTATCATCGTATGAGTCTTCTTATGAATCAACCTTTGGAGTTGGAACATCTCTATATCTACTAATCTCTTTATCACTGTCCTCCTGAGTCTGATCATGTATTTGCTAAATATTCTGTTCATTTTCTACTATAGTCACATCATGACTTTCAACTATATTTCCCATCCTGTTACTGAATCATTCATACTCTTTTCATTTCTTTGAGTATCCAAGAAATTTCCCTTCATACACATGGAATTCAAATTTCCTATGTTTCTCCTTATTGAGAATGAAAAATTTACTTTAGAATATTCGAAAGTACTTCAATGGTGGCTTCACAAACAACTTTGTTAGATTTCTTTGTTTTGGCTCTCAAAATATCTACCTCTTCAAGGGAAGCTTCTAATTAAGCTTGAAGATCAACTATTCCTTCAATTTCTCCTTCATTGTCAATTTCCTCTATTGTTAATGAATTTCTGACAAATGCCACCAAAGCCTCTATTTTATAATCCTTGTAGTCCTCTAACTCTTCTGCCTTAGATTCTTTTGAACATTCATCCTCTTTTGAAAGCAGATATTTCTTTTTAAATAAGTTTCTCCTAGTACTTCTTCTTCCTTTCTCATTTGATGAATACTTATTTTTGTGAATTTCATCATTTTATTCATGTTCTTCATCAAACATATGAGGACACTTTGCTACAAAATTCCCAATCATTCCGCATCTAAAGCATGCAAAAAGAAGTTTACCTTTGAACTTACCTTTTCCCCTTTGCATATTGGAAGAGATAAATGACATGTCATCATCCATATTGTCCTCTTCAAAACTATCCTCAACATATAGATTATTCATGTCCTTTAATTCCACTTCCTTAGACTTTCCCTTTTCCACTACATCGTTATCATCATTTCTCATTTCATATGCTACGGGGGTACTGTGTAGGTTATCAAGTGTCAACACTTTCAGGTCTTTTTCTTCTAACACTAAAACTTTCAGATTGAACTATGATGGAAGTTTCCTAAAGATAAGTTTAACAATATTTATATCTTCAATGATTTCTACAATACCCCACATGTCTTCCCCAACAATATTTATACTTTTGAAAAATGCATCAACAGACTCATTGGGAATCATTTTGAGATCCTCATAATTTTCCTATAGAACCAGCATCTTTGCTTCTCGAAATTTTGTGTTCCCTCATAAATTTTAAACAATTTTTCCAACATTGAATGTGATGTTTTACATGAAATCACCTTCATATAAATTTTATTTGATATGGCTCCCCCTAAAGCATTGATCCCTTTAGCATTATCATCCAACTCTATTATTTCAGCTTCTGATAAAGCACATCTATTAATGTCAGCAGATATTCCATGCATAGCTGTTGTGAAGACATCTATCCCTACTAATTGGAAGTAGTGATGCATTCGATTCTTCCATAGATGAAAATTATTTTCATCAAAGATCATAATTCCTTTATGAAATACCAACTCCACTTCTTCTTCTTGAGAGAGAAACACTAACTTTCAACCTTTCCCTCTGATACCAATTGTTGGGTATACTAGGTCAAATACCCTGAGAGGTGGTTGAATCAGAGTATAACAAATTAAAACTTTCTCCCATTTAGATCTTGTTTCTTTGTCAAAAAAATATCAATTATCTCTTCCTCTCATAGAAATATATCAACAGATATGAAATCATGCATGGGAAAAAATTATTTTTACTTGGTTCACCCTCACTAGGCTACGTCCAAGGAGCATGCAACAACAATGTGCTGATGTATCAAATTTACTATAGCTCACTACTAATAATGAGTACAATGTTCAAGCTATATCTTCTATGCACATGCTAACTACCTTTACAAGGTTTAGGGTCTAATCACCGCATTCCCAATGTTCACTCCCTAAGCCTCTTTCTATTGATCACTACCAGAGGAAAGGGTCATTGTATTCCTCTTCCTTCGGTCACTGCTCTTGGAAAGAAATCCACACATAGTTTATTGAATTGTTGGTCAAACACAGCTTATGGACATGTAGGTCCCTTCACCTGCATTAATTTCTGTATCCTCAACTATAGGTAGATGCTTTGTTGAAGTTCCTTTTTCACCCACAAAGGATGTCCAAATTCCCAGGTACTGATAGGTACCATAAAATACTTTCAAAAAATTATTTGTATCTTTCACAACCTTCCTTGTAAAAATCGTGAACCACTTTCTCCACCCATGTACTGAGTACCAGGTTTGGTACGCGGACCTCCTACTATGCGTACCGCTCTTGATGCCGTAAACTGCCCTTCATCCGTGGACTTCCTCTACCTTTGTGATCATGTACCACTACTACGTACTAATTATGTAAATCTCCTCTACAAAACACCCTCCATCTGTGAACTATTCTCTGTTTGCGGACTGTCTTCGCTTCTACGTAACGGAGCTCCCCCTCTGCGTACCGCTTGAAGAATTATCCCTCTCATGTAATAGATATTCCTCCTCCACGTACCGATTCAATAACTTACATGTACCTAACTTCACTCTCTGCGTACCAGACATCCTTTGTGGGTTAAGAAACCCTGCAAACACCTTCGGCGTGATTTCTTCTGCACGAACCACCTCAACCTCCGCGAACCTCCCTCTGTGAACTTCCTTCAGTTTTTACTGAAACCCAGGATCAAAAATATGTTCTAATGATATTAGATCACCACAGTAATTGGTGGGATTAGTGATTCTTATATAGGTAAAGATATCTGCAAAATTCGCTAATCCAAGATTTACAAAATCTTCAATCCAACCTCCACCGCATAATGATCCACATGCCACCACAAACTGAAATCCTCTATGTGAACCATTTTTCATTCAGTCCACATACCATTTTGTTCCTACACAGTGATTTATTCCTTCTGAAAATGATCAGACATCCCACAGACCACTATCCTTCCATGTACCATACACCGTATTCTGCATACTCTTACAACAAACAGTTTCCAATTTCATGAACCGATTCAGCGTACCATTCTCACTGCTCCGCGTACCATTCCCAGAACATGGTACATGGTCCCTGAATTATGGTATGTAGTTCTTATCCCTTTCTAGTTTTCTTAAACATTCTTCATATCGTTCATTACTATGAAGAAATCCTTCCTTTTCCAACACCAAACTCTCGATTTTGAGGCCCAAAAATTTGGAAAACACTGGGAAACTACGCCACCTTAAAATCCTATCTTCGAAAAACACTATCCATACACATTTGAGGTCATCTGTCTTTCTTAATAAACAAAACCACACCCAAAACATACGGATAGGACACCTTGATAGATTTTTTCCCAATAGAATGTAATTTGTTTTACAAAAATGTGGGTTTTTTGGTTAAGATGAATTAACTTATGATTTTATTTTGCATTAGGTAATGTTTGGATATTTTATTTGTTAATTATAGGGAGTGTTTTTATTATATTAACCAAATTTTAGATATTTTTTTTGGAAACCATTAGGGTTTTATTATTTAAAAACATTAATTTGGGACCTATTTTTTATAATATATATTTTGGTTGGGTCTCTATTTTTTTGATATGATTAAAATTTTCCTTCCATGTGAATGTATAAAATTACATGAATTATTTGAAATACAACCCATGAAAAATAATAATCAGTTGATGACCATGAACACCATGATACTCTATAATGAAATAAAAATAATATTTTTCAATATATTATAAAACGTAGGATTTATATATTAACGCACAACTATGTTTACACATACATACATAAATAATTATAAAATTACACACAAATATTTAATTTGTTTTCATATCTACTTATATATACATTATATGCACACCTTCTTTATATGTATTTATTTTCTAAAATATCACTATTATTGAACTAAATAGGATGGATATGAATAAAAAATGGATGGTTTCCAATCTTAGGAAAAAAGTGTACGAGTATTGGGATAAACAGTTCATCATGTATGAAGGAGAACCCACAAATTTTTTTATCAAATATTTTTTGTATGTTTACATTATTATTATTAAAAAATAATTTTTACATTGAGTTTGGAAAAACATTGGATCTATCATGGACTAATTTGATGTAATAAAATTTGGACATAACATGGAGAAAAACTGGATGTAGCTTGTTATTGAGATAACACTATGGTTTAAAAATCATATGATATCATTACTATTGTAATTGATAATTAATATTACATTGAGAAAATGAAATTGAAAATTGAATAAGACCTTTAAAATTATCCAAAGATGCGTGATAAGTCATAGATATGTGGAAATATGAAATTGTATATTGGTTATATTAAATATAAAACATAATCAACCATACTCAATCTATATAATTTGAATGTTGGTAGAAGATAGAGGAAACCCATCTTTAAAGTACTAATTTTTAATTCCCTGACACTAAACTACTTATCGATGTCCTAGCCAAAGAGATACTATTACCTCTGACATGCCTCTCCATATACTAGAGGCTACTGACTAATAGTGGTTTTCTAAGGTGTTACTATGGGTATTTCATACCCTAACATCATTGTAATTAGAAATAGTGGAAATAATTGAACATCATCCATGACATGAACTGGCCCAGAAGCATTGTTACTCTAATACCTAAGCTAGCACTGACATAGCCCAAAGGGGATTCCCAATCCACATGAGTTGGTGACTAGCACCTAGCATCCTACAAGATAAAGGTGGGAAAAAGTTTTCCACAAAAATAGTGGAATAAAAAGATACAAGTCAGTGTGCTAAAAATAAAAATTCAAAGGGAGAATAGTACCAAAATTCAAATAGGAATATAAACTCAAATTACTTCCACAAACTATTATAAATAGAAATATAACAGATCAATCCCCAATGGACATAATACTCCAAGACTAGTGATCAAAAACCAGCACTTCTAATAAGTTATTTTCCATTACTAAAACCTGGAATAAGGAAATATACAAAGACATAAAGTCATAGGTAGGGTGTGAATTAAAATAATAGCAGGGTCACACAAGGAATTCCATAATAATATTCCACATTAATTTATGAAATAATGATTTCTATTTTAAATAAACTGGAATTAATGTAAAAAGTAATATTTAAAACAAATAATTATTTACATTTCAATTGATAAAAATATTTCAAACAATGGATTAATAAAAATTCTATGTAAAATGACAAGGATTATGTAAAATAGTTTATAAAAAATGGAATATTCAAAATAATAAAAAATGAGTAACATAGTTATATTCCAAGAGGTAAAATAGTTCTATGTTAAGGGATACTCACAAAATCTAACAGACGATCACAATAATATGTGTACCCACATCCATCAGACGTTGGTAAAAGAGGACTCATCACCCTCCCATCAGGGATGTGGCCTGCTGCACTATGTTTTGTTATAGTTGTAAAGTGTCAATAAAGTGTTTTACCAAATAACTCCCTAACTAACTAGGCTTTAATATTATAAAAAAACAATAAATAATGATAAATTTATCTCAAATCGGTTCAAAATACAATTAACCCATTTCCAATGTCAATATTCCAATGTCCATTTAAAAACCAAAACTGATTTTTAATTTATTAATTCCTTTTTCAAAGATAAAAACAAAAAAGGTTCTTATCAAAACAATTTAACCCATATTTCTCAAATAAATATTTGAAATCAATTTCATAAATAAATTTTACAATTTAATTCCACAATTTAATTTCACAATTTCTATCAATTTTCAAAATCACATCCCCATTCATTGGAATTGGGGGTTTTACCCATGCTGCAAGACAAAGAAAATTCAAATCCATATTCTATGGAAATTGAGTTTTAAATAATCCAATTTAAATAAATTTAATTTAGATCAATAATTTTAGGGTTAAATCAATTGTCCAATCCTAAATGAAATCACATACCGAAAAAAATAGATCACATCTCACAACGTCCGTAAAGGGAACATCCAATGAAGAACGTTAGAAACATATATCTAAAAATAAAACATATATTCAAGATCTAAAAATGGAGATCATATCCTCTATCAACATTGAGATCTATCAATCCCTAATAAGGATAGAGGACGAGAGTGGGGGAGAAGGAATTGAGAAAGAGTTCTTACCGAGAAAGGATCAAATGATTATAGCCTAGCTTCACTCCACCCTGGAGAGGGTTTGGATGAGCCAAAATTGATTATTGGGAGATCCAAACACCAAAGAAATTTTTCAGACCTAAATTAGGATTGAGCAGGGGTCTAAATGGGGGTTAAATTTTTTTTAAGAATTTTTGCAATTAAAAATTCAATGTGCACAGTTTCCTGGAGGGGGATGCACAGTTTGTCAAACTATATTCCCTAACTATGTGCCCCACTAAAGTAGTGAACAATTTATAATAGGGTAAATGGTTTATCAAATAGTGTTACATCCACACAAACTCTCAATTCTTGGGATTTCATGGGTTGCACTAGAAGGGCATACAGTTTGGGAAAACCATGTTCCAATTATGCACAAACCAAGAGCATTCACATTTTTTCAAAATTTAACCCGAAGCACCCCTAAAATAGTTCCAACAAAATCATGATAAAAAAGGCTTTATATTTACCTGAAAATTGAAAGTATATGTTTTAAAATCTACACCATAGAAACTTTCTATCACTAGAATGCATGTTAATAAGATTCCATGTCAAAAAGATGAGGCCATTTCTCTCTCATTAGTTCCTATATCTCCTACGTCTGTTTAGTATCAAAACAATGATACCAAAAAAAAATCAACCAAATGTGTCATCCTCCCACAAAGTACCTTGGTTTCAAAATCAACTATCCCGATTGGATGCTCAGTCACGAATAAATTCGGCTCGAAATCAAGATCACTCCAGCATAGAAAATGAGATAGATTATAAAGATACTTCCACATCTAAGATACATGGAACACATTACACATTGACATCAGTGTTGGTAGAATATATAAGTGGTACAAAACTTTCCCCACCAACTTAAAAACATCTAAAGTTCCAACGGAATGAGTATCCAACTCTCTATGCCTCCCATATCATCGATGACCTTAACATGATGAAACTATTTGGAACACCTAGTCACTATATAAAAATTACAGTGGTCTGTGAAGATGATTATCATAACATTTATACCAGATATATACTGTCAACATTATCTGATGAATCAATTAAATATTTGATGTTGTCTCTTGAACTAAACTTGGTCCAACCAAGGAACTTTCACTGATATCTGACCGACACAATAGATACTTTCAAGGATGACTATATAATTCCTCAAAGTGCTATTATAATCATGGAACAATAATTATTATTATATAAAAACTCAACAAGTTGTAATTTTTAATTCCAAGCCCTAGTAATGTCATGGACGCATACATGAATCATATTCTGAACAATATATATATCCCTCTCTATCTATCCATCAGACTATATATGGTTTACTGTACACATATGAACCTAAGATCCTAGTGCCTCCCAAAGGCCTCTCAAAATGAGATAAGTAAAACAAGTATCCCAATCAGATACTATAGATGATGGAACTATATAAAAATGAACAATATATTTCACATAGATATTTCCCATTTTAAAAACTTTGGTTGTACCAAGAATGGGTAAAAACTGAGCCGATTTAGTCATCCAATCAGTCAAAATACATTTAACATTATTCTTTTTATGGGTATTATGAAATCCCACTAAAAATTCCATAGAGACCTCATCCCAATTCCAAGTTGGTATTGAATGTGGTTGAAGAAAACCCAAAGGACTATGGTTCTCGACCTTGTTGGCATGTATAACATTGAGAGACAAAATCTGCAATGCATCATCACATACTTGAATACTAGAATCATCACAACATATCATAGAAAATATTCATGGTTCCTAGGTGAAATGACCCTAGGAATTATAGAAATCCCCCATAACATATTTTCATACGGCTATGGGTATAGAAAAATGATTTTGAAACCATAGAATACCCTATATAGAGAATAGCCACTCAAAAAAATCTCCCCACCATTTAGAGAGTCTCTAATGCCGCAATACTCATCATTAAGTTACTGTTCCTAATAAATCATCTTGACATGATTTAAGTTCAACTGAAAACCAGCCAAAAAAATCTTAACCCATGATTCCTAGACTCCTATATAATAATAGGAAAAAATATCGATCATGTTACACTCTTATAATGAATCTTTCATGACTTAGGGAAGAAGTTTTCTTCTCAAAGAAACTGCAATGACATTCCATTTCCTAGGGGTACAAACATTAAAAAATTCAAAATACTTTAGGTATTCCACCCAATGCCTCTCACATAGATTCAAATATTTTGTAGAGAAGATATGACTAAAGATCTTGTGGTTGGAATACATGATTTTTTTTCTGAAAAGGTAATGCCAGCAACTCTTATGTGCATGAATAACAGATTCAAGTTCAAGGTCACAGGTCGAATAATTATTCTAATGTGGCATAAGATGATGAGATCCATAAGAAATGATGTGATCACCTTGCATAAGATCACAACCCAATCTTGAACCTGATGCATCATAGAAGATCACATAGCTCTACCCAGCCAATAGAATAATCAACACCAGTGCAGTTTTAAAAATAAATTTCAACTTGAAAAAAATAACTTTGAAATTTATCATCCAAAGAAAACTTTACTCCCTTCCGAGCCAGAGCTATAATGAGAGAAGATAACTTTGATAAAACTTTACAAACTCTTGATAATATCCAACTAAACCCATGAATATCTGAATCCTAAAAACATTTTGTGGGTTCTCCGATGTCACAAAAACTTTCACCTTTTTAGGATCAACTAAAATAACATGTTCTAACATTACTTTTCCCAAGAAATTAACTTTCCTAATCCATAAATCACATTTTGATATCTTGGAATATGGTCACTGTTTTTTAAACAATTCCAAAACTAATCTCATATGATTCATTTGATCCTCCTAATACATAGAGTAAACAAGGATGTCATCCAAAAATACCACAATAAAAGTATCTTTATAATCATGGAAGACCATATTCATTAATTCCATGAAGACTATAATAGTATTTTTTAGACCAAATAGAATAATAAGGGACTCATAATTGATGTAACGTCCCCAAAAGGTAGTTGTATGAATGTCATATTATTTAATTCACAAATGGTGATAAATAGATCAAAGATCAGTCTTCGAAAACCTGTTATCCACTTTTAACAGGTCAAACAAATCATCAATATGTGGAAATAGTTAATAGTTCTAATCTATAACTTGATTTAATAATTAATTAATAACACAAAAGAAAAGTGACCCATCTACTTTCTTAATAAAGATAACTAGCACCTCCCATGGTGACACACTTGGGAATATGAATACTTTATCTAAAATATCACCTAAATGATTCTCAAAATATTTCATATTAGATGGTTCCATGTAGTAATAAGTAATATAAATCGAATGTGTACCATGTATTAAATCAATAAAAAAATATACCTTCTTTTCTGGTGGAAACCTAGAGAAGTCAGAAGGAAAGATTTAGGAAACTCAGTGATGAATGGAGGGATACCATCACCTAAATATTCTTGATCCAGATCAAAATAAATCATAGATATCACTTCCCCAAAATATAGATAAAAAGGCACAACCCTACTTGTTCTTATGGATCATTAATCTTGAAATACATGACACACCATATCAGGTGAATTAAAAGAGACCCACTAAAGGTTTCATTCAATTTAAGATTTATTATAAATGATCAAATCTATCCCAAATTTGTGTTTAATTGGATTCAAATTAAGACCTTAAAAATACCAAGAAAGATCAATATTTGATAAAGAGAAAACACAATAAAGACAGTGAAGACCCTGCTCTATTTTCATTTAGATGGGTGTAGTAATATCCATTGAATAAGATAAAATCTACATAAGAAGATTAAGAAAATTCAAAATATGAGTTGAAATAAATGAATGAGATGCACCCATATTAAACAAAGCAATCAATGAAGATGAATAAATAGTGATGGTAACTCTCATAGTTTCTAGACCAGTTTCTTTTCCCTATGGCGACTCGTCCATTGTGTGAATATGATTCATTCCGGATTCCTATGGTTTTAAACCCTTTTCCTTGAAAAATTTTATTTCACAATATAAATTCTTGGAATAGATGATACCATGCTGATATGGGGAGAATAATAGACATGATATAACTTTTTCAAGTGACCTAAATGTATACAATAACTATATAACTTGGGTGCCTTAGTGCAAACCCATTTTGAGTGCCCAGGATTTCGACATTGGTAGAAAATAAAAGGGAATTTTCTAGGAACTATAAGATGTCTAGAAGAACCATACTATTGAGAAACACAATGAGAATCATCACACTTTATCTTTCCTTCAAAGGAAGTCAAAGAACTTCCATTAGGAGCAAATGGAACACCCAAAAACCCTAAATTTCCATCCAGGACCATATCAACCATCAATGCTCTATTATGAACATATTCATAAGAATTATGATTCAATAAGAAAACATGGGAATGAATATTATATTTAATTTACATCTCAAACCATCAAGTATTCATCTTCTCATTCGATACTATCTCAGGTGTGAACTACACAAGCTCAGTAAAGTGATTTTCATATTATTTCATAGTATTTTCATCCAGATTGAGTTTAAAAAGATCTATAGTGTTTCCCAACACCATTAAATATGGATTGATCTAGTCAGATAAAACATATTTAAAATACTTCCACTCTAAGCCCCCATGCTTCTTTTCCATGACCATGGTGTCCCACCATCCCTTGATAGGTCCTTATAGATTGAAAGTGTCACATTTTACCTTTATAGAATTAGGAATTTCTATGAACTCAAATAGAATATCAATCATTCTCAAAAAATCCTAACCCGCTTGAGGATTATTTGAGCCTTGGAATGTTGATGGATTCCAGAAAAGGAATTACCGATCATGAATCATTAATTCATCCCTATGAGGTTCCATAAATGGATCTTGAATGGGAACATGTGTAGGTTCATATCCCATAACTTGGACAACACAAAAAATAACTTCAACCATATTCGAGTCAATGGGAGGTTTTTTTATGGATGTTGTTCATCGAAAACTTATTCCTAGATCTAACTCACATGTCTTATGAGAGGCATGTTGCTGCACAACATTAGTAAACGAAATTGAATATTTCAAAATTTTTACAAAATATAACACTCAAATAATAGCAATAGGGAAAATTAATCCAAACTACTAGATAAGAAAGATTTTGGTTTCAATTAATCTAAATCAAAAGTAGGGAAAAGACTAGAAATAACCGTGAAGACATCTTTCCGAAACCACCCCTGGTGACTAAAGGCTCATTAAGATGAGATATGGAAAGACACTCAATCCTAACTACCTATTATGTCCTTACTATATTACACACAATTATACTAACATCAGAGAAATATTATTAACCTACACCTTTTATACAACTTTTTCATGAACCAGACCGAATACCTTGGTACTCTGATACCTGATCTGGGACTGACATGGCCCTAAGGGTGTTCCTGATCCCCATGGGTTGGAAAATAGTACCTTACTTCATAAAAGACAAAACTGGGAAGGATTTTTCCACACAAACAACAAAAGAAACTGATACAAGCCAATATTCTCAAAATAACACTCCACAAAGAGAACAATACCACAAGTAAATTAGGTATTTAAACACAAAGTAAAACAAAAAAGTACTAGAAATGGAAAAATAACAACCCAATACCAAATAGAAACAACACTGTAATCCTAGTGTTCCACAACCACCACCTCCATGTGGTGTTTTTACCTTGCTCAAACATCGAATAAGGAAATATACGAACACCTAAAGGCACAGGTATGGTGTGAGATAAAATCCTAGTAGGGTATCCAAAGGATTTTATAATAAGATTCAATATTAGTAACCAAATAATACTTTTAGTTTTAAATAAACATGCATGACAGTACAAAATTATTTTTAAAAAACCATGATTCCCATTTAAATTTAAAATAATATTTCTAATAATTTCTTAATAAACATTTTATATAAGAAATATTTTTATAATTTCACAAGTCATATGTACAAAAATTAAAAAAATGGAATATATCAACATAATCACAAATGAGAAACATTTTAATCTTCCAAGAGGTAAGAAAGTTCTAGGTTATGGGATCCTCACACAATCAAATAGGTGATCATAGAAATATGTGTACACGTGTCCCTAAAACACTAATAAAAGAGGAATAATCACCATCCCATCAAGGATGTGACATGATGCAGTATGTTTTGTTAGAGTTGTAACGTATCAATAGAGTGTTGTCCCAAATGACTCACTAACTACCTAGGATTTCATGTGCTCAAAAAACAATCAATAATCATCAATTAATCTTAAAATAATTCAAAATTAAATTTACCTATTTCCCATTTCAATATTCTAATTTCCATTTAAGAACCAAAATAGGTTATTAAAGAATTCGTGGCTTTTTCTAAAATAAAATGAACCAAGGTTATTATAAAAAAATTTAATCCATATTTCTCAAATAAAAATTTGAAATCAATTTTAAAAATTAATTATACACATTAACTAAACAATTTAATTTCACAATTTTCATCAAATTCTATAATCACACCCCTATTCATTGGAATTTTGGGTTTTCCCCAAAACATCATTCCAATGAAAATCGAAATTCCAATTTGATTTTAATTATTATTTTCATAAAGTAATTGAAATAAATTTAATTTATATCAATAAATTTAGGGTTAAATCAATTTGAAAATATTAAATGGAACAACCTACTGAAACAAAGAGATCACATCTCACAATGCCCATAATAGGAAACTCTAATGAAGAACATCCACAAAACAGATTTAAGAATAAAACCTAGATTCAAGATATAAAAAATACTGAGATCTACCAAACCCTAAGGATGAGAGAATAAGAGAGTGTGGGAGAAGTAATAAGGAATGATTTTTTTTTTGGGAAAGGATCAAAAAATGATATCCTAGAATTGATACACCTTGGAGAGGGTTTGGAGGAGCCACAATTGGTTCATGGGATCTCCAAATACCTTGTAAATCACCCAAACCTATGTTAGGGTCGAGTGTGGGTCTAAATGGGGGTTATGTAATTTTTTTATGAATTTTTAGAACAAATTTTTTTTGAAGGAACAATTTCCTAGTGGGGGATGCATTTCTTGTCAAATTGTGATCCTTAACCTTAAAACCATATAAAGGGGTGAATAATTTATACTAGGTGAGTATATAGTTTTTCAAACTGTCCCCCCAACCCAGAAAACCCTCCCTACCTGGGTTTTCATGGTTTGTGGTAGTAGGTTGACCAGTTTAGGAAAACTGTCTGCCAACCGTTCATATCTCGAGAGCCTTAAATTTTTTTCAAAATTTCACCTGAAGCACCCATAAACGATTCCCAACCAAAGAATAATCAAAATATGGGTTGATGAGTAACCTAAAAAAGTAGCATGATGTTATAATGAATAGTAAAAAATATTCAGAGTATGCATAAATATGAATGAAAATTTTTATAAAAGATTTATTACTATAAAATATGAACTCATGATCCAATTTATAAAAACGAACCACACAGTAGACTGATCACATAAAAAATAGATAAATGAATAAAATACAAGAGGCTCTACTACCATCCCGTAACTATAACTTAAACATAGTCTCTAGAATCCATCCATGATATCCCACTCAATTGTGCAACACTGAACATTCACCCAACCCAATCTTGAGATTAACAAAGTTTATTTGGGTGCCCATGTTCCATAGATTACTGAGAAGGGTGTGATTATAACTTTATAGGGGACCACTAATGTTGTCCCACATATAAAAGTATTTGAGTGTATATTCTATATGATATTATCTATAAAATAAATAAATAAATTATAAATGCATATATAAAATAAACTCCCATGATCCCCTAGTTCTAATGTGACACTCAATGTCTCTATCATGTCACATCAATTACCTAAGGTGACAAAGTCATTCCCTAAAACTAGTATCTAAACATGAAACCTTCTATGGCTAGTGATGTAGTGTCTCAGAGCATATGAAACCATCTAGGGAATATACCCATCACTATAACATAAGAAAACACCCGGGGGAAATATAAAATTCCACATAATATATGAGAAATTCCATTGGGAAATATATCTATCCAAGGAATAAAGTTAAAAACACTCAGGGCATCCTCTATCCTAGAACCATGATGGATATCATACACCAATGGGTCACATACTATACCCAAATATAGATGTTAGGCCATCATTACCCAAGGTTTATATCCCTATCCTGACACCTAAACCATCACTCACAAGAAATATACACATAAACATAAAAAAAGTTACATATGGATAAAACATACTCTATAACTAGATATTATTTACACCTAGGGTATCCACCTTGGACCCTCCATTATATCACATTCATATATATTATTTAGTCATAGGCACACTATATTTTTTAAATATATTATCCAAAAACAAAATGGTTGTCCTTCTACCCAAACTTGGTATACATTGTATAGGATGGACTCACAAGATACTAACCTATCATTGTTGTTATATCTATATCAGGATCACATTATGGATACTAGTTCTAATAAAAAACTCAAAAATCATCACTAAAATGAACCATACCAATATGGGGTCAAAATTTCAATAGGGAACCAACTTAGGTTTTCTAGTCCACATCATGACATATACACCTTATATGGATTCTATTATCAATTTCTCATCTTTTTGGTCAACATCCTTTACACATAGCGTAGAACATCTCATGAAATTATCCTAATCATGTCACAATATCATTGATATCATAGGAAAAGAAATATTGGTAAAATTATAGAGATATGATATAAATCCAATCTCAAACCCAAGGCTAACTCACCTAGGTTCTCACATAACATCATGGGAGGAATACTCTCCCAACTATCAAACCCCATTTTCAAATGGATCTACGTCATCTCATAATCCGATCATGTATCACCCTGATATTTTTAAATGTGAAAATTATATCTGATAACGTAAAGGACATTAAATACTGATTTTATCTTACATTATAGACAACACTCAATTTATCTTACGATACAACCAATAAAGAGTTTTTTTAAAAGCATGCATTACACATTAGACCGAGTTTTACCGAACAACAATATACTATTAATATTATAATTTAAAAGGAAAATAATATCATATACATTAAATTGGTGGTTATTAATAAGATTAACTAAATTATGAAAATATATGGTTGAATTCATTAGTTACCAATTAATTAGAAGTTAATATTAAAACCAACTGAATATAAAGAAAATGTTTTTATAAAAACTATTTTTTTCTTCGAAGATGTTTTATACTAATATATTAAATTAATTACTACTAGTGAATGATATTATATAAATTTTTATATATATTATATTTTTAATCATTTTTTTAAATTCATCAAATATATTTTATAGTCATAAGATAAGAACAAACCCTATTTTATGCATAAAAGATGATTTTTTTGAAAGGTAGTTTTACTGCATTATGATGGTGCACTTGTTTTAAAAATAAAATTTGAAAATTTAAGAAAATTAAATTGAAAAAATACAGTTTATTATGGAAATATTAATTTCAAAATTATCATAGTGTGATTTTTTTTTGAGAAGTTTCATTTTTTGACGAATAGTGAACAATATTGAATTTTAATTGAAAAATGACTTTTCATCTAAATAATTTATAATTTTGAATTATATTTTAATTTGATTTTAAAGTAAAATTATATAAATTATTGATATATTAATCTAATATATTTCATTAGAATCATTTTCCTATAGATTTTTTTATATCAAAAAATTTCAAACTTTTGAACATTTTCATTCTAAAAAAACCAGCTTTCATGTCATGCATACAAGACTAATTTTAAATTAAAATTTTCCACTTAGGTTATTTAAATTTGAAAATATGGATTAAATATTTTTAATCAATATAATTTACAATGTATAAAGTGGACAAATTAATTTTTTAGAAAAGTCATTTTTGAAAATATGTAAAATTAATTATAGTGATTAAACTAAAAAACGAGTATACTTAGTGGTTAAACATAGCTTATAAGGTGTAAAAAATTTCCCAAAACTTGAATAACACCCATTTTATAGACATATTTGGACAATTATTACCTTATTATCTAATTTTATAATATTTGGGATAATTTTACATGAAAGTGACCCATATAATAAATTAAATAAAAAAAGACTAAAATTTACCTTTCTTACTTTAAATTTTTATAAATCTTGGGGGATTGGGAAAACCACATAGGTTAGGTTATAAATATTATTTTGGAATATTAATGGGTTATTTTCATCTCAAATTTTTATATTTAATTTTTATAGATGAATTATTTCCATAAAATTCTTAAGAAACCCCAATATAGTAATTATTTAGTTAATAATTAACTAAAATAAATAATACTAAAAATATTAAAAGTTAAGTAAATTGAATACATTGTTGTATTAAATTAATATTTTACATTAATATATCATGTTACAATGTTTTTTAATTAATGTATTCAAATTAAATCATTTTCTTGGTGTTTCTAAATTTAAATTAAACAAATAATGTCAAAATTGACATTAATGTTATTTTATATAATATATATTTTATTATATGTTTTTAAATTAAAAATATCATATATTATGTAAGGTGATTTTTAAATATTAATAAATATAAAATATGTTACATTAATGGTATAATTTAGCTTTTATAGTTAACATATTTATCCCTAAATATCTAAAAGATTATTGGCACAAGTAGGGTTAAAGAAGTATTTTTTCACATTACATGCACTAATATTAAAATTAACATCCAACACATGTGATTTTTATTTTATGATTAAGAATTAGTTTGTATAATAAGTTGGTATAAATTATATAATAAGTCTCACTCTAATTTATTTTTAACGAAGAAATTAATTAGTCTAGAAAACTAGTTTCCATAATGAAAAACCAAAATGGTAAAAAATTGGGAAACTTTGAACTTAAGGAAAGAGATGTCTAAAAAATGTGTTATAATGAGTTTTGGAGGCATGTCTCAAAAATATAATTCCAAATACCAATTATTTATCAATATTAGTGCTATTTTAGGTAATATTACATTCCAATAGTGAATAGTTTTTAGTATTTATAAGAATGTCACTCTTCCACTATAAAAAGACACCCACTCTCCCCACTTCTGCACACATATGAAGCCATTTGGAAAATCCAAAATATGAAAAAAAATTCCCAAATTCAATCATATCTTTCGATAAGACTTAATTTGGGCATAAATAACCCTTTTATGGTTTTAATGAAAACCTAAGGAGGATACCTGAAGAAGAGGTAATGTTCTTTTAGAAGAGTTTTTAATTTATTTCCCTCTCTACCTCATTAAATTATTTTTATATCTTTATTATATTAAAAAATTATTATGTTATATATAATAATTTGTTTTAATATTAATGGTATGAACAAAAACTACACAACTTCTATAAAATGGATAATGAAATAATCATTCGTGTGTATGGTGGACTACCGCCTCATGAGCTCATGTCATTTGTTTTTCCATCACTACCTTTAAAAGTTGGGAATAACGATGGAAATAAGGTTTATTATATATATATATATATATGGTTTTTATGAATTTATTATGATTCTTCAATTATTATATAACACATACCTTCATGTTTTCCATTTTTTGGGAATATGATAATGTTGTTTGTGTGTACAGCAGATTACCAACTCGCGAAGTAATGTGATTCATTCACACTTTACATAGAATGTATTAAGGTTGGGTGGAATAATAATATGCATTACATATGATATAAAAATTATATCTCTATTATATAATACATATATATATATATTTATATCAGTGACTCTTCTTTTTTTCTTTCAATATGATAAAAAAATGGAAACATCATTCATTGGTACGAATGACCTACCATCTAAATGAAAAGTGAATTTCATTTCCTATTACTAAATTATATAGATTAATATAAATACTTATATAATTAATATATATGATATTTAAAGCATGTTTTAAATTATTTATATGATGAAATCATGATCTATGTAAGAGGAAAAAAAAGTCAAAACATATATGAAAACAATGCGCTTATTATCCAAAATGCATCTTTAACATAGAATTGTTAATCAAAAGGAAATATAAGGTCATAAGGAAATAATATATGGTATTATATATATTATTATGTTTCTGTAATATATATTTAATAAACATATATTTACTATACACAAGATTTTGATGAGTATGATGGAAGTCGTGATTTAAGGTAAGGGTTTTTTCTTATCTCACTTTTATTTCTGTGAGATGTATTCTATATTCACCACTTATTTTTATTTTTTTGTGTATATAATAGCCATATATGTATTTTATTTTTATTATCCTGAAATTAATTGTGAATTATATATCCACTTGTGGATATCTCTTTCATGTGGTTTACGGTTTCAATGTTACCAAACGATACAAGTTTTTTTCCCCAATTCGCCTTCTTTGAGATGTTTGTTATGATATACACCTATCTTCTTTTATTATGTGTATATTCTTAAACATTAAAATGTTATATAATGAATATATTTATTTTCATGTTATTATAAATTTAATTTAATGATATTTTTTCATGGGGACTTTGATTCCAAGTTACCAAATTGGTAAGAGTCATTTGTTACAATATCATCATTTATCCGAATTGTGTATGATTAAGTATCTGTTGTTTAAATATTTTAAATATCATGAATCATATTATACTATGGTTATTCATGATAATTTATATTAATTTTACCATTCAACCACACTTTTTTACTTAAAAGTTTTTGGAAAGTGTTTTATGAAAACCTGACTTTATTTCTCTCTTTAGTCAAGAATTTGTTTTCTTTCCGAAACCATGTTTTATAAAAATATTTTTAAATTATATTTTAAGCTCATTTTAAAATAATAGGATATTTAAAATGTTTGATGTTTAAGTTTTTTTTAAAAATTATATTCAAATATTCCTTTTATATGTTTCAAAATATAATTTAATTGAAAAATGTTTTGAAAATGTTTTCTGTTTTTAAAGAAATAGATTAAAAAATGGGTTTTTTCACAAAAATTTATTAATGGTATTTTAGTAATATTTCCATTAATTAATCTCAAAAACCACTTTTATTACTTATCCTCAATGAGGGACGTTTTCTAATGATACCATCATCATTATTCTCTTTATGGATTAATATTGATTTAAGGATATTGTTATGGAACCTGTTTCTATTTCCACAAATCAATCATGTTTTAGTGAGATTGTTATAAAACCAATTTATTTTATAAGTTTTAATAATGTTTGAAAGTGATTTAAATGATACCATTTTATTTTCCATGGGTTAATCAGGTTATAAAATAATAATAAATCTTTCTATTATTTTTATGATGAAAGATCTATGTAATCTATTCATGTTTTGTCTCGCAGACATATTATATGATGGGCCGAACCATATAGTGTCAGGTGATCCCATTAAAAATTTTATTAGGGGGAATCCTAGATAGAACTGAGTTATACTATTATATATTATATGATGGGGTATCCCAGATATCACCAATTGATCCCATTATAGCTTATATGTTGGGGTGGCCAGATAATACCAAGTGAGCCCATTACAACTTATATGATTGGGTGACCTATATAGTATTGGGTGATCCTGTTATAGATTATATGATAGTGTGGCCTAGATAGTGATCCAATGGAGTAATTATTACATTGGATTTCATCTATATGGTTTTTTTAATTAGAAGGGTTTTGAAAGGGTTTTATTAATATGATTCTCCAAGATACTAAAAAGTGTTTTAATTTTTAGCTATGTGTTTATAATGTTTCTCATGATCAATATTGAAATCACATTTATGATGATTATTTATTCTGATAAATCTATCCTTTTCTTTATTTTCATAGTTGATGATCCAGACATTGATGGATGTGATTTATTTTACGATCCGAACATGCAATTTGATTATTTCATCATACCCTTATTCACTCTTATGCTCATTGATGAATTTCCATTGTTAATACTTATGTTTACCCTTACTGAGCATATAATCTCAACCTTATTATATTTTATTTTCACAATGTTATGAAGTTTTAGGTTTAAAGATTTATTTCTATAAAGTATCTCACAAGGACAATGTTGATGACTTAACGTGAAGTAATAAATACTCAATTAAAGAGGAGAAACATTCATTTGAAAACTTGAGTATTGTTTACATTGTATATTTACTAATTACTAAAAATCTAAACCTAAAAGGTCCTTATGAATTTAAGTGATCTAAATTTTTTCTTTTGATATTTCATGTTTTGGATGAAAAAACATTTGGTCAAAATATTAACACTATAGCCGACAATGTAAAGTTTATATTTTCAGAATAGGAACTAGGGGTGTGGGTTTCAAGATGTTATAATTATTATTGAAGGTTGTTTTAGATAAATTTTAAGATTATGATGTTTTATGTGATATTGTATTAAGAGTTATGGATACCATCACAGGTCTATAATATTAAGGTTGATCATAAGTTCAAATTCATATAAACCCCATTTGATGGTATTAAGTGGTAAAACATTTTGAGGTTATTAATGAAATTATGGGAGACATTTAATTGGATTGAGGTATTTGAAATCTAAATGATCAACATGAAGTGATATTTGAGGAGAATTTATTTTTCATGTTTTAAAAAGTAAAACTTGTATGATGGGTGATAACCCATCACATCTAGCATGATTGTGGGGTTTGAACCCATGACCAAAGAATGATAAGGGTTTCACACCTACCACTATCCTACTCAATGTCTTAGTTAGTATGACATCATTATAGGGAATGATTACGTTTATTTAAAAAAATGCGATTTTATTTGGGGGATAACATTTGATTTATCTTATATAAATATATGATCAAACCCTTACAATATTTCAGTTTCAAACATAGTGTATAAATATTTGAATTTTTATAAGGATATTTCTTTATGGAATAATTTAGTTTGAACGATGGGTGTTACTATTGAATTTTGTACATTAGTGATTCATATTAAGGTTTATTAATTTTTGGAATTATATTACCATGTGCTAACCACTATGGTTTTGGTTAATGTTTATAGATTGGAGGAATAGCTTGTTATCCCTTTTATGGTTTTGTGGGGTTTAAAATTTTATTTTTGTGATTTAGTCACAAGAAAATTCATCTTTAATACTCATTGTCTGGATAAAAATATGTGATTGTGGGTGAATTTAATTAAAGGGTGAAATTCTACTCATCAGGTAAGTATATTTCTATATTCTCTTAGTATATATAGTAAGATAATTTCACAAATTTTGGAAAAGGATCTTGAAAACAAAATGTTATCCCATTACCATCGTATATGATGATATCAAGGACCGTTTTATTACCTCATTTGGTTAGGGTTTCCTATTTTTAACTTTATCTTGATAATTCAATTTATATTTATATATGATATCAATCACTCTATATCCTTATTTAGGTTCTATATTTTTATTCCATTCCTATATCTTCACCTGATACCAATACTTTCTTATGTAGAGAACTAGTAACATGATATTCTAGACAAAACTCATATATACTATTCAATTTTATCAATAATGTGTTTTATTAACCCTTGTTTACAAAAAAAATTAAATAGAATAAAGAAAATGAAATAAGAATTTTATCTTTCATTACAAACAAAACTCAGTTCATCTTACGATACATGAAACAATGAGTTTCTTTAATAGATTGCATTACACACAATTCTGAGTTTTATCGAACAATAATATACTATTAATATTATTATTTAAAATGAAAATTATCTTCTAAACATTAAATTTTTAGTTAAACATAGGATTAAATAAATTATGAAAATATATTTTTTAATTCATCGGTTAAAAATTAATTTTAAATGAATATGAGCCCAAATTCAATATAAGGGAAATGTTTTTATAAAAAAATATTTTTATGCGCCGAAGGAATTTTATATTAATAAATTAAATTAATTAATATTAGTGAATAATCTTAATGAAATTTATATATTGTATGTTCATTATTTTTTTTTGAAATTCATATAATATATTTGATAGGAATTAGATAAGAAAACAATCATATTTTATGCATAAAAATCTGTAATTTTCTAAAGGCACTTTTTTCGACCTTTTGATGGAACACATATTTTACAAATAAATTTTCACACTTTTATAATTATTATTTGAAAAAATAAACTTAATTTTTGAAATAATATTTTTAAAATTATATAAGTTAGGCATTTTGGTATTTTATGGAGAAGTTTCATTTTTTGATGAATAATGAAAATACTGAATTATAATTGAAAACTGACTTTTCATCTAAATAATTTATAATGATAAATTATATTTTAAATTGTTTTTAAAGTAAAATTAGATAAATTATATAACTATTAATTCAATTTAGGTCATTTTAATAATTTTAATATTGAATCTAGATGTAAAAACATTTCAAACTTTTGAACATTTTTAGTTTAGAAAAACTCGCTTTAATATCATGTCTGTGGGACTAATTAAAAATTAAAAATTTATAATTATATGATTTGAATTTGGAATAATTTATTCTATATTTGGAATCATAATAATTTATATTTTATAATAATTTCTGCTTAATTTTTTTACGAAAGTGATTACTAGAAACTGTTAAAATTAATTATAGTGATTAAGGTAAAAATGAGATTACTTGGTAGTTAAACTTAGATTATAAGTTTTAAAAATGAACCAAAAATTTTCCCAAAAAAATGGTATAGATAAATTTATACCCTTATGACCTTATTATATTAATTTATGAGTTTTTGGAACAATTTTCCAAGAAACTGATCCATATAATAAGTCAAATAAGGGAAAAGAAAAAGAAAATGTACCTTTCTTCATTTAAATATATATAATGATTTTGGGATAGGAAAACAACTACATAGTTTTGGTTATAAATATTATTTTGGAATAAAAATATTCTATTTTAATAATAATAATTTATTTCAATGTTTAGAGATAAATTAGTTATATAAAATGCTTAAGAAACGCCAACACAATAATTATTTAGTCAATAATAAAATAAAATAAATGATACTAAAAATATTAAAAGTGAAGTAAATAAAATAAATTATGATATTAAATTATTTTTTTAGATAAATATATCATGTTAAATAGTTTTTTAATTAATATATTCTGATTAGATAATTTTATTAATGTTTATAAATTTAATTTAAATAAATATTTTCGAAATTGACATTAACATTATTTTACAAAAAATAATAGTTTACTAAATGATTTAAAATTAGTAAAAAGAATATATTCTATAAATTTTAATTTTAATTTTAATAAATATAAAATTTGGTTTATTAATGTACCAATTGGGATTTTATAATTAATATAAATAGTAAAAACATTGTTAGCACGATCAGTGTTAAAGATGTGTTTTTACGCGTTACACGTGCTTCTGTTAAAATTAATTTCCAACACACATGAGATTTTTATTTTATAATTTTAATTTAATTTTTATAATATGTGGGATTAAATTATTTAACATTTATCACTCTAATTTATTCTTAAATAGTAAATTACTTAGGTTAGAAATTAGTTTCTATAATGAAAAACCAAAATGGTACAAATTGGGAAACATGGATGGTTATGATGTAAATGTTTAAATCTTATATAAAAATGTGTAGTGGATTTTTGGATTGACCATAAATCCCTAAACCCCATTAATTATGAATTTTTGTGTGAATTGAGGTAATATTGACCTCCTAATAGTTACTATTTTTGAGTATTTACAGGAATGACACTTCTCAAATATAAAAGGCACTCACACTCCCCACTTATTCACACCTCTCAAGACAATTCAATCATAAAAAATATTAATAAATAACTTTTAAACTTTGCTCATATTATCATAGAATTATTGATTTGGTCATGAAGCAAAAATTTTAAGGATTTACTGCAAACCTAAAGAGGATACCTCAAAAGTGGTCATGTTCTTCTAAAATCATTTTAATTTTATTTCATTATCCACCTCATTAAATTATTTTTATATCATTATTATATAATAATTAAAATATTGACATATAATTATATGTTTTTATTTTAAGGGTACATCCTAAAACCACACACCCTTCCATCAAATGAGTTACAAAATCATCGTTCGTGTGTTTGGCGGACTACCGCCTCATGAATCGATGTCATTCTTTTTTTCATTACTGCCATTCAAGGTGGAAATAATGATGGAAATACTATTTATATTATATATAAATATGATATTGATTATTTAATTATTATTTTGTAATTTTTATACAACCCATACGTTCACGATGTTCATTTTCTTAGAATATGATAACATCGTTCGTGTGTACAGCGGACTACCACCTCACTAAGAGATATGACTCATTCATGTTTTACATGGAATGAATTAAGGATTGTTTTAATAATGATATTTTTTAGAAAATAAAAATTATATTTTAATTATAATATATATATCAATTAAATCTTTCTTTTTTTATGAAAAATAAAATGGAAACAATGTTTATGCATACGAATGACCTACCATCTCAATGAATGGTGCATTTCATTTCCTTTAACTAAAAATAGGGATTAATCTAAATAGTTATATAATTAATATATATGATTTAAATATCACGGGTCGTATTATTTATATGATTAAATCATGATCTAAGTAATCATACCAAAAATCACAAATCAAAACATATACAAATAACAAAGCGATTATTACCTAAAAGAGAACTTTAACATGGAATTGTTAATAAAATCATAATAAATGGTTATAAGGAAATAATATATGGTATTATACATATAATTATGTATTTTTAATATATTGATAATAAATTATATATATTATACATCATGTTTTAATGATTATGAAAAAGGTCATGATTTAAGGTAAGGGTTTTTTTCTCGTGTCACTTTTATTTCTATGAGATATATGCCATATTCACCACTTATTCTTCTTATGTGGACTATATAATTACCATTAATGTATTTTATTATTATTATAATTATTTTTATGGGGATTTCTATATCCACATGAGTATTTATCATTCACGGGGTTTATCGTTTCAAAGTTACTAAAGCGGTAATGGATTTTTGTCACAATTTTCTTTCTTTGAGACGTCTGTTATTTATAAACCTATCTAATTTTCTATGACATATATTCTACTAATTTTATAATTTATACCATTAATATTATTATTTTATTAATATTATAAGTTTTATTTAATTATATTCTTTCATGGGGGTTGTGATTCAATGTTACCAAAGTTGTAGGAGTCTTTTGTTACAATCTCATCATTTATTGGGATTCTGTATGATTAAATATACAATGTTAAAATAATAAAATTTTATTGAATTATATTATATTATATTTATTAATAATAATTTCATGTAATTTTATCATTTTTCAAATCTTTGGTACTTAAAATGTTTGATAAATTGTTTTAAGAAAATATGATTTTCTTTCTCTCTTCGGTCAGAAATCTGTTCTCTTCCAAAACCATGTTTTCTAAAAATATTTTTTAAAAATATTTTTAAATTATATTTTAATATAGTTATAAATGAAAATGACTTATAAATTTATTTATGGTTAAAAATTGTCTTAATCTATTTAAAAATCATCATTTATAAGTTTTAAAATCTATTTTCAAATAAAAATGGTTTCAAAATGGTTTACGCTAAAAAAAGAGACCTTATAAATAAAATGTGTATTTTCCGTGAAATTTTATTAGTTATATCTTAATGGTATTTATATTCATAAACACCAACAATTATTGTTTTTAATTATCCTCCACTAGGGAAATTTTTTAATGATACCATCCTCATCAACCTCTGGATTGATAAAGATTGTTTTAAAGAGATTGTTATGAAATTCATTTCTCTTTCCAAGAGTTAATCATGTTTCAATGAGATTTTTATAGAACTAATTTCATTTCCATGGGTTAATCATGTTCCAAATAGATTAACATGTAACCCATTTTTTTATTGGTTAATCAGGTTAAAAATAATAATGATTTTGTCTAAGAGTTTTATGACGAAAGATCTATGTACTTTATTCATGTTGTAGATGTTGGATAAATTATATGATGGAAAAAATCAGATAGAACCATTTGATACCGTTAAGAATTATATGATGGGGTGACCCATATAGTACTGGGTGATCTTGTTATAACTTATATGATGGGGTGACCTAGATATAATTGGTTGATCATGTTACAACATATACGATGGGGTGGCCTAGATAGCATCGGCTAAGCTCGTTATAGCTTATATAATGAGGTGTCATAGATACTACCAGCTGATCCCATTACAAAAATACATGATGGGGTGTCCTAGATAGCGCTTTAATTCATTAGGTAAGAATTATATTGGAATTAGACAATATTTTTATTTCAATTAAAATGGGTTTGAAAGGGTCTAATGAATATGATTCTCTAAGTTACCGAAAAGGTTTTTAATAGCTTGTTTGTGTTTATAATGCTTTTCATGATCAATATTGATATCAAATAGCTTAGGATTATTGATTTTGACAAATATTTCCTTTTTCATGTTTTCATATTTGATGATCTAGGTATTTATATGTATGATTTATTTTATGATTCTCTTATACAGTTTGATTATGTCAATGTACTGTTATGAATTCTTATGATTATTGATGAAATTACATTGTTAATGCTCATGTTTACAACTACTAATCATATGATCTCATGTTTCATTTTAAATCTTTTATAAAGAATGATTTTAAATTTTTTTTGTCGATAAATGATTTCACAAGGAAGATTTTGATGACTTAATGAGAAATAAGAAAATTTGGGTTGAATGGGAGAAATGTTCATTTGACGACATGGGTGTTGTTTTTATAAGAGTTTTTCTAATTCTATAAAAATATAAACCTAAAAGTTCCTTGATAATGTAAGTGATCCAACATTTCCTTTTGATGTTTTTTTGTTTGGATGAAAAAAATTGGGTAAAAAAATACGCACCATAACTAAAAATATAAATTCCATGTTTTCAGTATGTGATGCGGGAATGTGAGTCCTCAGCTATTATATATCACGCCCTACTTGACCAATTGTTCCAATTATTTACTCATTCCCTCTAAAAGGGGTTTAAGGAACCTATAGATTTATTCCACAATTATTTTGTTCATTTAAATCTCATCTCTCAAGGCCTACGTATCACATGGATGATAATCATAAATAAGGCCTCAAACATCAGTGACCGATGCATCGATCCATTGCATAATGGTCCATTATGGCACTTGAAACATTGTTCAGTTCATTCACAATAATTCTATAATTATTAAAAAAATTATATAATTTAAACAATTAAATAACTCTTAATGGTGATACCTCATATCATACATTACAAACATAAGAAAATTTCATTTACTAAAGGTGGAATTATCAAGGGACCATAGACCCTAGTATAGAAAAATTATATTTTATGTAGCTCGATGACTCTTTTCCGGGACCAACAAATAATCAAATTATATTTTGATCCCATATATCAATGTATAAAATCAAAATTAATTAATATAATAATTTACAATTAATTAATCAAATATTAATTAGTTTCCTAATTTAATTTAATCATGAATAAATTCTTAATGAATCAAGTGTTCTCCTTGTACAAAAATGGTGACCAACCACCCATGTAAGGTCTGCAACATACTCTTGATACTATCCCTAAAATAACACATAACATAAAAAACCAAAAATAATCACAAATTTAATTTAATTAAGGTAAATGCACTATATAAATGCATATAGTGACATACCTCCAATGAACTGGCATATGAGGGATTGTGATCACCATCTCATAAAATAATTTATCCATTAAAAATATACCCATCATATCTGGATGAATCTTCCATGTCGTAGAGGAATTTTAAATGATAACATATGTTGGGTTTCCCAAATTTGGGTGAAAAGAAGAGAATGGAATGAATGAAGTAAGTGAAGAGTGATCACACCTCAAAATGTTGGAAAAATTTCTTCTTAATCACCTCAAATCAATGGGAAATCGATGTATATAAATGGAGGAATCTTCCCTGGTTCATCTGTGTACATGATAGAGAAAAAAGTGGGTAGGATTTCTAATAACAGAGAGGTAAAATGGTGTATTTCACAAAAAAAATTAAAATCCATTCTAGGTATAAAAATGAAATTTAACACAATAAGCACTACACCATTGTGCACCCCACACAACCTCATGAGGACCCTGGACTTGCCTAATAAAATTCATGAGGTACCTCGCTTCTCACCATTTCAAACATGTACCTCATCCACCTGGAATAGACTAAATCATGCTGTTGCACCCTTCACCTAGCCATTTTTTATAGGTGGTCCTCCCACGTTCCAAGCCCAACCATGGCTCTATTCCCTTTCATTTGGGTGTTTTCCCCTCCACCATAGTAATACACACATCATGGTGCTATCTATTTCCTAGAAAAACAATCCCTAAGCTCTATATAGACAACCTAAGAACCATTCCATCTAAACAGATATTTTTATACTCCACCATGGGGTTTACTATGACATTTCCCCTGGTGGTTCACCTACAATGAAATTTCTATATAGGTTCAATTGAATTCACTCCTCCAAAAAACTGAGAATCCAAATCACCTCTAGATCCTTATTCCATTTCCAAAAACATCTCATTAAAATATCTAATCACTCATAATATGAATATGAACCATATATTAAAAAGTTTACCCATTAGAAAAAAATTAAAATACTTATATATTTTATAACAACCATAGAACTTATGGATCTTAAGAATCGGTCTTTCAACCATTTATAACAACCTCCATGGTCACGAATTCATATCCAACTCATCACATTATAATTTGGAACTCAGGATTAGCATCCACTATGTGACTCCAAACTAAAATATCACTATTAATCAAATTCCAAGCCACTACTCATTACCACCATTGAAAAACCATGACGTCGCTCATCTGCATCCATGTATCATGAGACACTAAGGAGTGATATATTGATTCAGCCATAGGATTATGGTGATACCCACTATAATTCTTAGCTTAAAAGGGATGAATCAATGATATAGTACTCCCAACTATTTCAATCTACTACCTATACATATACCAAATGGTCTAACAACCTACTCGGTGTAGTTCCAATCCCACCACACTCAAATAAAAAATCAATCAAACATCCTTTGGATGACCCTTATAAAAGACACTAATCCACACTATAGACATGCTATCTCATTGATCAAACAGAAAATATTAACTTCTAAGGAATCTTGAGATCACCCAAGAACCCACACTGATATCTAAGACCAATATTCTATGTAATTATAGAGCTGGGTCACCAACTACCCACACCAATTTTCATGATCTCACCCAAAACACCAGTGCGTCAATGATCCACCTCACCCTAAGATCTACTCAAAACCTTCATGAGATTTTCTATAGTGTATAGACTCTTCCCAAAATCAAAACTGAAGCCCAAATATGGTATTAAATATATAACTATTTGAAATTAGATTCACCTTATGAACAACATCCCAATGCCACTATAACCATCCATTGACTGGTCCCATCACACCCATAACCCTACCAACATGAGGTTTTTCCACCAAGGATAATGATTCCCCCATTGCTACATGTAATGACTAGACATGACCATCCATATTATAACTAATCACCCACAAAAAATCAAACACTATACATTACCAGTTCAACTAGAAACCAACCATTAGAATCCCCCGAAATTTATCTATAATTAGGGTGACACCCCATAACAAAAAATGGTATAGTTCCCACTATATGAATTTACTTATACCAATCACCAAGAAAAATCATGGTAAGTCCCACCATCTTGAAACCCTAACTATTAATTTCAGGGTACAACTTTTGGTTTACCATACCCTAACATAGTGATCTATCTATGATGTCACCACTCACTATAGAGGGCTGTTTCCTATTTAATCAAATATATTAGAAACATATTACCACAAGTGTCTCATAGAATACATTGTATTTATACTGATACATAGACACTCACCAATACATAAACAATAGAAACCAAACACGTTAAGCATTTAAATTCACAAACACATCGATACTTTTCCTAAGAACACATGATAATGCATATTCACCTCAACCAAGGTAGAGTGAGTCATCCAAAGAAACCTCTCATAGATTTTTGACCTATATTCATCATGATATTATCCAAATCCAATAGGTGTACACTCCTATACCACCAACTATCATAACCTAACTCAGACTCCCTTGAGTCTTAGATCATCGAATATAGGGTCAAAAACCAAGCCACTGACCATGATCCACATATTTTCGATCTCATATTGCTTAAAGCACCCAAATCAACCCTCTTTAAAATTGAGGTTTTCCACCCATTCCAAGTTATATCACAATATCACCCACCATCAAACGTTGCCTTGAAAAACTAGAAGCCTTTACCCTCTCTCATCACACTATCAGAAGCACATCCCAATTCAATTGGGTATGTAATACTACCAAACCCAAACATGGAAACCAAGACTTGATACCAAAGAACCTGAAGTGCTTGAAATTACATAAGTATAAAGTGTCTCACAAGCCCATACCCACCTTACCATGCATTATTTTCATGTCATACTTACCACATCATAATCACCACCGATTATTTCACGTTAACAATAACTAAAGCATATCCATGCCTACATTTTATACTCATTAACACCAACCTTGAACCGATATCAACTTTAAGAATATTCAAAGGATTTTCATATCTATGTGTATTATAAGTCCAGGATGACCCCTCACTTAGGTTTCCATCGAATACTATGAAGGCACCAGGCTATCCTACCTAGTCCAAAAATCATATCCTACATAATACATGGATCATGGTAAATACTCTATGTTTTCATATTAACTTTCACATAATACTTAGTTGGAAAAATACCCACTGTAAGGTTATTAAATACACAAAAACTCACATGTAGATATGTATGTGTGTGTATATATATATATATTAGGAATCACAATACAACTATCATCCAAATCATAGTCCCTGGTCCTCACTGAGAATATATACATGGGAAAACCCCCTCACAAGAAAAAGGTCTCCTTTATCACCACAAATACTTATATTTTGACATAACCCCTTGATAATAAATTTCGATAAAACCATAGCTAGATAATTCAATTAAGTATAATTCTACAAAGAAATTTTTTATGTGAAGAAACCATGTAGGTTTTTGTTGACATTTTAAGTAGATGAACCTTTTTTCTCAATCAACTATAAGGGTTTTATCATTGAATCATTAAATTACTATACCAACCCAAAAGGAAAATATACATCCATTTAATAGAGGGACTACATATCTATCATATTTTAATGTCTCACTGTAAGATCCACATGAACTATCATTAGAAGAAACACAAATTTATTTTTCCGATTATAATGCCACCATAAAGATTCATATGAAATCAGCATTAGAGTTAATGTTTTTACATCAAAAATATGAACACTCAGACTTTAATAATAAAAATAATACACACATACACATTTCAGTTTAATCCTACTTGAGAAATATGCTTCATGTACATAGGCCACAAGTCCTTATGACCAAATAAAAAAATAAAATTCCCTAATAAATTACATTAGCATTAGTATCAACAAAAATAAACTCAAATAAAACCTAAAAACCCCTGACATATAATCTTACATCCCATGTAACTTGGACTTTACTTCTAGAAATATGTTCAAAATACACCAGAATAATATTTATCATAAGCTCTAACGCATTCCATTGTCACTTGTCTACCGTCTCCCGAAATAGTATTAAAATAAAACTATGATACAATGTGATATTAGTCACATGAAGTCTTAGATACCAATTTGTAACACCTCAACGCTGAATATCTAAATAGTGTCCTAGTACAATATCTACCGATACCTTAGGCATGCCTCCTCGTATTCCAGAAGCTACTGACTGGTAGAAAGCGTATAGGGTGTTACCATGAGAAGACTATACCCTCATATTAGAGTGTGAAATAATAATGGAAATAACTAAACATAATATATTGCACTAAAAAATCATAGTAATCATAAATAATTGAGGGTAAGTAAACAATAATAAATGAATTTCAATAGAATGTGGACTCACAATCATTCCATCATACAAAAAATTATTTATCACTAGTCAGATCATAGAAAATAATAATAATAAAATAAGATACTAGAGGCTCTACTAACACCCATGATCTATACCTAAAAATAAGTCTCCAAAATCTATCTAAGATATCCTAATAAATTATGTAACACTTGGTCCTTCCTAACTTAATATTATGATCACTGAAGTCTGCTAAGTTACCCAATTTCCATGCATTCTTGAGAAGGGTGCCATTGCAACTTAGTAGGGAACCACCAATGTGGTATAATAAATATCTATTAAAGTAGTTTATGTTCTAAGTGATATGATCCAAAAAATAAATAAATACAGTGTGAAATAAAAAATACAACATTGATCATTTGGTTATAACATTACACTTGCGATTAAACATACCTACCTTCACCAATGTTGGAGTGTCTTTTAGAATGTCACATCAATCACTCGGTGGACCATGACCTACCCCCGAACTAATACCAAAATATCAAACCTATTTTGTATGGTGCTAGAGTGTATTTAAGCATATGAAACAACCCATAAGAAATATACCCATCCCTTAGACATAATAAAAAACTAAGGGGATACATACCCATCCATGAAACATATCAGAACCTCTCGAGGGAAATACACCCACCCTAGAACATAGTGGATAACACCCAAGGAATCCTATATCCCCAAAAAATAGGATATCATACACTTATGGGTCACATCACCTACCCAAAGGATGGTATTATGATCTCATTACTTGAGGGTCATATCCCACCCATGATTCTTGAACCCACATTCACTGTCCATATACACATAAAAATAAAACTAACATTTCTGAGGTCCATAGCTCACCCTATAACCATTTACCACCTACACATAGGGTACACATGCTATAACCTCTGTCATACCACACTATTATATAAAAATTAACTAGGAAACACTCTCCTCCCATAACATCCTATCACACAACACACAAGTTGGACTCCTTCCCAAACCTAGTTCATTTTTCTAGGATAGACTCCCAAGCTCACGTCTTATCATTTAAATTATATCCATATAGACCTCCCATTATTTATACAGGTTCAAATTTGGAACCCAAAATCATTACTACCCTATAAAATCTACCTCTATGGTCAATGTATCATTGGGGAACCCACTGATTTCCCACATTTCACACCATATAATAAACACCATTGGGATTTATTACCTCTTTTCCATCTCTTGGGTTAGGAACCATCAAATAGAGTGAATATCATCTCTTGATTTCATCAAAACATTTTCATGAATTAACCGGTCTTAGGGAAAAGGTCATATTGGTTCCATTCTAAAGATATGGAAAAAACCCATCACAAACCTAAGGCATTCCCACCTGGGTTATCACATATTAATGTATTAAGAAAACATAGATCACTGTCCAACCTACTATATTAAGGAATCCAAGGAATATTATATTTCTATCATGGCATACTCTTCTAGTTGTTCCAATTCATCAGTCATTCCCCTCACAAGGGATTTAATGAAACCTATGAGGTCAAACATGATTGCTAATTTTATTTAAATCCAACCCCTCTATTCATATGTATCATGAAGAAGAAAATCATAAACAGAGACTGAACCATAAACGATTTATGAATCAAATAATGCATAAGGGTCTATCTTAGACCTCAACCCTTTTTATATCCAATTCACATAAATTCAATTTTTATTAAAAAATTTAATCAGGTTAATCATTATTTGTAGTGAGTCTAGATATCACATGTTGTATACCTAAATAAAATGAATTTACTAAAGGGTGTATGTTCAAAGGACCAATTACCTCAATATAGTGTTACTCCTTTTAACTTTATGACTATTCCCAAGATTATCCTTCCATCACATCATCGTTTGATACCCTATCTAAAAGAATAATATAAATTCATTAATTTTAATCAATAATAATTAACAAAAAAAATTAGATATTAATAATCAAATAAATTTAATATAGAATAAATTCCCAATTACCCATAAGGTGTCCTTGTGACACTAAAATGGAGACCAACTACCTATATAAGGTCCATGGTGTACTCCCAAAACCATCTAAAAAATCCACAACATGTGGAACCAATTATATTTCCAATTTAATTTAATTTAGGTACAAACCCTAAAAAGTTTTATATGGTGATGTACCTACAAAGAATCATCTTGAAGTGGCATGTTATAATCTTCTTAGGATATCCTATATCCATAACATGAAAAATATCCAACATATTGGGATGTTCCCACCACGCTTTGGTGGAATCATCAATGAAACCCAATATGGTTCAACCAAATTTGAGATAACATGAGAAGAATAAATAAAGGATGTAGGAGAGGGGAAATTGAAAATCAAAAATCTCAAAAATTACATCATAATCACCGTAAACTGAGGGGGAATCTAATAAGACAAATGGAGGGATACAAATTAGTTCATCTATGAAAAATGTTGAGAAAATTAGGGGAGAAGTGTGATAAAAATTTATAGGGTTAAAGGGATAATTTCATAATAAAATTAAAAACATCACTAGGTGGAAAAATGGAATGCCCCACAACATGTTCTACACTATGATGAACCATAGGAAACCCATTAAGGACCCTCGATATGCCTTAAAAAATTCTTGATGTGACACACCACTTGTTATTTTTACTATAACCTTAGCCACATGAAGCATAGAGCACCATGATGTAGGGACCTTCCCCTAGCTATTTTAGATAGGTCGTCCTCCTACATGCCACACCCAACTAGGTATCCACATCCCCCTTCACCTAGTAATTTCTCCCTCCACCATATTGAACCTTATGTCTTGGTTCTACTTTTTTATGATTAAAAAAATTATTAGGAAGTACATGAAAAATCTGGGAACCAAACCCTCTAACCATGGTGTTTCACCCTCCACCACAGTATGGTCCTCTATGTGGTGGTGTGCCAAAAATGAAATTTTTTAGTACCTTCATAAAAATACACTCTTATATCCATCAGATAACTTGATTCACCACTCATACATTTCAATATTTCTGAAATATATCATTAATGCATTCATGCACTCAAAATCTCCAAACCCTAATTTATAAAGAAAACCCCACACTAATTAAAAAAAAATTAAGATCCTTCTGAATTTTATAACCATGAAATGAAAAAGTGTTCTACATATTTTAACTCATGAATGATATGCTAAAATAAGATAATGAACTTCCCTAATGAATACATAATTACATATTCAAAAGATAAAATCTCTAAAATAATAAAATCATTTACAAATGACTATATATTATTATGAAAGAAAGATGAAATACTTAAAAAATATACTAAGTGTGTTATAGCTGGACTAAAGAAAGTTAAATTAAGTGATGAGAAATTTACATGGTACTTTCTAATCACTCAATGGTTTAGAATCCTATATGGAAGTGTAGATTCATAAAGGTAATTGACAACTAATATAGATCAAATAATTCAATACTGGAAACATCATCATTTAAAATACCCTCCTTCAAAAAATAAAATTAATCATGAGTATCCTGAATTTAAAAGTGATCTTATAAACCTTCATAATGTTATATATAAGAATTGAATGAATAATTTTGGTGTATAAAGTATCAATCATAATAAAAATTTAATTATATGGGTAAATTATAACTTGGAACCATTTTTATGCATGAAAGACACAAACATTATAGTGTCTTTTCATATATCAAGACAAGAACTAATAGGTAATGAAATTGATGTTTATTTGGATCTATGGATCAATGATTTGAAATTAAGATAAGATATAGGTGTTATATTATATGATTATCAATGAAATTATAATTCCACATCGAGATACATTTTTTATGAAATGAAAAATTAATTTTCTACTTATGGATTTTTTTGGATATAACATTAATGGAATTATTAGGTGTACTATTTGTGGAAATGAAAAACAATTAGTTTGGTAAAAAAATTCTTTGAAGATTATTTTTCTTGGAAATCAAAAAATATTTACCCTAAAAACATAAATACTAATATTGGATGGAACTATTCGATCGTAATTTGGAAGAAGGTATGACAATGTATCCACTAACATGTTATCAACAAATTGAGAAAGTAAATGATATTGCTAGTTTTTTTAGTAAAATAGTTTTAAAAAACCTAAAAAAACGTTGAAAAATTTTATTTCATTAACATAATGGAACTCTTTTAATGTTAAATATTTAATTTATGTCATACACATAGAAAAATATATATTTCATAGTGTTATTGGCATGATACTAAATAGACCCAATACAACCAATTATGGAATTATGGAAAAGTTAGATATGGTTGACATGGGGATAGGGGAAGAGTTGGTGTAAATTGCACATGAGCCTTAACCTATTTGGTGAGGTCTCTCTAAGTGCATCCACAAGACCCAGGTTCGAAACTCAGCAGATGCATAATTCCAGGTACTGTATTAGGTACCGTGAAACTACTATAGCCGTTATTGTAGCAGGTACTATAGCATCCAGAACTATTCACCTTTGGACACCAGTTTGGGCTTGAAGTCTTTAAGGTGTTCGGTCTACCCATGACATCGGTTCAGTATGGATTTCGGGCCACCATTAAGACCTTCGGGCCACATAAAGGCCTTCAGGGCCACCTGATATGTAGATGCCCAAACAGATTCTAGAAGGAACCAACTCAAGTGGAGGATTCCGAAGTAGGGCATATTCACTGGAGTAGGGATAACATATTTGTAAGAATGAGAGGGTATGACATTGCCATTGGTACCAGACCTGTGAATCTTTGCACAAGATAGCTAGCCGAACAACCATGAAAAGGTGTTGAGATTATCACGATGCAGATACTGAGGATGGGCGGTTTTAAGTAGTCATTTTTTGTTAATTTCCTTAATACCTATGGGTCCTGTAATGTCTCTAAGCCTATGGGAGATGAAATCTCTAAGCCTATGAGCATTGTAATGGTTCCCCCTCATCCGCTGAAATGGGGGTTATCAAAAATAAATAAAAAATTAAGGCCTTTTGGTCATTTGGTCAAGAGTTGGTTTCAATTAATGGTGAAAGTTAGACTTTTCTTCTTCCAAAGGCTTATAATCATTTTAGGTAAGATAGATTTATGTTTTATAACTTTTTGAATGGTGTAAAGGTTAAAGAGGGGTATTCATCAAATATAAATATTTTTTTTTCAATGATTGAATTGAAGTTAAAGGGAATAAAATTACATAAATTTTATGTTTTGATGTATGATTTAATTCTTACGTATTTACATTACAATCGACATGAATTTATTTGAGACACATTATCTAGGATTTTCATCTTTTTAGAGCCATATTAATTAATTTTATAAACTGATAGAAGTTTAAAACTATTGAAAATATATTTATATCATATTAATGGATTAGGATATAATATTTCCACCATAATTTTCAATATAATGGTTTAATTGATGTTTCACTTGGTTGGAGATATTCGACTATGTGTTCTTATGATTTAATGATGAATATAAATTATTAAACAATATATGAATATTTTAAAAGGGTATTTGAAAAATAAATGACAACTTGAAGGTAGTATTGTATAGAGATATATTTTTAGGGAAGTTTTTGGATTCTATACTGACTACCTATGTGATGTTAAGAACATTTGACTCCCAAAATATCATCAAATCATTCACCCTGTAGGTGAATTTTTGGTAATATATATTGTTAAAATTACAATTATAAAGTAGAAGTTTTATTAACTTTAAATTTTACATAATTGTGTAAATGTTTCACCATATATTTATTGACACATTTATATTAACTAATACATATTATATTGAGATTTATTTATTTATTATTAGTGTCCCAAGGAGATGGAAATTGGAAAGTTTGTTTTTTAGAAATAGGCCCTAGTGCATACATAATGCATAGTTAGAAGGAACCAGATGATTAACACTGCGTGTGGTATGTTTGGGAGACCGTTGGGTGGGGGGGGGGGTTATGGTCTAATCATGGGTTTTAAAATAGTTTATTAGATTCAAGAAACTATGTGATTTTATTTTGGGGATACAATAGCTCAGACATGGTCCTTTAATAAATACAGCCAAATTGTATGTTTTTTCTTTGTCTTGAAAAAGTTACTTTGTACCATTTCCCCTTATAAACATTAAAGGTCCCGCCCCCTAATTTTTCTTCAACTATTATTGTGAAACCCTCTCTCTTGTCCTTGGATATATCCTTCATTGGGTATTGGTGTATTCCTTGCTTCATTTGGATATTTACTTCATGGTATGATTATATTTATATTGAATTCATCATTATTACCACTTGTTTTTCCTTATTCATCCACTTTCATAGATTATGGAAACCATAAAATGGATTTTGGGAAAACCTATGGGTTTGGATGGGGTTTTTTGTGTTATTTTGATATAGGTGTAGGAGGACCTACCCTACTCAAATATTGTTGTTTTCATGATAGGAAACTAGTTTTAGTTATATTATAAGATATATATCTCTATTTAAGTGTTATTTTCCATGGATAACCTTTGATTCATAATTTACTATGTCGTTTAAAGATCAAATTTCCTTCAATTTGTGACTAAAATGATGACTTACCCATGATTGATTAATTATTTATATGTATTGGTAATTATATGGTTTAAAATAAATTTTCAAAGTAATCTTACTTTGATGTATGAATAGTTATTGATAAAATGGATTAAAGAGGATTTGTGGTTTTAAATGGATATTAAAAGTGTTTTTTGAAAAGGATTTACCATGTGACTTATGTTTTATTATTTTGGGAGTTATTAGGTTATTAAATTAGAAATATTTATAAATTATTGTTTTTGGAATTGAGTAGCACATGGGAGACCCAGGGTGTGTGTGTTAGGATTAGGTTCAAGAATCCCTGGACTTGGTTCTCAACTAAGGAATGTATCCTAGGTGGACTAAGAGATCCCATGGAGGTAAAACTACCCATGGTATTGAGAGTTCCTTTTAGAAGAGTGTTGTTAACGTGGACTAAATGAGCCCATCTAAGGAATGTGGCCACATGACTGAGGGATTCCTTTAAAAAAATATAGGTTTTGGGGAAGATTGAAAGTGCTTCTAATGTTATTGTAATAAATTAGATTTTAATGAACATGTTTTTAACCAATGTCACACTTTAGACCATCAGTTAGAACCCATGGTTATTGTTTTCTTGTTACTGATTGATTTATATGCTTTTGAGATATATACCTATTTTTTCCTTTTGATATATATGATGATTCTTATTCTTATGTGATGTTTGGTTAAGTAGGGCATGCTTATAACATATGGATTTACAATCCTATTTTTTGGATTATTTAATCATTCTTTTAAATTGTAAATTTTTCTTGAAAAAAAAAATTCCTAATGAAATAATTTCATGTGAGCCAATTTGAAAAGTGGAATTGTTATAAAAATGTGTTTTTGAACTATAGTCATTGGTTTTCATGGTTAAAGGGAATACATAAATTCATGGTCTTATCCTATTGTGATTTATTTATCTAGACCCAATATATGACTGTGTGTATTCATACATTGTTTTACCAATCATAAGTAAGGTTAAGGTCCCCAAGACGTTTAGTGCATACTTTTTATTACCAATTTACATGGATATTTTGAGCTGGTGGTGATGTCTTCTCATGGAGTAATCTAATATTTACCTAGTTTTTTAGAGATTTTAATTGTATATCATATGTATATATTTTTTTTCACTAAATTGTGATTTGATGATGAAATGGTATATGTTATAGTAATTTCTTACATTACTATGGATTAGATATTTATATCTATTTATGATTCTTAATTGGTTGGTGTGACAATAAAATTGATGGATGATTCATGATAAATTTTTCATGGGTGAAACCATTGGAAAATGGTTTACTGTGATGACCTAATGATTATCGATATCCCTTGGAGTTTGGGAACACACTTAATAATTTTGGACATGTTGGTTTAGGCTGACCTTTTCCAGTTTTCTAAAAAATGGTATTAGAGGTATTTTTTAGGGGTTAGTGGTAGAGTAAAGATATGAACATTGAGGCTTGAGTGGTTTGCGAAGAAGTGTTCTTGACCAACTCTCTATCATTCTCAGAATTGATTTTCCATGAGTTTTCAAGAAAAATGATTCAAATTTGAACTCTTTGTTTTTTATTTTTTTAGATTTTATTTTTTCACTATTTTCTATAGGCTTTGGGAGGAACTCATAAGGTAATTTAATAAATATTGTGTTTCTGGGTAAAAAAGGGTCAAAAGAATAGGATCAAGTTTTAGGTGCATGATTTGCGATAATTATGTAGATCCTATGAGGATATTTTTATAATATTCTCATTCCATTTTACATTGTTGGTGCACAGTTTAACCTACCATGTGGGAAAATGATGCACAGTGGAATAATATTTAAAATGTTGATGTTTTCACCCATAATTTATTTAAAAGTATTTTTATGTGGATGTTGTTTTTTTGGGGACCTATTTTATAGATTTATTATAGTTTCATTAATGTATATTGATATTCTTTTATGTTTTGAATGAGTTTGTATCTTTTACTTTGTAGACAATGATTCCCAGAAGAACCTCATCTAGATAAAGGAAATGAGTTTCAAAGCATGTTCCATAGGATTACCCCCATTGATCCAACTTTGGTGGAATGAATAATCTAAATCATTCATTCCTTACACATAAGGAATAAAGTTTCTAGACATGAAGAGTAGAATATGATCAGGAGTCCACTAATATTAATCCACCAGTCTTCCATGACGACAAAGGTACCCATGAGCCTGAATAATGGATCAAAAGGGTCAAGCATACCACTCTTTTTTTGAAAACCCATAATACCTTTAATGTTGTATTTTACCCTCACACATTATACATAATGGGTAGAGAGAGGTAGTAATCAATGGGGTAAGTGAAATGGCATGACAAACTCACGTGGTCAAACTTCAAAAATAATTGTAATAAATAGTTTTGTATTGAGACTTTGAAGGTCGAGAATTGTTACTATAGAGTAGGGATACTCTTCAGTGTTGGAGTATGCTTCTTGGTTTTTCTATATAGTTCATTTTTCACCTAGGCATCTCTCAAAATGACTATCTCAAGGTGATAAGTATTGAATTGGGTTTCAAGAGGAGATAAAATCGATACTTATTTTACATTCCCAACTAAATTATATTAGGGTGGTGGATAAAGTGGTTATGGGAGTGGAAGACTTACTAGGGAAGATAAGTCTCATCAAGGTTTCTTTAGTAGTGGGTAGTGGACATATCTCCTCTTATTGAAAGAATAGGAAGTAGGATGAACCTCATAAAATCTATTCCAAGGGTGCTCATCGGTCATCAGGTTTGAGACAATTAGTTCCTTATAGATGTATGTTGAAAACGTTTTATCAATATTGGAAGTCAGGTTATAAAATATTCGATTTCCCATCAGATTTTAGGACATGCCACCAGGGTGTCCAACTAGGTAATCTTCACTGCTTTCGAAAGACTTTTCTTTAAGGGATTGGGGGTTTTTTATTCCTTTTAAAAGGGTTCATAGGTGTGATAAAAATATTTTAAGGGTGCAGGATATCAACTTAAGTCTGGATTAAATTATCAATAATCCAAGTAGACACTTGGAGGGTCTGATTTAGGTTGTCTCTATGTAGATTATGTGTCACATAAAGATACTCATTTCGGGACATCCACCATGAGAGGTATGATGATTTTTCCTTATAGGGATTTATCCTTTCATGATACTATTGCTTCCCATTCATATATATATATATATATATATATATATTATGTTTTCTAATTATTAAGGGTATACAAGAAGTATTGATTCCATTTATGATGGATTTGCTTACCCCATTGTGAAGGAACAAGTAACAAGGTTTTAAGTGCTTAGAGTGTTATGTTTCAATCACCAATGAAGTAGTTGTGTGGGAATTTACGATATTAAACATATGTTTTTTCAATTTTATCATTGATATAGACCGGATAATCAATTTGAATGATCATATTGATGTTTATCACCACATTTCAAAGTTTCTATCTCTTGAAAAAAACTCATGGCTTTTAGGGTGAGTAGAATATGAATTTAGGGAGGGAATGATTAGTTTCTATAGAGGTGGGGTTGATTTCATGTCAATTTTATTGTTTTATCTTTGAATATATCATGAAGGGATTATATATCCAACTTATAGTGATGTTGTACTGTTACCCCTATGTGTTTCGATATGATTTTTTTAGGTTACCGTTATAATGAGAGGTCAAGATTACTATCAACATGCTCCTTGGGATGATCCCTATGTCCTTACTATCACACCAAATAGAACCAATCAAGTGTAATTAGTTAAATATTATATTGTAGTAACTTCAAATTTATGGGTTTATATATACAAGAAAGTCACAATGGGGTTCACTAATTCTCTTTGCAAAGAAGGCCATTGTGAGTATCTAACTTTTTATTGATTACCAAAAGTATAACCAATTGACCATTAAGAAAAATACCAGTTTCCCTAAATTGATGATATTTTTGATATATTTAAGGGGATTTTTGGTTTTCGAAATTGACTTATTTTTGAGGTACCATTAGTTGAGGGTCTTGGAGGAGGATTTTTATAAGAACACTTTCAAAAGCTGGTTTAAATTTTTTGAGTATCTAGCAATTCCATTTGGCCTTATCAATGCTCCTACAATATGTATGGATTTTATAATTCTAATCATTGAAATCTTTTTGGAAACTTTGTGGGGGATTTTCATTGATAATATCTTATTATATTCAAATATGATGGAGGAATATTTAGATCCTCTGATAATTGTTTTTGAAACCTTAATAGAGAATCTCATTTATGATATGTTTTCCATATACCAGTTATAGATTCAAGAGGAAATGTTTATGGGTCATGTGATTTTAGAGAGAGGGATTTTAGTGGTCCTTGAGAAGACCCAAGCAGTCATGTATTGGGAGAATCCAAATAATGTATTTGAGAACACATAATATTTAGGATTGGATGAATATTATAGGGTTTTTGTCTTCAAATTATTCAAGAGATCCCCACATTAAAAATTTTTATTCAAAAAGGGATAATGTTTTGGTGGACTGAGTAGTTCCATCATTATTTTGAGGTGTTAAAAGTTCATTTAATATAAGATAAAGTATTATTTCTACCTGATCCTAGGAAGGCATACATAACGTGTTGTAATTCTTCATGTTTGGTGGTGGTGTGTGAAGATGTAGGATGATCATGTGGTGGCCTACGACTCTATTCAGCTACACTCACATGGGAAGAATTACACTAAACATGACCTAGGGTTGGAATTAGTGATTCATGAATTAAATACATGGTGGAACTACCTCTTCAATGAGAAATTTATAGTTTATTATTATAATAGGATCTTAAATTTTATTTTCACCCAGTAGTTATTGAACCTTAAGAAGTGATGATTGGGAGAGTATATTCAAACTATTAATTTTGATATCATTTATACCCTTGGAAGGTAAATTTTTTTGTATATTATTTGAGTTGGAGGTTACTAATATAGGTAGTTAAAGTGTTAGTAGATGAGTAGAGTGTGATGAGTTTGTTTTCAGATCTGTGTTTGGAGGTGCATAAGGCTAAAGAATTGGTGTTTTTGACCATTTTTTTGTTAAATCATCTCTTAACGATCATGTATGGTGTGATATTTCACCTAAACCCATCTTACAGTAGATTTGAAGAGTTTTTAATCGTGGGAAGGCCTTTTATGATTAGTATCAATATCATAAAGGGCCCCTCTTCTTCATGAAGAGGCTAGGGGTTCCTTTGACATCATGGAATGCGGTAATGCATGAGGGGAATTTTTCTATTTAGTAAATTAACTCAGGATATTCCAAGATGTTTTATACTATGAGGATATGATATTGGCGGTTGGGAATGGATGGTCTGTTAAAGATTTTAGATTCAGATGTCTTACTATTAAGAAGTTAAATACAGAAAACTAAAACCCATCCTGGTTACTATAAAACCTTTTCATTTCACTATATTAGTTAGAAGATATCCCTATGGACATTTTGATTACTGTAATGTTTACTCACAGTGAGAAATATTGTATTTGGGTGATTATAGATTGGCTGAATAAATCATCCAATTTTCCTCCATTTAGAGGGTTTAAGTAGGTAGAGGAGTTCAGTAACCTTTTTGTCCAAGATACTGTTAGTATTTATGGGGTTCCTTCAATGATAGTTTCTAACTAAGATACCCTTTTTACACCTTGGTTTTGGATGAATCTCTAGGAATCGATGTGAACCTGATAGAATTTAAGCCTAGATTATCACCCATGAATAGATGGCTAGACTAAGTTGGCTATCTAGATTCAATAGGATATGCTTCATGAATGTGTTCTTAACATTAGGGGTTCATGGGAGGGGAATATATAGTTTTTAAATTTTCATAAAATAAGAGTTACCTATCCTCAATAAATATAGTTATTTTCATGGTGTTTTATGGTAGACCATATCAATACCTATCAGGTTGGGATGAGACATGAGAAAAATTACTTATTAGGATTGAGTCTCATCTAAGAGATGATATAGAAAGTAAATTTTATTTGAATGAGGTTATAGATAGCTCTGAGTTTCCTAAAATCATATTTCGATCATCTTCATCGCTCAATAATGTTTGAGGTTGGTGATAACGTGTTTCTCTATGTAGTTGTTTGAACTGGACATCATAACTTTAGAAAGATTGGTAAATTGGTGTTATTTTATATCCATCCATTTAATATTCTAGAGTATCTAAATATGGTATTATATTGATTTGATTTACTAACATGGATGACCATGATTCACAAAATCTTCCATGTATTCCAGTGGACAAAGTACCATCCAGATCCATCTCACATGATAGAGTGTGAAGGCTTGGAGTTAGAGAACCACAATTGCGTAGATTCATTTTCATATATTAAATTATTAAAATAAGTTGATATATGGTAAATTGATCTTGAAATACATTGTTCTTTGAAAATGTGGTGAAGATATCCATGATACTTTAGAGAATGAAGTTTATGTGAGGTATCAGTGGCCCCACCTATTTTATTTTGAAGATCCTTGAAGAGTTTTTTTTGGGGATGAAAGTGGAAAGATGCATGGACCTTTTACACTCACTACTTCACTAATAAATCTTATTTTGAGGTAAATTTTTTATTATTTTATAGAGTTCCCAAGATTTGGAGGTCGAAAAGTTCATTTTTTTGGAAATAGACCCTAGATTATGGGTAACACATGGTTAATATGAACTATTTGACTAACCAGGTGAGAGGGGTGTATAGGGGACATTGAGGTTCTTCACCACTAAAGAAATATTTTTTGAAATATTTAGTGGATTCTAAAAACTATTATGTTTTTTTAGAGAGATATTGGCTCTTAAATATTTGGCACAAGGTCTTTCGAACTGTGTAGAAATACCATGTGGTTTGTCCAGGTCACTAAAAAGTGTATTTTGACCATTTTCCATTGAAAAATTTAAAGTTATATCCACCAATTTATTTTTTCTCCCACACATGTAGAAACCTCTTTGTGACACCCCAATATTTTAGGATATATTTCTCTTTAAATAAATTAAATTTCTTTGATATTATTATTTACACACAACACTAAGTTTAAACACACCACAACATATTCTTAAAGTATTATTATGTGACCGTTATATACTATCATTTAGGTTGGTGGGAATAAATATTATTAACAATATTATGAATATATATATATATAGATAAATATTTTATTTAATACAAAATTATTGATTAATTCTTAATAAATAAGTACCCAATATCCAAAAAATCTCTATAATGGTTATAAAAAATATTTTTTTATTACATTTTGTTTGTGTTTATTATAATTAATTTATAATATTTTTATAAATGTAATTTTATGAAATATATGTAATTTTAGAAATTAGGAAACAAATAATATACTAGGGATAATTTTTGTTATTTTTTTTGGAATTATTGGGTTTTCAAGGAATAGTGAAAAATAACGATTTTTTGAAAACAATAATTTTTTCCATTGAATCAGGTAATTTGAAATTCCTATTTTATTTTTTATTTGATTTTAAATTGAAAAATGATACATTTCATTTCTAATAATATAATTAATTATATTTTTTGATTTAAATATTCATGATATCGAGGAAAGTTAATTTTTTTTTCCTAAAAAACCCTTTTCAAAAAATCTTTTTCATTTTATTTTATGTATTTATATTAAAATTAATTAATTCCACTTATATGAATTGAAAACTAAAAAATTTATTCCATTTTTGGAACCATGAGGTCCAAATTTGGTAAATATGCCCCTTTTATTTTTGGTCATTATGAGTAGTAACCGTGGTAAATATTTGTCACCACGGTAAGAGTAAGTTAGTTGATTAAGGTTAAAAAAATAATTTGATAAGGATTTAAATTTATTCAAAAACATTTCATTATTTCATTTTATTTGTCAATTTAATCAATAATCATACAAAACCTAAAAATATGACCATTTTTCCTTGTAGCTTTTATTTTGACCTTTATAATATTTATGAAAAGGATCAGTAAAAAATGTAACTCTCAATATTTTAATATATATAATATTTTATGATATGAATAAAAATATAAGTTTGATTCTAAATGTTTATTTTAAATATAATTGATTTTTTGTTATCATAATTTATTTTTAAATTTTAATGATTGAATAATCACATTAAATTTTTATCCAACATCAATATAATATTTCTTCTAATTGAAAATAAAATTAATTACATTAAATATTAAAAACAATAATTTTTTAGTTAATAATTTTTTATGATTTTTTTAGATAAATAAAACATTATAGTGATGTTTTTAAATTTTATACTCAAATTCAATAGTTTTATTTATGTATTTAATGTAAAATTAATTGAATAATGTAAAAAATTACATTAATGGCACTTTATGGAAAATAGTATTTTAATAAACTATTTTAAATTCCTAAAAAATTATATCATAATCCAAGATAATAGAAAATAATTGAATATTTAATATAGGATCCATTTATGGGTCACTTTTCCTTTTATGGTAACATTCATTACCCTTAAAGAGTAAAACACTTTGATGTTGTGGTAATTGTCAAAAGGGTTTTTAGAGGGGGGAAAATAAAGAGATAATGGTGAACAAATTACAATTAAAAAAAATATTTTATGAGATAATTTTAGAAATTACTCATTATATATTATAATTAATTCAATATGGATCCAAATGAACCTGAAAATAAAATTATATCAATTAAATACATTATATAATTCGAAGGGTTCCCCTCCCCTCACTTATAAAAGAATACCCCTCTTTATTTTCTTTACAACACATTAAGCCTTATATCTCAACCAAAACCTACCTATTTATCTTATAAACTTCCCTGTACATGATTTATAAGTTAGGATATTTAAAAAAGGCCATTTCAAGGGCCCTTAAAGATGTATCTAAATGAGGTCTACAAAGAAGAGGTAATCATCCTACCTGAAATCATTCAATTTATTTATTCTTATAAGTCCTCAAAATCTATGGTGTTAATCATAAAATAATAAATTATGTATCCTACATATATTGAAATTTTATTATGATTATGTGACCACTATTATTCAACGTCTTTTCCATCAAATGTGAAATGAAAGTGTCTCTCGTGTTGACTACCACCTCCATGTATAGATACAATTAATTTTACGACACTATATTTTGTGAACAGTTATTATGATGTGTTTATCGTTTATATATGATTTTTATGAAGTAATAATAATTTTTTAATTATATTATCATATCTTCCATCTTACCTTCCAATCCATTGGAAAATAAAAATGCCGGTCATGCGTACATGTGGACCACCACCACCACTAAGCAATGTGATTTGTTTTTAATTTACACTTTATGTGAATGGTAATAAATATATATTTAAATTATATATATATATATGATATATATGATTAAATATTTATTATTTAATGGAGAATTATTATTTACCTTTTATTAATTCAATCCACAGAAAAGTGAAGACAACGTCCATGTGTATATATTGCCTACCATATCAATGAACGGTGTAATTCATTTTTCTATATATAAATTATATGTATGACTCTCTATCTAAATATAAAATGAATATATATGATATTTATATCATGATTTTTATTTGGTATATGATGGAACCATGATATAATTGAAATCATTGTCACTACCAATATGAAGTCCTCAAGAAAAAATGAAGCAGTTCATACATAAAATAATGATTTTAATAAGAAATTATTATTAAAATAGTGATTGAAATGATAGAAATGAATCATATATGATGTTATAACTATGTAAATTAAAATTTTAATAATTATAATAAATTTAAATATATTATATAGGATGTTAAAATTACTTATGAGGAAAGTCAAACTTGAGGTAAGTGATTTCTTTCATCATGAGTATTATTATATAAAAACCCTAAGAGGGGAAAAAATTAGAGGCATATAAAACACTAGAACAGCTAGGTAAATCCTATAGGAAGATTCAAAGGCCTAAATTAGTGTACAACTAGGGTGTCTCCACTGATCAGGTTCTTTTCTTCAATTGGTAAGGAGAGCACATCCTTAGGGAGAAAGACCTGAAGTCCTTTCACAGCCATGGTGACCAGATGATTGAAAACCTTATTAACATACTTAAAATTTTGTGAGAGGATAGTGCCATTGTAGATGATCCTCTTAGACATTCTTAGGACATAGTGAAGGGAGTAGGGAACACTCCACTTTCCATGCATGTAGTTATGGAGGATGAGGGAGTCTGTCTCAACCGCCACAAGATCAATATTGATAACATTGTTCAAATTGGAGGCCCATAAACATTTCCATAGACTTGACCAAAAGAGAGTGGCCTCTACCTAAGTGAATAGAGAAATCAAGGACCACCCATCCCAATGGGTCTTGGACAACACCACCACCCTTCATCTGATTCATCAAACATGTACCTTCAATGTATAACTTCAAACCATACGGATGGGGTGACCACCAAACCCAGTGACTGAAAAGAGTGGGATTGAATACTGAAGAACCCACTTACATGGATCTGAAGGATGGGGCCTTGCACCACTTGTTGAAATCAAAAACCTTGTTCAGAAGCAGGAATTTAGTCCTAGCCACCAAGGACCTTCTAGTGGTTAGAGAACCCTCATACCTGGGTTTGTTCAGAGCCATCCAAATGAACTGGAAATCAAAAGTGAGGATGATGCCACAACTTTCCTCTCAGGCCCAACATCTCTAGAAACATAGAACCATCGGTCCAAAAAGGGAAGGTTCCTTAGTGTAGTGACCAAAACAACTATGAAATCACCAAAGGCCTTCAAAATGAAGTTCACCCACTCACTATCGAAGAAGAGGTGGGTTGAGCTCTCCTATCTCTGGTCGCTACAGCGCAGGCATCGTGAAGCCATGAAAATACCCAAGAATCTCACATTATCATCCATTGATAAATCTCTATTCATGATAATACATAGTAGAAAATTTATTTTGGTGGGAACCTCCTTAAACTATAAGAACGATCCCCAAAGGTCCTGATGGGATACACCAAAAGACACCCTCTTGTTTTCCTTGGCTTAGAAAGCACCTCAAGGAAACACAGAAAAGATACATTGGTTTGGTTCATCCATGATATCGATCATGTCAAAGTCCAAGTTTTGATCGCTATCCATAATAGCATTGATAAATTCTAGGAATCAACTCACCTAGTTGAAGGAGATGTGGGTAACCATACATCACAGAAACTTGAGGACAATACCCACCAAATTGTGATGCCGAAAGGATATATTCCCCACCCCCACAATACACCTAGAGTACGAACAGAGAGTAGGGATGTGGGATCCAATAGAAGCATGAAGTGATGATGGTCACACATTGGAACCAAACCCCCACCATTCAACTATGTAGACATGAACCTTCCCCATAAAGAGAGACCCTCTATAACCTACCACGCCAGCTTCACCCACATTCAGTGTAGTGCATCCGAGATACTCTTGACCGCAAAACCACCCTCTTGGACCGGCCTTGCAAGCCTCTTCCACAAAACCCAATGCTTCCTCCCCTACTCATGAGTATCCAAAATTAAAGAGGATATAATGAAATCAATCTTGGAAATCACCCCTTCGGGACCTTGGAGGCTGAGAGAGCATGGCATGGGATGGAGGATAGGATGTTGTTGGCTAGGGTGATCCTACCCCCAAAAGATAAAAATAGGTTCTTCCAATTATGGATATGCCCTATGATTTTCCCCAAAATGGAATCAAAATTTTGGATGTGTACTCTACTAGGGGTCATCGGGGCACCCAAGTACTCCGTGGGAAAAGAGCTATGCTGCATGCCAAGGATCCTATGCAAGGAGGCCACCCTAATGTCAGTACAATGCCTAGGGACATAAAATGTTCTCTGACTAAGGTTCACCACTTGACCACTCAATTGACTATAATCTGAAAGGACATTATTGAACCCACAGAAAGACCTCAAGACAGAGTTCATAAAAACAATAGAGTCATCCACCAACATAAAATGGGTAATATTGCAAGCCATGGGATTGCACCAGTACAACTCGATGGAGCCATGCATGAAAGACCTGCTGAGGAGGAGAATGAATACATACTGGGAGAGAATAAATAGACTTGGGGAGAGGAGATCCCCCTACCTCAGTCCACACACAACCTTGAAAAAACTATAGTTTCTTCCCATGAAACAGATTGCCAACCATAGAGAGAAAATGCAGAGGAAAAGTAAATCAACAACCCAAGTGGAAAAGCCCATACCTGTTAAGACCTTGATTATAAATTCCCATTCGAACCAGTCATATGATTATTTTAATAGCCAGTATAACCACCATATTACCTCCTTATACTCTATAGTTTATACCATCAGTGAGTTCTTGGGAAAAAGCAATGGCCCCTTGAATGAACCAGAGCTTCTGAAAACCAAGCTGCTTAGGAGAAATCCACTGGTCCTGGTGGGGACTCATCCTGTTATTATAGATGGAGGTGAGAATCTTATACATGATGTTGAAAATAGTCATCAATAGATAGTGCTGAAGGAGATATGGGTCTTTAATTTTAGGAAAAAGAACCACAGTTGTAGAACTGACAACACGAAGGAGACACCCACCTCGAAAAAATTCCAGAATAGACCGAACCACATCATCATCCTTAACTGTGCTCCAGGAAGACCAGAAGAAAGATTCCCAAAACCCATCGATCCTGGAGAGCTGTCAAGGTTCAGAGAGTTTACAACCCCTAGGATTTCCTCTTCAAACGACATGGATTCATTCACAATTTTATTTTGTCCATAAACCACTCTCAGAATAGCCTCTATGAAAGCGCTATTGCTGCTAGGATAGCCCGTCTCCATCAAAGGGTTGGGTCTAGAAAGTAGGTTCTTAATAAAGGCCTTTACTAAGCCTCCAAATAATTCTTGGTCATTCGTGAAGAAACCATCCATCAACCAGATGTTGGGCTAGGAGTACTTGCGATTTTCCTTAATACATGCATGGAAATAAGTAGTATTGTGGCCCCCTCACATATCTATATATCCCGCAAAGTTTCGTGGGCCATGCGTTTCCCCCTTAGCAGAACTTAATCCATCTGATCCCTCTTAATGGAAAGCTCCAAAACCTTTTCATCATTCCATTCCATTTCCAAACTGGACTCAAACCTCTCAATCTCAACTTTGATCCCATCCAAGACACACACCATTGGGGAAAGGTTTCCAACCCACGCCCGAAGATCATCCCTGAGGCATCTTAGTTTGTTATTAAGACACTCCCACGCATTCTCATACATGAGTCTATTCCACGAGGATGAGAATGTGTTCTAGAAATCCAGGTGCTCAGTCTAAAAGGGAGAAAAACCCATAACATACCTTTTTTTCCAGCTCATAGATATCTCAAGAAGAATAGGGGAGTGTTCAAAAACATTGAGACCCAGATGAGACACCTTAGCCTCTAGAAAAGCTAAGGAGGCATGAATATCAGCAAGGTAGAGGTCCATCCTACACCAGGTGTGGTGGGTACCCCTCTTATTATTGCACCAGGTGAAACATATCCCTGAGAATCCCATATCCATAAACCCCTTACTAGATATAAATTGTGTAAACTCCATACTAGCATGTCGAGGGAATGATCTCCTTCTCTTCTTCTCACCAGTTTCTACAATTACGTTAATGACACCCCTACAAATGAGGGAGATAAATTATATGAACTTATATGATAAAACCAATTAAGTTTATTCTCTTATGGTCATTCATGTAATTTTAATGTAATATTACCATTTCATTCTCTTTCATATTTAAAAATATCATGAAAATGTTATTAAAACAAAAATTTTATTTCCTCATTAGTTGGGAATATTTTTCTTCCATTCCCATGATTTCTAAAATAGTATTCAAAAAGTCTTATAATTATACCCTATGATTTTTAATTTAATTATTACCTTTGATTTAATTTTTTTTTTTTAAAAAAATAGAAGGAATCATCTTGAAATATTCTATACAATGTAAAATTTTAATTTCTACCAAAAATGTAAAATGAATATTTGTATTACTGTACATGATAAGAATGAAATTTAAGGTAGTAATGAATAATCAATGAATTAAATATTCCTTTATCAGTTTAAAAATTTATTCTCAAGGAATTTGTTTCTTCAATATTTAATAAATTTTTACAATTTAATAATTTATTTTAAAGTTAGATTGGTATTTTCAGCATGAAATTTTTCAATGATCTTTTAGAGCTATTTTTAAATATGAAAACATCCATTGATCTTATAGGATATTTGATCTAATGTTACTATAACTATTATTTATCTCAATGATTTATGATTATGAAGTATTGATGTTCTGTATTCTTGATTCAACATGAATAATTTGTGACTTATAAGGAATTTTGTGAATGAATTTTATTGATAATTCAAAATGTAAGGAATGAACAGGACATGTATGTGATAAGTGAGGAAAGAATATGGATAACACTTTGATGCATTCATAGGTCCCATGAGAATATATATTTTTAATTCATAATTATATGGTTATTTGTTTTACACATACCCATTTCTTAAAAATGGTGTATGGTTTGAGAGGCAATGACCATAAGATTCCTGATATCTTGGTTGAGAGGTCTTGATAACGAATGTCCATTATTACACACTTCATTTATTTATAAATTTTATTCCCATATCTATATGTTTTATATGTTTATATTATCTAGGGACAGACATTGACCTCTAGTTATGATTGAATGGAATGTGTTTGGATTATTAACTCTTCCATGTTGATTATGCCTTATTTACTCATGATATCTTCTATAGAATAAAACCCTTAATGAGTATCAGAGTTCACCCTTTATTTGTTTTTCTTTTCCCAAGATATAAATAATGATATTAAAAATAATGTTAAGGATATGAGAATGTTTCTTATTCTATGTATGTTATATTTCTGATGTAATATATGAAACATTTATATATCTATTTTTATATGAATGATAAAATGATTGATAATGTGTGGAGAGATCCCTTGTATCTTGTACTAATTTAATAAAAAAGACACTATCTTTAGGTTACAAAAGATTTGGTTTATATAGTTGGTATTAGGGAAAGTTTATTATGAACCTTGGGAACTATATTTTAACTGAACATAGATAAATTAGAACTATGATAATCCCTTATAGTAATAGATAAATTTTACCATTATATAGAATTTTATAATATAACTAAATATTCATTATTATTATAGGATAACCAAGTGTATTCCATTTTAATTTATGGTGCCTATGGAGAGAAATTTAATTGACACCCATATAAAATATTGGGATTTCCATACTGATAAATAAAATAAAATTGATATTAGAACTGAAAAGATCATGTACATATTAGGGTTGACGAATCATGTTCTAATGAACAAACTCTCACATATGAAATAAAACCTGGATCCACAATGTGATTTACCTATGTTGAATAAATTCATGTGATAGAATCCTCTATCATTTAATAGAACTACTAATCCATTGATAACTAAAAATTGAATTAAGTCCCTCTAAAAGATATTCCTAGATTTGGGATGTAATGAAAGTTAAAATGTTATTCTGGTAGTGTATTGTTCGAAAGAATATTACGATCAATCGTGGGCATTGATACAGAACACTAAACAGGTTGATGAAATAGAAATAATGGAATGGATATCTTTTAATGTGATATTATTTAGGAAATAATTTCCTTGACAATAGTGAGATGAAATGGAGAGGAATTTCCTCACATTAAAACATAAAGAATAAGAAGGAATGGTAGAGTTATAAGATTTTTATACTAGATTTTCTAGGCTTTTTGTGGACTACATATATTACCTGAAAATAAATATTAACTATCTCTTTGACTGACTTAATCTGAGTCTTTGAAGGGAATTGGGATTTAAAATGTTTTCAATATATGATGATATAGTTTCAAGTTCTGTAATGATAGAGAATGATTTTTTTATAAATTACATCTTCAAGGTAATTTAGGAAAAGAGGATTTTTGGGAATAAATGAAAAAGAAAAGTAACAAAGTATAATAAAGGGAGGTTGATATTTCTAATATGAGATAATTGTGTAAAGAAACACCCATGTACTTGCTTAATGGGAACATGAGTTTGTATTATGTGTAGATAAAGGGGTCATACAACTATTGAATTCAATGTAAATATAGAAACATCTTATAATAAATTATTTAGCTATAAATATATAGGTAATTATTCATACTAATTTCCCAATCAATAAAGGAACTTTCCAAAAAATAATCCAAGGGGAGAATTCCATGCTTATAAAATTTATACAACCGAAGTAGGAGTGCCTAATAGTGTGGTGAATGGTACACTATATGAAAATTTTATATTTTATTCAGGATCTTAACACACTTTTATATATGAATATTCTTCAAAGGGTTTCACATCACTACCTCAATGATTATATATTGAGTTGGTAGTGAAAAATTCTAATTGTAATATGATCATATTTCAAGTCTATAACTCACCTCCATCAGGCATTTGTGGGAGTATAATTTCTGAAAAATCAATTTATTATTCTTCTAGTTGAATTCAAAGTTATTTTGGGAATGTATTAGATCTATCATTATAGATCTCACATCAATTTTCATGGAAGGGAAGTTACAATCAATATTATGTATCAACCTATAATCATGTATCAGTGCAAGGATGAACTGAAATCTTAATGTAAGTTAATTTCATAACATAGATTTTAATACCTATTCAAGAAGATTATTTATCTAATATGGTATGGGGAAAACTCAATATTTAGGATATGACTATTTTATGGGATTTTTATGATATATTTCAAGAATGGTTCCCTATTATTCCCCAAAATCATGAAGTTGAGTTTTCAATATAAATTATACATGGTGATACACATATTTAAAAGACTCTGTATTGAGTGTAAACGGTTGTGTTAATGTAATTCAAGAAGAAAATCAAAGAAAATCAGTAATTGGAATTCATTCAGACCATTTCTTCACCCAGGGTGCACCTATTATTTTTTTAAGAATATAGATGGATCAATGCATCTTTTCATTGATTATTAGGAATATAACAAAATAACTATTAAGAAAAATTATCCTATACCCTATATTAATGATTTATTTATCATATTTTGAGGAGATAAATATTTTTCCATAATGGTCCTCAAATTTGGATATCATTTTAAAAGGGTCAAGAAGGATGGTATACCGAATACATCATTCTTTATGAGGTATGGTCATTGTGAATTTATAGTAATTCCATTTGGATATAAAAATTATCCTGATATCATCATGGATTTAATGAAGATATCCATTATAGATTACATTTGTTAGTTTGTGGTAATATTTATAGATGATATTATTAAACAGATGAAGTGAAAGGAAGATCATTAAGCACATTTTGTGGAATGTGCGGATTACCCTAAGGTAGGAAAATATATATTCCAATTTTACAAAGTTATGATTTTTTGGTAAAAAAATTATCAATATTGGGTCATATAATGTGATTCGAGTGTATATCGGTGGACCATTCAATGATATAAGTTATTGAACAATGACCTATAGTAAACATAGTAACTGAGATCTATAGTTTTATTAGGTTAGTTGAAGACTACTAATACTCTTTAAGATATTTTTTAGGAATATCTAATCCACTCACCAAGTTGAATCATAAGGGGGGGTTAATTTCTTATGTGTAGATGGATGGGAAGAGAATTTTGAATAACTAAAGGGAAAGTTGGTTAGTGTACCTATTCTTACACTACCATGGATTGGATAATGGTTTATGATACATAAATTTAGCCATAAAATAATGGATCAGGGTGAATTCTCATGAAGAATGATATGTTGATAGATTGTACCTATCTCCAACTTAAAACTCAAGAAAAAATTACCTAACTCATGATTTAGAGTTTTCATTAGTAATTTTTGTGTCAATGATTTGGAGTCAATATATTTATAGAGAATGTTGTGAAAAATATAATTATCATAAATTCATGAATTATATATATACAAAGAATGATTTGAATATTCACTAGAGAAGATAATTGGAGTTGATCAAATATTATGACTACTCAATACCTTACCACTTAGGAAGGAGAAAATGGTGGATGACGATCTACGTTAGAAAGCCAATGCTTGGTTTTTCATTATTGATTATTGAAAGAGAACCAATATTTAGGATTTGAAGAAGTTGGATCTTGAAATATTGTGAAATTGGGATATATCATATCTTTCTCAAATTAATGTTTAACCATCCCTACATGAAAGGAATATTAAGAAACATAAGAAAGATGTGGAATTATAGGAAAATGCAGGGAATATGTCTAAGTTATATCATGATTATTATAGAATGATATGGTTTAGGAAAGGATTTTTTTTCTATCAACAAAAGTCTTGGAGAAAGAGATATCAGAAAAATCCCATAGTTTATCATTACTTATTAATCTTATAAGTATGAAGTTTTATAATGATTTGTAAGGGTTTCTATAGTGGGATAACAATGGTATATTTCTTAGCATGTATCCTAATTCCTATTCTTTCAACAAGTTACAAATGAGAGACATAAGTTTAAGGTGACGTTATAACAATTTCCTATACCAGAATGGAAATGGGATAACATTACTAAAAACTTAATTGTCATACTCCCTAAAATTTCTAAAGGCTATAATTTTATTTGGATTGAAGTTGATCACCTTATGAAATTAGTGTACATTATTTATATTAAAAAATATTTTCCTATTTATTAGATTACTCAATTATACATCAAGTAAGTTGTTCGATTTCCTGGAGTAACACTCTTTGTATTATCAAAAGAGGATCCTTGGTTTACCAAAATGTTTTGGATAAGTGTTCAAAATGAATTAGATATAGAGTTGAGTCTAAATATTACAAATAACACTCATAAATATGGGAAGTATGAGAAAAGAATTCAATATATAGAACACATTCTAAGAGCTTAGATAATTGATTTCAATGTTTTTTGTGATAAAGATCTTCTTTTGGTGGAATTTTTATATAATAATAACTTTCACTCAACCACTCAGATGGATCCTTTGAAGACCTATTTGGAAAGAAGTTGATAAATCCATCATGTTGGGATAATTATAGATAATGATATATATTTGAAATTGACCTAGATAAGGAAATGGAAGAGAAGGTTACATCCATTCTATAAAAAAATGGAATCTCAGAGTTGACAAAAAAATTATGATGATAATCATATACCAGATCTACAGTTTGAAGTTGGTGGAAAGGTATTACTAAGAATATATATGTGTATCAAATTGAGGTGAGGTTTATTACTACACATTATTAAAGACCTATGAATCATTTTACTAAATTATCAAAATAATATGAATGTGTTTGATCAATATTCAGTATGTCACTTTTTATTTTTAATAAAATTAATGCCAATTTTAAGTAAGTTGAAACACTTGGAATTATGAAGGTCATACCATGTGTCAGATTGAGGTATGAATGATTACCATATCTCACAAATGACTTATGGATCACTTTCCTAAATTATAAAAAATATCCAAATTCATTTTCTCAATTTTGAGTATGTCACTTTTTTTATTAAAATTTAATTTGAAATTGGAAACACACACTTTGAGTCATATCATTCACACAATGTGTCGATTTTATGTGAGACTTATTCCTACACATAAAAACTTACTTAAGAATGTTTTTTATTAGATTATCACGACAATCCCAGTATATTTACAATATTTTCAGTGATTGAGAATTTTTGAACTAAAATTTTAATCTTAAATTGATAAAGGACACTTTGAGTCATACTGGGGAAATCCTATATCATATTGAGTTGTGGCTGATTCCAAAATGTTAAAAAAACTTACGAATAATTATATTAAGGTAAAAAAACAATAGAGTGCATTTTCTCAGGTTTGAGTGTGTGTATTATTTTTTTAACCAAAATTCAATCAAATTTTAAATAAAAAGATGCACATGAAGTCATACACATAATAGCATACATCATTCTGAGGTTAAGATGATTATTTAATTTCCCAAAAGACTTAGTGATCTTTTTAATATTTTATCAAAAGAATACAAATTCATTTTCTTGGTTTTCATTATGTCACTTGTTTTTTTTACTAAAATTTAATGTAAATTTTAAATAAAATGACTCACTTATAGTTGCAACAATATCACCAAGCATTAGATTATGGTGGGGTTGATCACTACATGTTAAAAATGAATTATTAATATTCTTCCTAATGTGTACAAAATATGAAAGTATTTTATTATTTTTGGTATGTCACATTTTCTTTTTAATAAAATTAATTTCAATATTAAATAAGTAGACACAATTTGAATTATACAGGTCACACCATGCATAAAATTAAGGTTAATCTGATTCTTACATGTAATAAATGACTTAATAATAATTTTCTTAATGTATAAAAAAGAAAACGTGGTTTCTCAGTTTTGAGTATGTCATTTGTGTTTTTTTTTAAAATATCATTCGAAACTGGAAAAATTCACTTTGATTCATAGTGGTAACATAGTGTATTGGTTTAATATGAGAATACTTACTACACATAAAAATTAATTTATTAATCATTTTACTAAATTATCAAGGAAATATCACTGTGTTTTCTCAGTTTTTACGGAGTGAAACATTCTGAACTAAAATTTCAATTTTAAACTGATAACACATACTTTGAGTCATATCAGGAATATCATGTATCATATTATGGTAAATATAATTCATACTTGTAAAAAATGACATATGGGTCATTTTCTTAATGTATGAAAACGATATTAATGCATTTTCTTGATGTTGAGTATGTGAGTTGTCTTTTTCACAAAAATTAATGTCAATTTTAAATAAAAAGATGCATTTGAAATCATACAAGTCAAAGAGTGCAAAATAGTGAGTTGAAGCTGATTACTACATTTCCCAAATTACTTATATATATCATTTTAATAAAGTATCAAAATAATCTAAATTATTTTTCTTTGTTTGGAGTATGGTACTTATCTTTTTTTCACTAAAATGTTATTTTAAAATGGAAACACACACTTTGATTCATACCGATAAAATCGTGTATCAGTTTGACATGAGAATGATTACTACATCTCACAATTGAATTATGAATCATTTTACTAAATTATCAAGATACTTTGAGTGAATTTTATCAATTTTCAGTAATTAATGTTTTTAATTAATATTGCAATATTAAATAGACAAATACACTTTGAGTCATATTGAGAACATCGTGTATCATATTAAAGTGAGGATAATAATCTCAAAAAAAAATTATTTATAGATCATTATGCTAAATTATAAAAATAATCTGAATGTTTTTTCTCATTTTTGAGTATGTCGGTTGCCTTTTTTATTAAAATTAATGTCAATTTCAAATAAATAAAAGTACCTAGAGTCATACCAGTCCCACCATGTGATAGATTGAGGTGGGATTGATTTCTATATGTCACAAAGTCTTAAAAGAATCCCAAATTCCAGTTTTATGACATTTTCCAACATCTTTCTTTGTCAAACTGGCAACACTGCATATTGAGTCGACGTTCTTAGCCGAAAAATTATGTAGTGTTGGATGTTTGAAAAAGTCAATGTAAATTATGATAACATTGGAAAAGGAACATTTTATCTCTTTTGTGGCTTGTGGTAGTTAATTAAAAGGAAAATATGACTCACCAAATGATATGTTAAAAAAATTTAATAAGTTTTATATAGAAATGATATGGAAATTAACTTACAAATAATAGATAATATGATGAAAAAATTAATTAAAGAAGTAGTATCAAATCACTGTTTCATGAGGGTTGTGTATACTCTTGACCCATTTACTTTTTTTATTATCTTATTTGCAGTTTCGAATGATCATGCGAAGCTTTGAACAAACAACCTCAACTCAAAAAAAATAATCCACCTGTATAATAAAATAATTCTTTTGTGAGTAATAATAAAAAGAAATAAATTTAACATAAATACGGAATAAAAAACTAATTCCATGGAAAATTATTTTACTATAAAAACAACGATATTACCTATGTAATTTAGAAAAATTATCTTAATTTCTCTTCTTAAAAAGGTAGTGGAGTGAAATCGAAGGAAATTTATAAATTCTAACAGTGAAGGGGTGAAAAGGTTTTGAGGGAGAAGAAGTATGTTGAAGTTTTGGTGTATAAAGGCATGAAATATGGACAAAAATGTTCTAAATTAAAATAACACTACAAGTATTAATGAAAATTAAATGAACATTTCACTATAAAAGTTTTAGTAAAATAGAGAACGTTTATCATAACATTACTTAACACCTACCGAAAGGCTTTCCTTTATTATAGTGTGTTCTTCCATAGGATTGGCAACATCATCATATAAAGAAGACATTGTATACCTGAGTAGTCAGACATTTAATTTATATTATAAAAATATATTAGATAATAAATAATATTATGAGGAAAAACATAGTATATTAAAATACACTTTTACCCTCTCATTGGGATCTTAGTTTCAGCCTTAAAGTCCAATCACTCATGAACATGAGAATCTTTAAACAAATCTCCCCAACTCAAACAAAGGAATCCACCTATCTAAAAACAAATTCTTATGTGAGTAATACTAAAAATAAATAATTTAAAAATAAAAATGAAATAATATATTACTTATATAGAAGTCACATATTCATTAGATTTGTGTACATTCTGCCATCAGGCATGATTCCCATTCATTTCTAAACAAATCTATATTTTATTTTGAATACAACTTTTTGGTAGTCATGGTAGTACTAGAAAAATTTAAAAACACAAAGTATTAATAAATATTTAAAATGAAATGGTAATTATCTTTGAAAATACCTCTTTAAGGATGCAAATGTGTTGATGTAATATGATCCCTCTCATTAATTTAAAAACATAATAACCACCATCTTTCCGATATATTTATTTCAGACACTAAAGAAACATTGAGAAAAATAAGTAACCTGTTTTGATATTTGTTTATATAGTGGAATATTATTATGTATACCCTGATACTGGTCTAGTTTTAAAAGTTCTCAGGTTCCTTATACACATGGTCTGTCCTTATGCCATGATTTTCATGATATTTATAAACTTCCCTATAAAAACTGAATTATCATTAAAACATAATATAGAATATATAACTTGAGGTTTATTTCTAAAACATTGTATGTAGTGTATTAAAAATTGATATATGGTATCATTTTTGGTCGTTTTTTTGGTTATCCATGTAGTGAATCTAGGAAATAAATAATTGGAGTATCCAAATTGACCACTATGAGCGTCCAATGATTCCTAAAAAAATAAAAAGTAATAAGTAATGATAGAAATAAAAATATATTTTATATGATTAAATTTTATAGTTTTACCCCTTTAATTTTTGGTATACATAATATTCTTTAATCCCAAAGTTTTCCTTTAAGAAATTTTTCCAGTTTTTTCACTATTACACTCATTTTTTTGAATATATTTCTCTTTATTCTGTATAAGTGACATGAAAACTAATGAGTCCAAATTTATTTGCATGGGGTAATTCCTATAATTTGTATTGATATATATGACTTAAAATATATGAAATTTATTTAGTCATAATTAATATAGAATATCTACTTTGGAAAAAATGAATCATAAAATCATACCCCATGTATAAATTTACCACTGATACTCCTAGCTCTTCATAGTTGAGGATTTCAATTACATTCTCAAGAGAAATGTAGTCTATAAATTTCTCTCCATAAATTTGTTCTTAAAAATAAAATATGTGATTACTACCATTTTTTAACTTTGTATTTGCATCATCCACCAATGTTAGTAAATGCGGATATTGAATGGGTGGGGTAAATCTGAATTCAAAAGATATTTTCAATCGATTGGTTGATCCTTTAGATTATTTCGTGTCTACATTTCATTTCACTCCTTATATTTTCCCATCTATAATAACATTCATCGATTCAACATATTTTTCATTAACTATTATAGTTTTATCATGAAAAATAAATTAGAAATAAATACCTCTTTATTGAAATGTTTTTTTTCAGGAGTTGCTGTCCAGGTGATAAATGTTCCAATAGATTGTTCGATTATATGTATATCTTCATCATCAAGAGGAATATATAGCTCAGCACTTATCTCATGAGCTTTTCTAATTTCCACTCTCACATGACCTATTGGAAATGGTATGCTATGTAGAGTGTTTTTTATATTGAATAATGTATAACTCACTAAAAGGTTATGGGTGGGTGTTGATAGATATAAATCACAATCATTTTCAACCTGTATATTATTAGTAAAGGAAAAGTATCAATGTTTTTCTGATTCACATTTCAAAGAAAAAATTATTACAATATTGATTACCTAAACTAAGATAGCTCTTTAATGGGAATGGCTCATCTCAAAGCTATTTGGGGGCGGGGTGGGATCTTCACACAATTGTTTTTCTCAAGTGGGTTCTTATCTTTTCCCCCATACCAGTTGTGGTCAGCTAAATCTTATAATAATTATTTTTTCAATGGAAACTAATCTTTCTCCCACATCTTTTATTTCTTTATCTTTATCATCCTACTATTTTCTCAAAATATGTTCATGGTGTCACCCTAAAACTCACACCAATGACAGGTACATACTATTATTTTCATTTCAAGGCAACTAATAGTAGGTGTTCATCTGGTACATGTGTTAATGATTCCTGTGACTATGTTGGAGAAAAAATATAGGAAAATAAGTAATAATTATTATATAATTGTGATTTAAAGAATTTTCATTATTATTTCATACTTACACATATTTCCCAAATTTCTTGTCTGTTTTCATATTTTAGTGATCCATCATTATTTATACATGCATCCTTCCATAGCACATAACATGGGATGGAAATAAACTTTTCTTTGGATTCATCAATCATTATATAAATAGAGGAACATAATTACATTTTTGTTTCATATCACATAAAACCATTACAGTAGATTTCAAATATATACTAATTTTTTTAGGTGAAGGGTACCCCATCATTTCTTTATGGCAGGGGTATGATGGTTATGCTTCATGTTCCTTATTTTTAGCACTCATTAACTATTTTGTAAATAAACAATTGTCAATCAAAGTGATGAAAAGACGTATTGTCAAATAATGTATTGATAGCCACAATGTACCTAAAAATACATATCTATAGGGGTGTCCATCAAACACATTCTTTTTTTCTTGGCTTACTTGTTGTAAATATAAAAGTTGTGGGTTTAGGTTTATTTTCCATTCAATATCGTTAAGATTAAATCTCATTATAATTGTGTTAAATCCTTTCTGAATTTTTACATTAGGCATTAATAAATATTTATTATGGGAGTAATATAATATAAATTTACTCTGAAAGGGATTATGAATAATATTCCAATATTTAATTATTTTATTTTTTATTAAAACAAATAAATGATGTCATAAAGTTACCATAATTGTTTTTCCAAAATCAGTGCCTTAATCATGATCACAACATGGTTCCAAGAATCTTACTAAATCAAAATGTGTTTCCAAGTGATGAGCCCATTGTGACTATAGAACATGTCATTTTTGGGGTTAATAGGTTGGCCACACACATTCAATATGACCTAAAATTTGATTCCTTTTCATTTCACCTTAATAATTATTTCTAAAATTGTTACACTACGATTGAAATTTTTTTCTACAACATCAGTTATTCTTCATCTAACATTTTCTCAGGTTCAAAATCATCATTATGCTGCTACTCTGCACTAGGGGAAGACACATGTGAAGAAGGAAGTTTTTATGCATTATGAGAAGCAGTAGGTTAATAAACATGTTATTCTTTAGTGTTGGGAGAACCAACATGTGAAAAATTCATTATCTACAGAAGTGTTTTAACATATAATTTAGATTAAATAAAAGCAGTAGTGACTAGATAATACCATGAGGTAATAAAATTTATATTAAACAAATATATCCTGATTATTTAACTCCTTTTTTAATGGTTAAAGGGGTTTGAGCCCTCTTTCAAGTATCCAAATCCCATCATTGTGACCTCTTCCAACGTATAAAACCCAATGTATATTGGGACCACTACTAAATGATTTTGACATCCCAACCAAAGTGTCATCCTCAATTGAATTTTCATCTAACCGTTCAGTGGTACTGGTCGATAGTATAACAATTTCCCAGTTTCTGTTTGAGGGATCTAGAACATAAAATAGTTGTACTACCTATAATTAAATTAGAAAAGGTTTTTCTCTATACCATTACTAATGAAATACCCCTTCATGAATCCCAATTCAACTATGTTAACAACACTAAAATTATCAACCCACATTCATTGAGAAATTGTTACTTGGAATGTGGTATAACCCAACTCCCAGATTTTTTGGATGATGAAAAAGTCTAACAAATTTTCATAAATTGGATTTCTTCCCTTAGTACTAGAAACATGCATCGCTTCAACCATAAGTGTATATAAACTATTTTTCATGGTACTACCCTCATCATGTTCATTTATATAGAACATAGAACCATTTATATCATAACCATTGTAAGATAATATATACAAAACTGGTCCTTTAAATATCCATCGATGTTGTTCTAAAATTGAATCTTGATTTTCATCTAAAAAATTAAAAATATTGTCTCCAAACCATCCTATATACTATTGATTATGTGTATTTGATATTCAGTATTCATCCATTGATGGATTCAAATTCTTAATAATTTTTTTTTGGGTTTCAACATATGTGGAATGCACTAAACTATTATGAATAACCAAAAGGTAGACATGCTACCAATCTGTAATATTGATGGTGACAACATCTCTTTCAGAAATTCCGTCAACCACGTGCCTCCTAGTGTGATGAGATTTTGGTATAACAATGCATTCCACACTGGATAAGTATTTTGTATATAATTCAATGGCTTCATAAAAAATATATCACTCTTCAGTACAACTATATAACCAACTTTTATTTTGGAATACCCTTTCAAAATCTTCATATACTGTTCCATGGGTTACATCTATCTATTAGGTACTTGACCACATAGTTAAAACTCTCTCACCAAGTGAACCATTTCATGAACCACCATATCAAATAATTCTAGTAGGAAGAACACTTTCAATTCACATAATATGATGGAAATTTCCTTTTATATTGTTGGAATTTTTTTCGGGTCTATTACTTTACTAAATATCACTTTTAAAAAGAAATAGATCTTGGTTAATGTATGATGGAAATTCTTGGGAAAAATTAAATGTAAAGATATAAGAATTAAATCTTATAACAAAACATGATAGTCATGTGATTTTAGACCCATTAACTATAAATCAGTCATTGAAACAATATTCTTGATATTTTATGAATACCCATTTGGTTCTATTATTACATTCAAGAAGTTTCCAAGAACATATCCCTCCTTTCTAAAAAGAGTATAAGTAGTTGGAGGAAGAAAGGTTCATTTTTCACCATTCAGAGGCTCTAAATATTCCCATATTCCCATTCCAACTGTGTCCATCATAGACTTAATTCCATTCTTTTTTAGTGGGTGAATTTAGTAATGTTTCAACTAAACTATCAAATATTTTTTTCAATAAGCATAACATCAAGAAAATCTCCGACGTACAGACAATTTTTGTATGGTAATTCAAAAATAACTAATATCTTTTTCCAACCAATTTTCATAAGGGTTTTTAAAAATGGTTTACCAAAAGTAGAGTCAACATATTTTACATCCTCAAAGTGTTGATCTCCTGTTAGTAGATATGGTTCTATACATTTTTCAGAAATTCCATCCAATTATGTTGTCTAAGATCAGTATTTATTTCATCAGGGTAGAAATATTTGATTTCATAGAAAAAACATCTCCTATGAATGTTTCAACCTAATTGACAATATACCTTTTTTGACAAATTAGACACAATTTAGTTCTTTTAATGCTATATCCTAATAAATTTCCATAATAAAGGATGTAATTTATCATCCCTTACAACATAGATCTCAACGTCGAATCTTCATTTCCTTAAGTATCATACAACATAACACTTAAATCCTACAATAATTTTAAATATTCGATCAATGGACCTAAATAAACATCAGTATCATTAGCCGGTTGTTTTGGTCATGATATAAGATTAGATAACAAGATATATTTTTATTTCATGCATAATCACAATGGAAATTTATAATTTTTCAACATATAAAGCCATGTACAAGGAGGGATACATTGAAAAGTAAAAGGATTCACTCTATCTGTAGATAATACAGGACGAAGGTTTCTCAACTCTTTTCCAAATCCAGGATACTCATGATCAATTCTCTGCCACTGAGGAGAGTCTAATGGGTGATGAAGTTTCCCATCATTATTTCTTGTATCTTCATGGCACATCAATTTCCTTTCACTATCCTCACTTCTATATAGGTGCCTAAACACTCTAATGATTGGAAAGTACCACAAAAGTTTTTTAGGACCCGATTCATCTTTCTTGTATCGAGAAGCAGCACACATTGGGAATTATTTATGTGATTTGTGATCCTTGAGAAATAGTATACAACAATTTGGGATGACATGTATTTATTTAAATATCATACCCATCGAACATGGAATTAATTTAGAGTCATATGATAGGCTAGAGAGCTCATTATATTCTGAGATAATATCAATCAATGGATCCAATAGTTTAGAAAAACTGACACCACCCCATATGTTGCCAGCTTTTAAATTATACAGCATTAGTATGGCTGCCAAAGTTTTATATTTTGTGAAACCAACAAACAATGGCATCATTACAAACCTCTTTAACTTCTTAGTTTTTTTACAAGCATGAAGTTTACATTCATCTATCATTATCATTTTTTGAATATGATCATTATCATTATTCTCACTTTTAATAACATCCTCAATATAGTCTTCTTCATTGTCCATACTTGTAATCGTATCAAGTGATCCATAAAAATAAATTTTATCCCAATCACTAGCTAAATTTTATTTCCTCCATTTTTATTCAAATATTTATAACATAGATCAATTCCATAAAACATTATGTGTTCTTCCAACTCCCCAGGACTAATTAGTCATGAATAATAATAGTGTAAACATGAAGAAATGATCTGAGAAGGTTCAAATAAATGATCTTTTTCAAACTTGATGAAATAATTCACTCTATCTTCGTACTCTTTTTTCATATGATTGGAATCCATCCATTCTAAATTAATAACCTACCTGTTTGATTCAGTAATATTAATATTTTAAAAATGTAATACATAAAATATGTTCAATTGAAGTTGGATCTCATGAATTGTTTAAAAAATGGAGATATTGAAAAATGGTTTATCACCCCACTTGATAAAAAAAACTTATTGAATAAATTTTTTAAATATAATAGAGTAGATTTTACTTTTAAAATCTATTATTCAATTCATATTTTTAATGATAAAAACCTTTTTTTATGATTATAAATAAAGCATAAAATAATATTTACCTTATAAAAAACTGGTAAAATATGGATATTGAATGCAATAATGGGAAAAAATAAAATCTATATTATTTGAAAACCCTTTTCTTAATAGAAAATACAGATATTGAATATAATAATGGTTTTACAAATAAAAAAAAATGTTATATTATATGATGTAAAATATTTTCAACATCGACATCAAATTTATGAAAGTATAAAAGTATTAAACTATTGATAAATTAAATTTTTTTAAAGGTATAAAAATATAAATTAAATGAATAAATAAATATATATTTATATTAGTATATAATTTTATAAACTTATTTAAAAGTATAAAATTATATATTATTCATAAAATAATATATATTTTAAATAAATATACATAATTTATAAATGTATATAAATTTATAATACTTTTTAAAAGTACATATATGTTATAAAAACATACATAATTCATAGAAGAATAATGTTTTACAAATATATAAAAGTATAAAAGTATAATATATAAAAATAAAATTTATGAGAGCATAAAAGCATAAAATTATTTGATTTTATTCCATTGATGAAACAATTAAACAAGATTTTATTGTTAAAAGAAAAACTCGAGGTGTACCTTGTAAGTCTCATGAGTTCTACCATTGGATTTCATAAAGAAAAATTTTCAAATTATTTCAAAAATCTTATAGAAACCCCACTCATGCTATATAGGTAAATGATAAAATGAATGTATCCACATTATTAATGAAATGAAAAAAATAAAATAAATGTTCCAAGGGTCTCACACACACCAATCAAGTTGGGTAACTAAAGAAGATCAATATAACCCCTTTTTTCAAACCACCAACCAATGAAATGATGTTATGGGATCTACCCATGGCTTTAATGTGATATAATCCTAGAATTTATCAAACTAGGACCAACCATAGCCTTATATTGCATTCTAACACAAGTCACTTGAATAACTGCGACAAATCCAAGAATTATGGGCACTCCACACTATCCCTATACATAACTTGGGGGAACTAGAAGTGTTCAATGATCTATTGTAGAATAAATAAATACTTACCACTTAGTTACTCAGATTTCCATGACCAAATAAATAAAAATGTAAAGAAACAATCAATTATCCAAAAAGTATTCACTAAACATAAATAATAATTCACCCACACCTCTAATTCTCTCACAAGAAATATCCCCTTTCTATCCATCACCCGATCACCACATACATCAAACACCATGCATAAGGGGAAACAATTGTAAGGGGAAATAATTGAGTCTCACACACCCACATTTTTGAAAGACCATTTAATAAGTCCAAATGGTATTTCTAGAAACCCACTAAGAGGCCAATTATGTATATAATAATTTGAAATCATTTAAAAGAAATTTCTTAAAATATTACACTTAAAACAACCATGAAATATGTTTATAGCTTAGTCCCCATTTATAAAATAATTTGATTTGTTAAAATGTTCCCTTAAATGTATTATATAATAAACCAAACGAGGTAATGGAATTTTAAACCTTGATTTTTGTTTTAAATAAATCTTAAAATATTTTATTAATGCTCGAAATATCAATTATTACTTGCAATGAAAAGTAAAAATATTTTTCTTATTTAGAATCAAATATCATGACCAAAAAACATTATAAATTAGTATAATTTATTTATACAGACATTGTTTCCAATTTCTCAAACACACGGTGTGCATGGTTTATTAAAATATATTTTTAACAAGTTTCACATTTTAAAATTCCTTAAAATTGAAATAAAAATCACATAAAACATGATTTAACATTCCGATAACACATACACACATTTAATGATATGATTTTATATACAAAACATGGAGTTAAACATGAAAACAATCAAGGTTATTAAGTTCATTAACAAACACATGGGGGTAAACAATGAAAAATTAATGGTGAATGGTTTATAAATTAAAATATAGGATGAATGGAGATCCAATAATTAATGAAATTACCCAAACACAAATAAATCATAATAAAAAAGGGAAAACCGTATACTTGGGTTTTGATATGGATGGGCACGGTGATGGGGAAGAAACTAAGTTGGAGAATTTTGTCCAAACAACATGCATCAAGGTTGGAGGGAGTAAATACCTAGATGGAAAAATAAATTAATGAGGATATGCAATAATACCATACCGTAGAGTGATGATGATTCATTGATATAGATCAGTGAGGGATAGGTAGGGAGAAATGGTGGCCAGGAGTGACAATGAAAACGAACACATGGATGAATGATAAAAATAGGGATCGATAACGATGATGATGACAAAGGAGAAGGTGGAGAGTGATGGTAGGGTGACAGAGCTGGGGTTCCAAGAAATATAGACGGAATGATGAGATGGGAAATCTATTAGGGTTATTTTATAAAAACATGAAAGTCTTTAATATGAACATTCCAAAAAAGTGATGATAAAGTTAGTTTATCAGTTCTAAAATACAAAGTGATGATAATACATACCTTTATTAACTTTTTTAGCACTAATAAAAACACACCTTTATCAATGCTAAAATACTTCTAATAAAACATGTCTTTATTATCACTAAAATTCTAGTGTTGATGAAGAATGATTTTTGCAGTGCTTGTTTAAAACTAATATAGGGGAATCTTTATCAGTGCTAAAAAGCACTGATAAAGATCCAAATAAATATATATATTTATTGATTAAATATATTTATTATAATTATATAAATATATTTATATAATTATATATTTAAATATATTTATTATTATTTTATAATTAAATGTATATAATTATAAATATATTTATATATTTATATTATTATACATATATTTATTAATATATAAATTTATATATCTATCTATTAATATATAAATGTTGATATTTATAAAATTATAGTATATATATATATATATATATATATTTATATATTAGGTTCTTGGGGGTATAATTACATTCAAACACACAAACACCACACACAGAGGCCAGAAAGGCAGGCCATGGTCTCCCCAAGGGGATAACCACCCATCAAGTCTTATTTATTTAATACATGGACCATATGCCCTGTGGGCATGAAGACCATTACAAGGCCCCAACGCCCCATGCAGCGTTATGCCCACATCATCCAATCTGAGTCACTAGACCTGCGTTATCATCTGCATAACCACCTCCATCACCGCCTGCATAGTACTAAATCGTACCTCGGCCCAATAGGGCTTGATCCCAAAACCTCATGGATGTGAAGTAAGAGCCTTTTACACTTGGATACATGCTCATTAGATTATAGTAAATATATTTATTATTTAAATATATATTTTTGTCATTTTATAATTATTTATATAAATATTTATTTCTAATTATAATTATAAATAAATATATTAAAAAATATTTCTATATAATTATAAATATATATTTTCAGAATTTTGTTATTAATTTAATATATATAGATATAATTATAGTTACAAATTATAATATTTAAAAAGTATTTATATATAATTAAAAATTTATAATTACAAATGTCGTAAAAATATTAATTATTTAAATATATTTATTGTAATTTGTTAAGTATTTATGAGAACACAATATGTTTATGGGTATAACATGAATGTTTCATACCTACTCACTATAGATCATAAAAATAAGTCAAAACATATATAGAAACCGTGAATAATAAGGGTGTGAATGCATAAATAAACATTAATGAGTCATGATTACATAACATATGCATGTACCATCATAATATATAGGTAATATAAAAATTAGAAACACAACAACCCATAATCAGGTACATAAATAAACATATGATCATATAACATCAATTATACTCACACGTCAATATATGAACAAAAATAACGCTAATAATGTCCATGAATATCATTATTATCTCATGAGATATGTATATGTATATATATATATATACTATTGGCCAAATTCGTTAGAGACAAATATTTGTCTAAACATTAATTAATTAATTAATTATTATTATAATTACAAATAAATATATTTTAAAATTATTTATATATAATTATAAATATATAATTATAAATATGTAATTATAATATATATATATATATATATATATATATTATTTTAAAAATTCTTATAATTTTATAAATTATTAATTTTTTTATAATCTTATGAATTGTTTTGTTTAAAACATTATATGTATATTTGAATTATTTCAAAATAAGTATTAATATATCACATTTATGTTAATTATAAACATGTTTTTTAATTAATTTATATAAATATTCATTATTTTTTAATATAAATATAATAAATATAACAAATAAATAAATAAATAAATATATATATATTAATAATATTATTTATTAAAAACTTTTATCAGTACTCAGAAGAGAGCTGATAAATCTATACTTTATCAGTGCTAAAAAAGAACTGATAAATGTGATCTTTATAAGTGTTTTTAGATATTACTGATAAATGCGAGGCTTCTATCAGTGCTTTAAACATAACACTCATAAAATTAAGAGCTTCCCATTCCTTGATCTACTGTAATGTATTTAAAATAATCCATAAAATATAAATATAGAAAAATAAATTACACCATTCAGGGAGACGACATACCGTACGTACGCATGAAAGTGGTTTTCATTTTTCGATGGATGGAATGAAAAAAATGTAAAGAATAATTACCCTTCACATAATAATATTTATGCCATAAAATTCATATATACTTATTTTTTCCATCTTAATAACTAGAAAAGTAAATTAGTGTTGAAAAACAAATTACATCTATATGTGGGGAGAGTAAGTTGTAAGCACGCACAAAGTATGCTTTCACTATATGTAGGGTTGAAAATAGATATAATATGATTTTACCATAATAATAATAATAATTTACAGTTATATTAATTATAATTGATTTCTTATTTTAGGATAGGTAGAATACAAGAAGAGGAATTAGAATAAGAAATAAACATGAGAGATTCAGAAAATATGATTACCTCTTTTTCGATGGACTCCCTTTAGATCTCTTTTTAAAGGAAATAGGGTTGCTATTTTGGAATAAATATAAGCTCAAGAACTTTTATAATTATATTTTAAAAAAATGAATGGGTAGGGGTGGGTCACTCTAGATAGATCAATGTGGGGAAATGAAGTAATGGAGGAGGTTGCCATTTATAATTGAGTTGAGGGGTACTTTGGGAACTACATAAAATATTAAATTAATATAAAAATTTTATCATGAAAAAGGTTCATAATTGATATAATTAGAATATAGGATAAAAATAAGTCATAATAATATCATCCAATTAAATTTTGACAAATTTTGTATTTTTTTACCCTTATCTTTTAGTTTTAACCCCACATTAACACTTTTGACAATTCTCATACTATTAAAATTCTATGCACTATAAGAGTCAATAATGTTACTATAAAATACAAAAAAGAACCCTAAATTAAATATGTTCGATTTTATTAACCAATAACATTAATTTTGAATAATCTATGATTTTTATGAATTTTAAATCAGTTAAGAAAATAATATTTTTATAAAATATCAATAATGTCAATTTTATATCTATTCATTTAGTTTTACTTTAATAGCATCATGAAAACAAAATAATTCCAGTAAAATACTTCAAAAACTCTTTAATATATCATTTATATCTTTAAAATTATTTTGTCACATTACGTTTTTTCAAATTATACTACTTTGAATTATTTTAATATCATTTATTTAATTTTCCATTAAATAAATAATTAATGTGTCAGTGCTGTATAAGCATTTAAGGTAATTATATCTTCAAAAAAAGTAAAAAATAATTTACCATGATGAATATAATTCTTTTTTATTTAAAAATATTATTTATAACCGAAAATATACTCTCATTATATCAATGTAAATATTATTACAGTTATTAAAAACAAGTGTGACATTTTTAATGTTTCTTTGCATAAAATATTATAAAAGAAATAATCTCATAAAAATGGAAAAAGGTAATATAACTGAATCATTAATGGGAAGAGATAAAATTAACTCATCTAATAAATTTAATGCATGTTCTAGGGTTATTTTTTAGTCCTTATCATTTTATTTTTAACCTTAATTAGCTTATTTACCCTTTATCTTGGTATCAAAATTTAATATGTTACTATTCCTAAAGACAAATAATATAGGGGTAATTTTTACTAAATTTTGAGATCATAATTATAATTATAGATTCCATTTTTCAGTATTTTATTCCTACATGTATTAAAAATTAATTTAAAATTAAAACACAAAATGCAACGATTTTTTTTGAAAAAATATTTTTTAATTATGAAAATGTTTTTATAATAAATTAAATCAAAAAAATAATTCAATGATATTAACTAGGTTATTAATTATAATAATTATATAATGTTACTTTTAAACCATATTTGAAAAATGGGACTTTGTAAATGAATGGAACAAGAATATATTTTTTTAAAAAATAATAGTTTTCACTATTCATTGAAAAATCAATCTTAAAAATAAACCGAAAAAATTTACCCTATGATAATTTGGATATTGTGATTTATAAAATGATAATAATTTTATCAAATAATTTTTATGAAATTTCCAAAAAAATAATTATAATATTTCCTAAAAAATAATAAAACTCATTTTTGAAGAAAACAAATTTTTGAAAAATAAATGGATTTTACTAAAAAACGGGTGATTATTACCTAAGAATTAAAAAAAAATTCAATTGAGTAGACCTATATATTTATATATATTTCATAATACAGTTAATCCAACTAATACCGTCAAATTTATCAGTTTGGTTATAACAACCATGTTAAAATAATAATTGTATATTGCAGTTATTTTAAGATCGATGTTGCATGTTGTATATTCTCTCATACATATAATCATTTGAAAATATCAGGGTTTCATGAATTGAAATATATTTAATAGATTAAAATTATTTAAAAATAAACATACCATAAAACATTGGGATGTTACAATCTCTCCCCCTTCAATAAATTTTGTCCTCACAATTTGAACTTGTTCTTGGAAATAAAGGGTTTCATTTTTGATTTTTTATTTTTTGGTAAACCCACATTATGTAAAGTGTTAATAAAAAATCCTCCTAAAAAAATTTGAAAATGGAAGTATGATGGTCTCTATAAAAATAGGATTCTAAATAAGTTAAAATTAGTGGGAATGGAAAATATGGACATAAAAGAGAAAATTAACACCCAAGGATTAATAGAGAGTGATAGAGAACATAGCGAGGAGAAAGTTATCCACCAAAAAAGAAGAAATACATGACGGGTTAAAAGAACATTGATTCTCAGTAATAAAAGTGAATGGATAAAATGTTCATTTCACGGCCATTTTCCTAATGTTGATGGATTCTTTTACTATCCAAATAAATAACTTGGGAAAATAAAATTAATTTATTTCTTTCCTATCATAAGAAAAATATCATCCTACGGTTGTGATTTGATTTATTTTTACTTCATCTATTACATTGGGAAATGGGTATTTAAGATTAACTATTTTATGCCTGAAGCACTTATTAATTAATAATAAGATCCCTAATTCTTTCCTTTGTACTATAAATATTTACTAAAACCAACACAGAGAGCACAAGATATCTAATAACACCTAAATATTGACTTAATCCATTTCAGAAATTATTATCCTTAAGACTTATCCAAATTATGTTTGTCTAAATTTCAAATAAAAAAGGCCACCAAATTTGAATTTAACATTTTTTCCTTAAATAACATATAATATCTCTTACCGTCACATAAAAAATATTTTATTACCTTTATCATATATTTTCCTAAAACATGGTGATCACCATAAAACCATAATGAAACATGAAATATTCCAAAAAATTAATGACTCATTATTCAATAAATAAAATCTCAGATCATCAAATATATTCCCTAAATCCCAACGTGTATTAAACTCCATAAATGATATTATAAACCACTTTTTCCTTAAATTATAAATAAGTTCCAAAGTCATCATAACTATATCATTTACATATTTAACATCAATATTTTCATTGTCCTGACTAAAAAATATCAACTAAATATTAAGAACACATTAAGGGTTATCTTTCCCTTTACCTTACCACTAATAAATTTTCTTGGTTATTAGTACCATACAACACATTCTTTCAAATGCCTAAAGAAAAATACTACAGTACAATATTTCTATATTTCTTGATCCATATAACCAAAATATCATTGATGAAATACATCTACAACATTGTTATTGAATACAAATACTCATGTACTTTAATCACCCCACTTCATCTATCAAAATATCATATTATTTACCTTTATACCTCTTTTTCTAATGTATATTCCATTGACACTTAGGGTATTCATTTGAATAGTCCCCCGTCTCCTTATTATTATTGAACTAAACTGTATACGATTATTTCATACCCATGAAATCAAACACCTGATATACTTTCTCTCCATAATTAAAGAAAACTCCAATTACCTTTAAGAAAGAACTTGGGTTTTTATTTATAAAATTATTCCATGTGGAAAAATACTTCTTTACCTTATCCCCTTTATCTATTTTTTATTTTCCATAATTTTCTTCTCATACATTCCTTATAAGAAATAAGTCTTGGAGAATTATTTATATTTTTTGATAACACATTATAATATATCCACATGGGATTAGAATATTTGGGAGACTAATTTCCTTTGAAGGATTGCGTTTAACCCCTTAACGAAATAGTCAATATTACTATTTGGATTAAATACAGTCTAAAACATTTCTTGATAACCTTGTAAAGTATTATTTATACTTAGAAATATTTTCAAATACCTTTATTATTAAATATAAGAACATTCCCACTATATCTATTCATTTTTCATGGGGAAAATATTTTTCCTGGAAACTTTTCTCATAATCATTATATTCCATGCTTGATATTTATTAAACATCCTTAGTGTTTTGAATCAATATCCACCATTGATCCTAATATCCAAAGAGTAGATAAATTTCCATGAAAATATTTTCCCTTTAATTTCTAACCAACACAAGAAATATCTTCTCAAATGAAATTTTACATTTTTTGGATAAAAATATATTTATAGTACCATTGAAGGATTGATGTTTCTAATGCATGAAGCAGTCTAACATTATAACACCATGTTTTGGATCAACATGTAACTATATATTAGAAATATTATTGGTCATAAAAATGAGTAAACTACCCCAATATAGATATACATTGTTTGTATCTAGTAGTACCTCTAGCTCCTTCTTCATTATCATGCCCAGGAGGGAAACCCCTACATGAATTACACTCATTGATACAATTTATCTTCCTTCAATTGGGATTAATTTGTAAAAAACTCAATAGACTAAATTTTATCATAACATTATAAAATATAATTTATAATTTCAATTCTAGTAAGTCACTTAACATAAATTGATTTTTTTTGTAAAACTAATCTCATAATCACAAGCTTGGTTTCTTTTGGAATATTATCAAAGGACACTATAGGGTTATGTTTCCTTAATATATGGTTTCCTAAATCTTGTTCCCCTCGGTTTATACAAAACATTCTATAATACCAACTTTAAAGACCCTAAATCTTGTATCCCTAATCTAGTGGTTACTTTATTACATTGGTAATAGATACAAGATATAGTTTCCCAAAAGAATAATTTGCTTAGTAGTTTTGGAAAAGTAGATACATTCAGGATTCCAATATTCCATCGGAAATATAAAATACATGGCATAAAAAAATTATTTAATCCTTAAAATTATTCATAATATCCTTCTACATATAATGGGGGAAAAAATAAAAGGGTGGGATAATATACTTAGTAATGGATTCGTACAATGGGATCTATCATTATTAAGTAAGGTAAAATTAATATGGAAAAGTAAATTACTAAAGAAAAAATATATTTAGTTAAAAAAATTATCATAACATGCATCAATGGATAATATCAATGATGAAATACCATTGATAATAATAATAGAATCTCAATGAATGCAATGTTTAAAATTAGATGCAATGATAACAGACATCATGTTATAAATACCGTAAACACCTTGCACAAAGAAAAATATAGGTAGGAATACACCATAAAACATTTTAGTGTAATCTTATTTATTTTTATCATATGACTTGTCAATTAATCAATGTTTTATATAATTCTGGGCCCTATCTGTCACTGCATGTCCAATTCATTCCTCATATATTGAATGATTTATTTAATTCATGAAAAATATACCTTATAAAAAATTATCAATATTGAGTAAATAGTATTAATTTATAAATAATTACCTATTCATTCAAAAAATTCAAATTATAACGCTATATATATAAATTGTACATGATTTAATAAGTAATAATATACATGAACAAAAGAAAATGGATATTTTAGAGAAACGTTCAATCTATTGATCACAAGTGGGTGGATTTTTCAAAGGATATGACAATTAAAACATATCCTCAAGGGAGAATAATTTAAATAAAGTGGTTTTTTCATGGAATAATATAAATTCCATTAAAATTTTATTAAATCATTCTTGTGAAAATAACATATATATTTTTTAAAATAACTTATTTAGGAAAAAATGTGAAATTTTAATGTAAGAGATTTTATTTTTTTATAACTTTGTAAGCTTATAAAGAAATCATAAAATAAAATATTATTCTAAAAATTGAGAAATCCAATCATTCCGTATATGATAAAAAACATTAATTGTATAATTATATAAAAAAAGTCACAAAGTACCTTATTCAGAAAATGAAAAAATATTTATTTAGAACCATAAAGTAAAAAAACTCAAACATGGGTAAAAATGTATTTTTATAAATAAATTTATAAGTGTAAATTGTTTTTTGATTTTTCATGAAAATATGGACATAGAAGAAAAATATACCTGATCAAAAGATAAATAATGTTGGCATTTCTTTTAAACATTTCATTTCATGCTTCCTGTCCATAGAGAAGAAAAGTTTTAAGAAATTATGGATACTATTTAAAAGGGTAAACATGCATTAAATATTAATTATAACTAATATATATATATATATATATATATTAAAATAAAATATCACAATGGGTAGTTATATAAACCACATAAAAATAAACCGGTGCATAATACTAAATATGTCTAAATGGAGTGGAAATTGTGACGCAATCCAGCAACAAAAGTTCAACTTTCCTCAAAGGTGATTTTAACCTCCTTTATAACAAAAAAATATTTATTATAATTACATAAAATAACTACAATCATATATATAATATAATACATGATCTATTATTATAATTTTATCATGAAATTGTTAATAAATTGTTATTATTATAATTATTTTGAGTGTTAATTACTTTATCTGTCATGTATATTTTAATTCATAATTCTCAGTAATTACTTATTTATCATGGTTTTGTGATCTCCATATTTTTATAAAATATTTAAATATCATATATGTTCAATATATAGATAATTATAATCATCCTTAAAATATATAGGTTGGAGAATTAATTACACCATTTGTAGAGATAGTACTCCATACATACGCATGAAATATGTTTTCATTTTTTTATGTATGGAATGAAAGAAATTTAAAGAATAATAAACCTATAAAAAATAATGGTTATGTTATAAATATCATATATACTCATTAGTTCTTTATTTATAAGAATCCAAGTAAATTGTGGAAGAAAAATGGATTACATCAATACGTGGAGACGATAAGCCGTATGTACACACGAACAATGTTTTCTATTTCAAATGGATGGAAAATAGATGGGATATGATTGTAAAATAATAAAAATAACATATAAATATATATATGATATTTAATTTATTATTTCAGTATGGTTACAACACATAAAGATTAAGTAGAAGAAGAAATAAACTTGAATGTGTTAGTAAAGTCAATTACATCTTCTTTAGTGGACTCCCTTTAGATCTCTTCTTAAGGGATCTAGAGTTACTATATTGGATGGTAAATAACATAAAAAAATTAGATAATAATTTTTATAAGATAAATATGTAGTAGTTGGTCTAGATAAATTTCTCAATGTGGTGTAAACAAGTAAGAGATGAGGTTCCCTTTTATAATTTAAGTGAGGGGCACTTTTGGAATTTCGAAAAATAATAAAATAAAATAAATTATTTATAATGTCCAAATGGAACCAAATTGAAATATTAATAATATATGGTAAATATAAGTCTAAATAACTTCATCCAATAAAACTTAGTCAAGTTTTGGATATTTTATTTACCCTTATCTTTTAATTTTAATCCCTCATTAACCCTACTGACAACTACCACATTATTAGGATTCTATACCTTTTAAGGGTGATTAATTTTACTAAAAAATTTAAAAAAACCCATAAATGGACCTTATTATATATAATTAACCAGGTCCCATTAATTTAGAAGAATATATTATTCTTATGAATTCTAATCCATTTAATAAAATATTATATTCACAATAATTTCAATTTTAGATGTATTAATTTTGTTTGACTATAAAAACTTCAAGAAAAATAGGAATTAGAATAAAAGTAATAAAATAATCCAAAATATTTAATTATCTATATATATATATATAATGTATGCTTAATATTAATTATTTCAAATTATACTACTTTTAATTATTTTAATATGATTTTTTACATTAATTATATAATCATTCCATTAGTGTTGTGTAATAATTTAAGGTACTTATATATGGAAAAAAAATTAAATATTAAATATATATGATGAAGTGAATTAAGTAATATTTCAAAAATATTATTTATAACCAAACCTATCCTCTGTTTATCCATATACTAAAAATATTATTTTTATTAAAAGTAAGAGTATGAAATATTTGACTTTTATTTATAAATAATTATTAAAGTATTAATCATATCCAAATGGGAAAAAGTTTATATAACAAAATATATGAATATTATTGATGAAATTAACTAATATAATAAAATTAATTCACGTTTTTGGGTCATTTGTTTGTCATTATCATATTATTTTTAAGTATAAATTCACGATTTACCATTTATCTTGGTAAGAAAATTTACTGTGTTTACTATTCTTGATGAAAAAAATACAAGGGGATTTTTTTTCTAAATTTTAATTTAATTATTGAAAATATAGAATTCCTATTTAAATATTTAATTCATATAAGTGGCATAAATTTTTTTAATATGAAAAAATAGAATGTAATAGAAAGATTTTTTCCGGAAAAATGAATTTTTAAGTAGAAAAATGTTTTTATACCAAATTAAATTGTAAAAATTATTATAATAAAAATAAATAGATTATTATAGATTTTAAATTGATAATTTTACTTTTAAACTATTTTAAATAAAATTATAATTTATAAATTTTTGGAACAAAAATACTGTTTCTAATTAAATGAAGTATTTTTCACAATTCACTAGAAATTATGTATTTTCAGAAGAATACAAAAAATTCATCAAAATATAATATATATATTTTTATTTGAAATGATATTAATTTCGTCCAATATATTTTCTAAAATTTCTCAAAAATATATAATATTTTCTCAATAGAATTAATAAAAATCAATTTTGAAGAAAATGTATTTTTGAAGAATAAATTAATTTTACTAGAAATTAAATGCATATTTCCTATGTAATAATCAATAAATTTTCATTTATTAGGACCTTTATAAATATATTTCATAATTTTTTTAATCCTTTTCATAACCTCCAATTTGACGGCTCTGTTATAATGACCATGTTAAAATAATAATATTATGTTGTAGTTTGTTTAAGCTTTGTGTTTCGTGTTGTATATACTAGATAACATATAATTATTTTAAAATCTTGTGGTTTAATATACAAAAATATATCAAATATATTAAATATATTTAGAAAGAAACATACCATAAAATATTTTATTTTTACCTATTTAATTTTTTTGACTTGGCCTATAGATGCAATAGGCATCTCATGCATCATGTTAGACACATATGATCTATATATTTTTGGTTTGCTGGTATGTGATTTATCTAATGATAGATTCTTTGTTTCTCAAAGTATCAAAAACTTATTTTATGATTTTTCCTATTAATGTACATAGTGGGATTATACTTAGCTGGTCTAACATGAATATGGATTTCTATCTAATGGAAAGTTATATGGATCTACGATGAGGAACTTAGTGATAAGGAAAATGATATAGTCCTCTTGCATGATAGGTGTAGAGACCCTAGTGAATAATATTGATATACACACACACACACACACACACACACACACATATATATATATATATATGACCATTTAACCCTTTTGGGTGGTTTTTTTGGGATCAGCTACGTGGCCTAGTCATCTAGAGAGTAGTTTGACTTGTTAATTCTTAGAGGGGACAATTTACCTAGTTTTATCTTATTTTCATGTAGGGTAATGTATCTATTATGTGATACCATAAATATATGTTTTTTGACATTTTTATGTCATGTGACATTGGTATAAGATCATTTTTTATGCTCTTTGTGTTTTTTTCTTAAGTGAGTTCACATAGGCCCTAGTGGCCAGACCTAGTGTCTTGAAACGAGACATTACTAATAGTGACAGGTGGGGGAGCCTAGTGACCTTTTTCATGTGACCCATGTTTAGGGAGTAGGTTCCATGTGACCTTAGAGGGTGACCCATGAGAGGGGCCAACTGAGTTGTGTGTTCTTTTGGGTTCATGAGGCATAAGTGGATACTTTGGACTTTTGACAACAATGAATGAAGGGTGTAGTATATTATGTGTCTAAGGCATATTGAATGATTTTTTTAAGGAGTTCTTGAGTGTTAGTGATACTAACTTTTGGTCTGAAAATTTTATGTCTTGTGAAATTGGTATGAGAGCATGTTTGATGGTCTTTGTGTTTTGGCCTTCTATGAGTTCACATTGGCCTTGGTTGTTGGACCTAGTTGCTTGACGTAAGACTTTACTGATGGGAATAGGTGGGAGATTCTAGTGACCTTATTCATCTAACCCAATTTTAGGGAGTAGGTTATCTACGACCTTCAAGGGTGACATGTGATAGGGGGCGACCGAGTTGTGTGTTCTTTTGGTTTCATGAGGAATAGTTGGATACTTTGGACTTTTTACAATAGTGCATGAAGGGTATAGACGAGTATGGGATTAGGAATTTGGAATGATTTTATTTTGAGAAGGAGAACTTGAGTGTTAGTGATATATAATTGTTGTTGGTTTCAAGAGGGAAAGGTTCATTCAGGTTCTTGGCCTAGGTAATGGTTGTATAGGTAGGTTGTGCCTGTTAGGTTTGAGTTGACCAGGAGCATAGAAGGTGCTTGAGAGAATTTGGTGTTAGGTGTGCGAGTTCTATTTTGGGTGGAAACCATGCTTGTTAGTTTCTTTTGGTACGAGGCTTGTGTATATGTCTAGTTTCCATAAGATGAAAATAACTTTTGGTAATGGTGATTTGATAATGCTTATGGGTTTTGAGGGTAGGGTCGCTTTGGTGCCTAGATCAGTTAGTTTTGGATGCATCTTCGAGAATGTGGTTAGAGAATAAATGACATCAGTGTAGCTTTTGAACCACTATTGGATTTTGAATGGTCATTGGAATAGTTTTGGTTTAGTGACTTTAATTTGTTTTTAGGATGTATCAAGGGTACTCTTTTCTTTGTAAAACAAGTTTCAAAGAGACGTGGATAGGGATTGTGAGCTGAGTTTTCATGAGATGTGAATCACTAGAGTCATAGAAATGTTATATGATTGGGTTACATAAGTGAGTTTAATAGTTCAGTGTCAATTGGATCTTGGAGACACATACAATGATGATGTACTATATGATTGGATTGTAGATTATAGGTTATGGGAACATATTCCAAAAGTGCTTGAGTTTAGTAGTAATCCATGAGTGGGTATTAAATTGTTGTAGGTGTTTTGATATGCTTATGCATATGTGGACATCAATATCCAAGATAGAATTTTGATTTTCTAGAAATGTATATGTTTTTTTTGTGTTATTTATTGACAAAAACATAAAATACACTTTGTACAGAGATGACCATGCCCAATATCTTAACATTATCTAGATTAAACTGATACAGAATTGGATCTATGGTAATCTATCTAAATGTATTTTTGTTTTGATGAAAGGAATCCTTAGGGGTGGTTCTTATGAAGTGTTGTAAGTGAATACATATGGTGTAAGGATTACCATTAGCTGTCTATGAGTATGTCCTTGTAGGGGACTAGTTGTCAATGAATTCTATGGGCACCTATCTTGAATTACTAGAATGATAGATAGTTGATGTTTAATTTTTTCACTTAAGTGAGAGAAATATGGACACATATAAATCAGGGATGGTATTGAATGGGACATATAATGTTGTGGTTGAGGTTTTTTGAGTGGGATAGTGGAAATTATACTCATGTGGTGGTGAGTGATGTGTTGGTTATGGAGGTGTAACCATCATTCTGGAAGGGTTGTTGGGGTGAGGAATGGATGATGGGTTAGTTTTATTGGCAACATGATGGAAAAAGGGTACCGTTGAGGGGAATTCTTGAATTTAATTGGGAATTTAAATAGGATATCAGTTGTGGTGGATGATCTAGATGAGAATTGACATCGAGATCAAGGTGGTTCTAAAAAGAAATTAGAGGAGCTCGTATAGAAATTTCATCAATAGTATGGTAGAGAATGATGATTAATCTTGATTAGGTATTTTATAAAATGAGTTTTATTTGGCACATATAAGGTAAGTTGTAAAAAACATTTGACACATTGTTTTGGAATGGAGGGTGTATTTTGAATATTGAATTGAGCATTTGAGGAAAGGACAGTTTGTTTTAGTTTGTTTATACATAAGGGGTGTGCATCCACTCATGTTGGTTTTTGATGATGAGGTTTGATGTCAATGTTTATTGGAATTATATGGGGTTTTGGGTGCGATATGTTGTAAAAAGTGTCGAGCGTGTTGTGGGAGTATGAGTTCGAGGTTATTTTGAGTTTTACAATAGAGGAGGTTCAAAGAATTAGAGGTGGGTATCAATAAGCTTAAACTTATGGTGGGGAGAAATATAGATCTGATGAGTGTTCATGTGATGAAATAATCAGTGTTTCATAAGAATGGTATTATTCAAGCACAATCATGGTGTTTTCATTTTGTTAATGTCCATTGTAATGGGTTTTTGTCAGTTAAGTTCCTTGAGTTAAAAGCTATGATTCTGTTGTTTTTAGGAATTTTGTAACTGAATGTCGTCGTTGGATATAATTTTTGAGCTAGATAGGTCAGTTGGAGTATATGGATGACTACTAGGATTTCATAGAGCTGATAAGTATTATAGTAGGGAGGTTGTAAGATCATGTGTCTGTATGAGTGGTAAATTATAGAAGGAATTTTAATTTTAATTTGTTGGACATGTAGAATTTTGAATCATGACACCAATTGAGATTCTAATATTTGGATTTACTCAAAAGTATTTTTTAAGATTAGTAATGAGTTTCAAGAGGTATCTAGAGTTTTTGGATGATATTTAGAGGCTTTAGGTTAAGTTTTAATAGTTTTAGAGTTTTTTTTCTTGGGTGCATGGTTCAGTATGCATGGTTTAGGAGAAACCGTGGGAAACCGTGATGATTAGGGTGCTTTTTAGTTCATTTACTAATAATTATGGTTGATTTTTACGGTTAATTCATGGTTTGGGTTAAATCATTCAAGGTAAAGGGGGAACCGTTTGAGGTGGTGGAAAGAGAAGGGCATAGAGCAGAACATGTGCATGGTTTTTGACAAATGGTGAAACTTTCTATATAGGAGAGGCAATGGAACTTGGTTAGTAAATTGTATTTCATATTGTGTGGGATGAATATATGGGAATGTGTGTTTTATATTAGCGGCACACAGTTGGTTCATGGTTTTCTTAATCATGTAGCCTCACCATGTGAGGCATTTTGTGATTCCCAATGAAGGATATATGGTTAGTGCACAATTTGGAAAACCATGTGGTCAGTCCATAATGTTTTACAGAAGTTCATTGATAGGGTTATTTTACCAAAATACCCCATAATGTTTTTATGCTAACCCCCTTCCCCCATTTTTTTCTACATAAACCAAGGGAGTTCCCAACCCCTTCCTCCTCCTCCAACACCTCAATTTAGGGTGTGTTTTTGGTTATTAATTAATTTTTTAGGTGTGTCATTCTACCCCAATGACTTTACTTCCCCTTACTATTCATTATTTATAATTTTTAAGGTCCCCGGTTTAGATTTTTTTGATGATTCCATTGAAGTGTGGTGGAATTTTCCTTTTCACATGGGGCTTTTGGTTGGATTTCATCGAGGAGATCCCATTAAAAATTACGCACTATTGCATTGAGTTTTTTAGGGAATGTTAATGTGGTTAATTTTATTAATTATTTGCATAAAATTAGTTTTTGATTAAACTTATTAATAACATTTCTTCTTATGTATTTGGATCAGTTTATGGTTTGGGGTTTTCCAATGATAATTGAAGAGTGTTTTCCTTTGGGTTTGATGAATCATGATGACTTAATTAGTCTTATAGAAATGTACCTAGATGAGTTTTGGTTAATGAAGAAATTAAATTTATTATAATTAATTAATTTATGTTTCTTTGTGTTATGTTGGATTTTGGATGGTTGAGATGAGCACATTTGGACTCTGAGGAGTTTAGTATAGGTATGGGAATGCCTTGGCAAGGCCGTTGAGCATTGAAATAGTTATGGAATATTTTTTTGATGAGTTAGGTGGTCTAAGAGATCAATCAAAAGACTATTTAATTCAATTATACGTGTCTATGGTTTTTTCCATAAATACCTTCTATGGTTTATTCACTTACATGGAGAAATTCAATGATTTAGAAATTAAATTTATAACATATTTGATCCATGGACACCATTAGATCCGTTGAAATTTATAATACCGACCAAACAACCACCCTTAGGGTGTGTAATTTATTGGAAAATGAAAAAACGTGGCTATAAGGGTTAATGTATGTAGGTCAAGAGCTTAAACTAGTTATTCTAATTGTTTAAATTGATTGAAGGGTTAAAAGATACTTGGTTGGACTTGGCGAAAAGGTTTTTATAATATATTGGAGGGATGAAATAATTTTTTTATGTGTTAAACTATTATGAAATTCTTGTGTGGCCTTTGAGAAGGTTTTCAATATGTGTGTCTCGTTTTGACTTGGTTTTTGGCTTGAAAGAGTAATGTCTTGGTACTAAAGATGTTTTTTTCTTAAAGTGTTGTGTTTTCCTCCAAGTTATTTAAAAGGGGTTTAAAATGAATTCCAAATGGTGATTTGAAATGAGAGAGAGACTTACCATTTGGTGAGAATGTATTGATGATTATTTTAATGGTTTTAATATTAATAAATTCATTGGCCTTGTTTTAAATGTTAAAAATATTGTCCAATGTTTTAAGTCTGGAATAGAAGTTTTTTAAATGGATGCATATGATCCATTGTTTTCCAAAGAGTTTTGTAATGTTGTTTTTATGTGTAAAAATTGATAATATATCTAAGCTATGTTTTTGTGTTAAAGGTATGTTGGGAACTTGGTGAATGATTTAGAGTTAAAATAGGATTTATTATGAACTTTTAATGTTTTGTATGGTGAAATGTTGAACCTCAGTTTTTAATAAGTATCGAGATGGTTCGAAAAGTATGACATGACACTCCACCTTGGAGAGTGAGATAATGGACTTGATATTTCTACATATATGGTTTCTGATGTCTGACATGATGATCAAAATGTATGGTTGAGATAGTGGAAATGAATTTTATATACATATATTTCAGTATTATTTACATGATGTTCCTCATATGATGTTGATAAAGTTTGACACGATGTTCCATGCCCTTGGGATTCTTTTTGGATATGATTATCTATATTGGTATTGTTGGTTTTGTATACAGTTTAGGTGTTTGGTTGAGGTTTCAGGCATGGATGATACTAATGTTTTATACTTCCCATAGATAATGATAAATTAAAATCATTTTTTATTTACAATTAATATCACCCTATGTTAACTTTTAAATTACTGGTTAGGGTATATGAATATTCAGTTGGCCTAAGTTTCACCTTAGAACCTAAGGTCCAATAAGTTTCATGATAAAATATTATTTTCCTTGATGTTTTTTCCTTCCTTTACATAACTACTTATTTATTCATTTTATATATATATACACTTTTTCATTGACTAGTATTTTCTTTATACACCATTGGTGGTGGTGTAATGAGTTTTACTCAGAATCTACTTTGTCTTCAACTACACAAGGGTACATGAGCTTCTCTCACATGATTATTGTAGGGATTGGTTTGGGTTGAGGTCCACATTGAGTTTTTTATGATAAAATAGTATATATTGTATGGTATCACAATACCAAAGAATAGATGTATGATGTGGTTCATATTTGGATTTAGAGATTGATGTATTTTTTTTCAATTTTTTATTTTGTATATGTGATTGGTCTAGTGGGTGATCAATTTTGTATGTATGGAAAGGATGTTCGGGTCTTTTGTATTTCATATTATTAAAACATTATTCTATTTATGCTTCTTTATTATTTACAAGTAATTTTACTCATATTATGTTTGGTTATTTACTTTTGGTTATAAACTCTAATACGAGGTTATAGTATACTCACAATTCCACCATATACCCCACTCTTAGTTTGTAGCCTCTAGCATATGAGGAGGCTCACTTGAGGTCTTGTAGAGAATTGGATACGAGAACAAATTTAGCGGAATCAAGGATATGAAATTACATGATAAAAACCTTAATTTTATTATCCCATTGTTATTCATGTAATTTTCAAGTAATACTACCATTTTCCTCTATTAGGTACTTAAAAATATTTTTATTGATTTTGGATAAGCCCCTTTTAAGGGTAAAGGGGGAAAACCAAGAATTCAGAGACATGAGGACATTAACAAGATTCGAAAAATAAAAGGTTTGGAACCAAAAACAAGACTAAAATGAAGTTCCTCCACCCAGCATCAATATCATTAAGTCATGCCTCCACCAAAGTACGACTAATCAACAAGCTATCCCGTGCAAAGATGAATGGGCCTGAAACCGATGGCTATGCCATACCCTCTCTATCGTTCAAATCCAAAAAGCCATGAATGATGAAGACGACCAGCTCTATCCTCACCTGATGAAAATCCTTGTATAATTTTTGGATTCCCCAACAAAACCTCTATTTCACCTCCAACAACAATCAAACAACAAGTAACCAACAGATTCATATCCAAACACATCATCAGCACCATCGAGATACCACCAATTTCACACCCAATTAAGCAAGGTCCCACCTTAACCAAATCGAAACCTGGAAGAAACTTACAGGAGAGCCAAAATGAAACACCTCCCCCTCCGAAGCAATGGAGCCGACCCCAAGCACACCAGAGTATTCCAGAACCGACGTCGAGTTGGGATGAAGCCGAGATGAGATCTCAGAGCTAGAAGGAACCCCATGGACAATGTTGAACACATCGTAGCACACGCTGATCACACCACATCCGCCATGGAATCTCGAACAGCCGGAGACTAGCACAGAGGAGCCGACGACGATCACACCAAATCTGCGACAAGATCCCGAATCCAAAGGCACTTCGAAGCCATCACCGTGCACAACTCCACCACTGAACCGAGGATCCGATGCCGGAATATCATGAAAATGTTTCAAAGAAAAATAGACTTCATTTCTACTTTAGTTGGGATTATTTTTCTCCATTTTCTTTTTTTTTATAATTTTTTTTGAAGAATGTTTTTAATATTTACCTATGAGTGTTTAATGTATTTTTTACCCATGATAAAAATATTTCATTTCATAAAAGAAATATTTATTTAATTCTATGATTTTAGTATTATTAAATTTTTACAGGAAATGTTAATGGAATATTTGTTATAATTTAACCAGCATGAAAAAATTTTGTATCATCCTGAATGATCATTGCTTCAAATATTACTTTACATGTTTCCGATGTTATTTTCAATGGTTTTTTTTTCATTAAGTGACATGAAAATAATTTCCTATCATCATGATTTCTCATTATGTGATTTCAAATTGAAAATGGTATTTTCCTCAAAACAATATCCAGTGACCTTTTTGAGTTATTGTGAACTATGAAAACACCCATTGATATTATTAGGGATATAATCCAATTATAACATATTAATTATTTCTCTGGATGTTTTATGATTTTGTAGTACTGATGTTTCATATTCTTGATTTAATATGGATAATTATTTACTTATAACAATTTTGAGAGTGAATTGTAATAATAATTTAAAATATTAGGAAGGAAAACGATGAGTGGAGCCTAATTATAGAGATTCCCTTGGTGAGTTCGCTAGTATAATGAGTAAAAAAAACAAGATTTCAATTTTATATGAGTATTTGGTATAGGATTACCCATTTATTAAGGATAAAGTCTTGGTAGAAAGGCCATGGTATTTTGATTCATTATATCTTCACTGAGAGGCCTTGATCATGAATATTCAGAATTATGAATTTCATTTATTAATGTTTTTTTTAATTATCAATGTATTTTCAATTTTTATATTATCCTTAGATAGTCATTAAACTCATGTTTTGATTGAATGGAATGTGTTTTGATTATACCCTCCACCATATTGATTTTCCTTATTTACTGATGATAACTTCTACTGTACGTGACCCTTATATAGCATCTAATCTCACAAATTTTTTATATTTCTTTCCCCATGATATGAATAAGTATATTAATAATAATATAAAGAATGTCATAATGTTTATTATTCTATGTATTTTATATTGCTAATTTAATATGGGAATCTTGTATGTATATCGTTGTTTAAGATGTCTAAGCTGATCAATCTTGTGTGGAAAGATTTTTTATATCTTGTATTAATATTATAAATTATACATCGGATCTTGATTATTAGACTTTGGGGTTATAAACTATCCCTTGGCCTTAGAGGACTTCTACCATGGATTTTTGTGGATTCCCTACTTTAGTGATTTCCATCAAGGTATTTTTGTATTTTTATTGATATCTTTTTTCTTCCCCCTTCTTGATCATTGTTCTTATATTAATATGTATAATAGAAACCCTATATTGTGATTTGGATGAACCCATGGTTTTTATTGGGATTTATGAGTTTTTTATTTTTGGATAATATTTTTTAGGACCTCCCTTGCTCCAATCTTGTTTGTTTCAATGAATGCAATGAGTTTTTTTATTCTAAGGTAGGTAAACCCATTTATGAGTTCTTTTCCATTTCTAACCATATATTTTTGATTTCCATTATTGTTTTATAATAAAATTTACTTTAATTTTTTCCATCAATGAGGAATTATACTCGATTGATTAATTATTTAATCAGATTTTCAATTTGATGGTTTAAAGTAAATTTCCAAAGTGAGTCATCTTTAATGTATGAACCATGTTTGATAAAATAGACCAAAGGGTCATTATGCTTTACAAAAATTTGCAGGGGGGTTGAAAATGTTTTACCTTTTTATAGATTATATATTATTATTGGAATAATTAACTTATTAATTGGGATCTTGTTTGGAATTAATGTTTTTGGAATTGAGTGGCACATAAGGGAACATATATAGAGACCCACGATAAAAATTCCAATATTTTACATCCATTAGATGATATAAAACATTAAATTTCATAAATAATAATAAAACATAGAATCACATATAATATCCATGTCATTTCATACATAGTTATTACATCTTAATAGTTCAATATTCTTTTCATTATACCAAAACCATGCATGAAGACCATTAAGATTTGGTGTTTTTGGAAACATTTATACGTAGACAATTGGTTCATAAGTGAACTAAATCATCTCTAATTAATCACATTATAACTATAAATTTTTTTGGAAAAAATAATTCAAAATAACTTTCTACGTAACCTTGGGAAAGGAAATATAAAAAGGGTGATCTCATATTATAAAAACCCATATTTTAATACACATTAATTTGTGATTTTTTATATAAAGTTACATGTAACAAAATTTAAAAAGAGTGTGAAGCGTAGTTTATTTGGTAAATTAGATAAATAAAATAATAAATTTCAACAGGAATGCAATGAAATTATTGAAAACATCTCAAAATGCTCCTAAAATTCAACCATTCTTCTAAAACTATGCAGGATATCCTGGAGATATACATAAGAAAAAGACTATTTATAAAGCACAGTAACAGAATAAAACAAGAATAGAATAAGTTAAAATAGTATTTATTTGTTGACATGCATACAAGGTAACCTAACTGGGTTGATAATCATAATATTGAACAATGATACATGATATAACATGATAACTTAAAAGAAACATGGGAATGTGGAGACGACATTAAATATGAAATCATAAACATAGGATAATGATAAATGATAATAAATTATAACATGGTGAACACATTCCTATTATGGATCAGGTTTACTCATTAATCCTATAAATTATTTCTCATGATAATAAAACATTACCCAATGCATTGTAGTGCTATCTTGACGCATCAATGATTTTCATATCATGTACACGTATAAGTGTCCCACATGAATATTAAAACATCAATATGTATTTCAAAAATTTTAATAAAAATTCAACGGAGCATAGGTTATATACATGTAATTAAAAAATAAATGAAGTATAGGTACATCAAGGTTAATACAATTGAGTGTAAATAATTATGGGGATTTGCAATAAACATGTTTGGTATAGAGAAATCATAGGATAATTTTGGGAGTATAATGAGGGTATGAAACGGTTCATGGGGCTGATAAATGTGAGTGAAATGGGTCTTTCATAACTTGGAAATCACAAGGTCAGTATGTGGGATGTGTGAAATAATATAACAGTGTAAACAATTGGAAAACAAAACACATAATTTAAGGGAGGTACTTGAAAAAAAGAAGAGAAGGAGATGAACCCTTACATTGACAGGGAGCTTCTAAAAAATTGGGCGTAGATTCTTAAGAGATTTAGGTAAGCTTGGGAGGAATCTAAAGAGAAAATTTCAGAGTAATTTCATGATTCTAGGGTTCTTAGTAAAGTGTAATTATTATTTCAAAGGGTTTATATAGAAAAAGAGAGTATAATGCTTTATTAATATCCAAAATTAGGTTTTAGATTCTATATGATAAATTAATCAAAACCAAAAATCATCCCAATGATTTATCCCATGGTCTCTAAAAAATTGATTTTTTTTAATTACATTAAAATTTTAACGACTAATCTCATTAATATAGTACCATTGGTGATGTGGATATGAGTCATGTCTTCATAGAATTGATTTGAAAATCTTAAAACATAATAAAGGGTTTATTGGATTCATTAATGGTTTATAAAGTTAATAAAATTACCCTCAAAACATTATGTTATATGTGAAATATATATTTGGTCATGGATACATTTTATGTCATATATTTAATCACTTTTGGGTCATTATAATGTCATAATACACACCATATATTTATACCGTATTTAATTTTGACCCAAAATATTGACATTCTCTAAAAATGATGAAAAAATAACGGTTTGATAATTTTGGTTTTATTATTTCAAAGGTTATATATATTTTATTCAAATAATAATCTATATATATGAATTTAAACTTTATATAAAAAATCAATATTTTTTTTGAAAAAAACTGGTTTTTTACAGTATATATTTTCCAACCACCATAAAAAATATTTTTCACTTTAAAAAATTATATTATCATTTGTAGATAAACATTATCTAAAAACAATAGAATATAATTTATTTAAAAAATTAATGAATTAATGAAAATTGAGTGTCCTTATTGAAACTTTACATTTCAAAAATATATTGTTTCTGTTTCATTGTATCTAAATATATTTTTTTATCAAAATAATTATTTAATAATTTTAAAAGTATGTGTAAAAGAGGATAAAATAATCATTTTTTTCTTAACTGAAAATATAAATATTCATAAAATTAGGTTCCAAATACATAACCCTTTATTATGAAGTTAATTCCTTAAGGGAATGGAGTGTGATGGTGATATTTTTTCTTAGGGTTGTTCAACATACTTAGTTTGGACCGCGATCTCAATGATCTTGAATATCTACTATAAATTTTTTTTGTGATTTAGTTATCAAATATAGGCTTGGAATTGATCAAGATAATATATATATGATTCTATCTCCCTTGAAATATATGATAAATTGGCTTCACAGGGAATGAACCTATTGGTCAGGGCCATCACTTTTTTCATCTATATCAACTAGATTTTATCACTACCCTTACTATACTAATCTTAATGGTCACTGTATGATGAATACATTTTTAATGGTTATGATGCATAACAACCATTTAATTTCTATAGGCTATATAACTATTTAAAAATAATTAATGTATTGCCCATTTTTTCTATAACTTCACGACATAATATGAAATTGTTTAATAAAAAAGAGAGTATTTTATTTATAAATTTTTATGACATTAAATGATTCCCAGATTTATAAATTAGAAAATCAAAAAAATTTATTTCATATATGAAAATAAATGAGGGTACTTCTGTTTCATTGCCTCTTCTAAATCCCAATTCACTACCCCACACCTATGGTTCTTCCATAACACTTTGACCAGGTTATTTGTCTTATTTTATAGATCCCTTTCTCTATAATCTAAAATCTTCACCATCAAATCTTCATATAAAATATCATTTTCCAATTGTAGAACCTATGGATTCGGTACATGTGAGGGGTCTAGTATATACTGCATCAATAGGTATACATGGAACAAATTAGAATCTTCAGAAAAGTTAGGTGGGAGTGAAGTTGATAAGACACCACTCTAATGCGATCAATGATCTCAAAAGGGCCAATGTATCTATGGAAACAATTTCCATTATTCCCAAAACTCATGAATTTATACCATTGTGATATATAAAGGAAAAATTTATCTCTTAACTCAACATTTGGGTCTTATCGATGATTATTTGTATATATTTTCTATTGAATTTGTGCGGATTTCATATGATGCTGAATAGTTTGAACGTTTTCTAGAATCATTTGGATAATATCAGGTCCCATCAACTTCCACTGTCTTACATTATCCAAGAATATTGGATTGTGAAAACTATTCCCATTGGCCTCATAAGGTTTCATTTGAAATATATAATGAAAACTATTGTTATATTTAAACTACACTAGGGGACCATGTTTATCCTAAAATACTTATAAATCCATTGAATATGATCTTAAGATATCCTTTATAGTATGAATGGTTCTTTCAGACTAACCATCCATATGACCATGATAAGTTGGGATAAATATTATTTATGTATTCAACATTTGTATAGGGATTCTAAAAACCCATTAAGTAAATATCAGATCTTGATCTTATATAATTGAGTGTGCAATTCCATAAAATGTTACCAATTATCTTAGTTATATCTTTGTTAGTTGGTCAAGATAGAAATATTCATTAATACAAATGAAATGTGCCAACTATTTAATGATATAGACTACCACCCAAATGGAATTACTTCCTTTAGGTACCCTCATAAGTAATATAATGAAATCAATGGTTATTTTTTTTATTTCTATACTAGTATGGGTAATGGTTGCATCATGACCTTAAAATTCTATCATTCTACCTTTAATTATTATTAAATCAAGCATCAAGATACAAAATTCACAATCCACCTATTTTTGTTATCCCACATGAAGTTTTTATTCATATATCTATACATATTGGTGCTTCCTGGATGAATAGATAAGGATGATCTATGTGCATCATCCAGAAGATCCCTCTCCATTTATGGTTTTGATAGGACACATATTCGGGTTCCAAACCTTATAACCCCATCTTCAGAAAAGTTAAAATCCATAATATTTTCTACATTATTCCATGGAACATCATCATCATTATTATCCTTCTTGATCCTCTCCAGAATTGATGGTTTATTAGTTTTTGGGGAATGTTAGGATATTAATCTAGTCATTATTCTGATATTCATCCTTTTTGTGTCCAAGAATATTGAATCCCTTGAAATCCTTCTCATGGATAGAGTTGTAGGATCCTTTATACTCAGATAATCTAAAAATTGATTTTTTTTATTTGGATGGTATTAAATTTAAGAATCATAATCCTTGACTAGCTCTAACTACCATCATTTTTAAATATTAATCTCATTTTTTGTGAATATAAACTCTATGATTTTATGATCTGTATATATGTCACAATTCTCCGCATAGAGATAATTCAAAAAAAACCATTAATTAAAAAATAACTATAGTCAATTAAATATCATGAGTTGTTTTTTATAATAGATTTCTAGTTTGATAGAGGCATATCCTCCCACTTTTTCATCATCAATGACTATAAAAACTAAACCCTTCTTTGATGCATCATTATAGATAAAAAACCCATCCTGAATGGTGGGTAATGTGAGAACATCTGTATTAATGAGTCTCTTCATAAGTTATTCAAAAAATTATTCATTTTATTTTTTGTAGTAAAATATTACCCCCTTCTGAGTTAGCTTGGTTAGTGGGCCTAAAAATCTTGAGAAGATTCTCAAAATTTTATAATAGTTTCCAACCAATATACAGAAACTGTAGATATCTATCATGGAGTTTCTCTAGGAAATCCTTTAGTTGAATCTATTTTCTATAGAACCACATATATCCCCAATTTGTGATAATAATATTCAATAATGTTACTTTACCTATCAAAAACTCAAATTTACTATACTTTTGAAATAAATTTTCCTTCCTCATGGTCATTAGTACAATATTTAAATGGTCTTCAAGCTCATCCTTGATTTTGGAGTAGATACGAATATCATATATAAAGACTAACAATTTTAATTAAGGTATTTGGAAAAACTTAGGTAATGATTTAATAAATAAATTTCATGTGTATTAATTTAAATTTGATATTTATATTCATTGTAATAATATTAAAAAAAATTTAAAACCAAAATGAAACAGTTTTAACTAAACTCTTTTCTTATTAGGTTTTTATTTAAAATTTTAATTTATAAAGTATATAATATTAATTTCATAAAATTAATTTAGTTTTTATAATTACCAAATCAACATTAAATTGGGGTTAAATTTAGGATTTTTTTTTGAAAATACTGAGTTTTGAGTGAATTAAAAACATATATCTATTTTTGTAAAATTGATAATTATTTTCAATAAATATATAAATTTTAAAGTCCCATTATGATATGAATTTAATTTCAGGTATCCTAAGTATTATTGAGTTGTATTTAAAAAAACTAATTATATTTAAATCAAAATTAATCTTAATCTTATTATAAGTTTTTTTGGTTTTAAAAAAAAAGTTTTTTTGTGACAACTCTTCTAAAGTGCCTAATGTTTCCCCATTATAAAAAATTAAAAAAATCAAATGGAGAATTTTTTATATTAAATATTAATATTATATTCATATATATATGAATTCAAATTTATAAAATTATTATTACTAGTCATAGAGTTAATAAAAAACCACCTTATTCTTGAAAAAATGTATTTTTTTCTACGAAAAACAAATTTTTCATCGTAGTTTCTTATTTAATTTAATAATTAATTATAACAATTATGTAAATATAATTTGGTAAAATATATTCCATATTTGTAATAATCATAATTTATATTATATAAAATTCCAAATGTAAATTTTTTCATAATTATTAAGGAAATAGTAAAAATATTTTACTATGGTTAGGGTAAAAATAGATTCTCTAAGTGGTTAAAATAACATGTTATAGGGTTAAAAGAATCTAAAAAATAGTTGAAATTATATTTTATTTGAATATTTAGACTTTGTATAATATATAACTCACTAATGGTCTATTTTGGAACCTTTTGGTATGTGGAAAACATGGTTACACCATTTTCTTTTCAAAAATTACAATTGTGCTACTCATCTCACTTATAAAAGGACCCCCAATACTATCCTATAAACACACTATAAGACTATTGGATCATACATTACATGAAAAAAATACATTTTTTTTTACTTTCATAACCACATCCTAATATCCTTTTTTGATCATAAATCCATCCTATGAAGGATTTTTGTGTTAACATAAGGAGGTTGTCTGATGAAGATGTATCATACTTATCTGAGTGTTTTTATTTTATTTCTATATAAAACTACTTAAAATATTATTAAATTATAATTATATAATAAAAAATTATCTATAATATATTTATAATTTATTATTTTAATTTCATAACCTAAATCTATATCCTCTTATATCAAAAGGGAAATGAAACCATCATTTATGTGTATGGTGGACGACTACCTCACGAAAAAATGTAATTTTCTTATTCATAATAATTTCTCAAGAATAATTAAAATTATGTATTTAAAATGTATATATATGATATTTTTAAATTATTTATACATCTTTAATTAGTATATCACACATACCTTCTTAAATTTCATTCCGTGGGGGATATAATAACATCACTCATGTGTATTGTGGACTACTACCTTGAAATGTAATAAGGATAATGTTAATTTATTCATGTTATATATATAATATAATTATTATTTTAAGGACATATTTATCATTCTGATAATATAATATATATGATTTATTTTTAGCTTTCCATTCACTCAGAAATAACAACGTCATTCATGCAAACATGTGGACTACCTCCTTGACAAAGTGATGTGATTTTTTTATCATCACCACATCACATGGATGAAATATATAAGTATATTTAATAAAATAATATGTTATATATGATATAATTATCACAATATAAATTTGAAATAATATTTACCATCTTTCCATAACTAATGTTGAAAAATGGACATGTTACTCATGTGCATGTACGACCAACTGTCTTCATGATTGTATCATTTTTCATTTTTAATAAACATATGTCATTATTGGGATTTAAGGTATAATTTATGGATAAAAATGGTAATAATTCAATTATTATCATTCTAGAGATTATTAAATAATGAACTCTTTGACCACAATCAACTTACCGATGTCATTTTTGACACGTAATCTGAATATTATCAAAAAATTCAACAAAAAAGTAATTTATTAAGTAATCATATATAAAATGGTAATAAGTGAAATAAAATGAAAAATTAAATTGAAAAAGGTTCTCATAAAAGTAAATAACAGGCATAAAATTATTATTCATGAATATAAATAACATCTGTGATGAGTCAGACTCTACGTAAGGGGCTTCATCTCAATTTCCTTTCATTGAGGAAATTTTTGATGTTATGAACCTATATTCATTTATTAGAGGTATATATATCCCCATTTGAAATGTTTTATATAAATTTATATATTATTATAATATTAAATTTTATTTAATGATATTATATAATGGGGAATATGTTTTAAATTTTCTTATAGTGTTATGGGATTTTTCTTTTAAAAAATACACTTTTAATGTTTTCTCTCTAACTCTCTTTATCTACCATGTCCATGTTTTTAAAATGAATTTATGAATGTTATTTTATTAAAATGAGAGTTTTATAAAAGAATTTTTAGTTTCCTTTTAATTTTATGAAAAAATTAATCTTCATATAGAATGTTTGACTTTCGTTACAAAAGATAATTAAATTGTTTTATTTTATTATATACAACGACAATTAATTTTTCTACCTCCATAACCATTTTTAAATTTTTTATTCCGTTAAAACCTTTACATTTTTATTCAAATAATAGCTATATTTCGTGTGATTATTTATTAAAAATGGGGTTTTAAATTAAAATGGTATTTTAATACCTAAAATGATTTTTATATGAGTTTAGATGTGTTTTTCATTTGTTTTTTGATTTAAAATTTAAATCATAATTTTTTTTTCTTGAAGTGGTACTTGAGAATTATAAATGATAAATGAGTGATCTCTATAAAATTTATATGTTGGGTTGATACCCATTATATCTTATGAGTGAGCCTAATATAACATATACTAAGGGTTCTCCCAAATAGCACCGGGTAAACCAGATATAAATTATATGAGGGGTGCACTGAGATAGAGTCATAATGAATTGGGTAATATTCCTTATCTTAATAGAAAATTAGGGAGTTACCAAAGGGTTCATCTTATGTATTTAACATGGAACTAGTTATTTATGATATGGTTTCAAAATGGGCTATGAATGTGATTCTCTATGTTTTGAAAATGGGTTTTATTTTCATTATATTGAATTCAATGATATTATTGGAGTAAATATTTTGTGTGATTTTCATGTGGAAATTGTTTATTTAATTTATCATAGAAAATTGAGATAAAGGTAAAAAATTTAATGGCTATTCTTATTCTTAACTGGACTAATGGTTTTCATTCTTTTTATGTCCCTTACTAATATTTTTGTGCGCATATTACTTTTTTAATATGTTTTTCATAGGGTTTAAGGATGGGTAATCGAAAGGAATATGTAATGATGAGTTTCACGATGACTGTTCATGAAAATAAATCATGTTTTATTTTAAAAGTTTCATGATGTGGTAAAATGGGTACTGATAGTGTCTACTTGTTATTATATTATTTTGTTAGGTATGAATTATGACCTAATTATGTACAAATATAAAGCTAAAAAGATACTAAAATATAATATAATTAATTATTGACTTAAAAATGAATATTATATAATTTTTAATGATGCTTCCACATAGTTGGAATCAAAGGAAATTATTAGATAACATTAGTGTTTAGGATAACATTAATAGCATATACTTTAAAGATTATAAATTTTGGATAAGTTGAAATGATATAGAATTTTTGGATTATTGTGTTTTTTTTTCTAAAATATTCTTATTCCAAATGTTTTTTCATAGTGGAACCATGGAACTTGTTGTAGGAATTGATAGAGAGGAACATATCTATCCAAATCATCATCATGAGATAATTGGAATTGAAGCTGAGAAATTTTGTTCTATGATGTCTCAGTTTACATAATCTATAAATGGTGGTGGTATCCATGCTAGATAATAGAAAAATTTTACATAGAGGAGCATGATAAAATTTTAAAATTTTATATGAAAACATCCTCTATATTTTAGTGGAACCTCATATATAGTTTTAATTTAAGAATTTATAAATATTATGGAGAGGATATTTGATGTTATAGAGTGTTTATAATGTCAATAAGAACCTCTTTTAACTTATTGATTTTAGGGTGAAGATGATCGATGGTGGTATCTGGTTAAGATAACCATTGAGGGAGATGAGACAAATTCTATGGAATGAGACATATTTATGAATTCTTTCATTGAGAAATAATTCCCCATGGTTTTTAGACTTAGGATATAGAATTTTTTTTAAAAGAAGAAAAAAGACATAGATTCCATGGACACATATAAAGAATGCCTCAAAATATTGGCTAGGGATGTAGTGGATTTTATTTGTGTAATTAAGAGAAAAATTAATAGATTTTATTCTGGGTTGAAACAATGTTTACATATATTTGGGAAGCATGATAATTTAAATGTTATGAGAAAGTGGTTCTTTGTGATAAGAAATTTGAGATGGGGTTTTCAAACACTTATTTTATTCGGTATGTAAACAATAAGAAAAGGCCAAGGTTGTAGTAAACATAAGAGAAAAAAATAAATATGTCTAGAGTTATATGCCCATCTTGTTAAAAGTGTGTAAAATTAGATTTCAAGGAATGTTTTATGGGATCTAGATAGTGTATCTAGTGTGTTTAGTTTGGTCACAGGTCTCATTAATGTAAATAAAAGAGTCTCCAACAACCAAATAATGGGAAAATAGATACCCATCCAGTGGTGAGATGTTTTAGTTTCAATGACTTTGGTAATTAGGCTATAATGAGTTTGGTTAGTTGCATAGGTTGAAAATATTAATTATTAGAAACATAAAGGTATAACAATGTCATTTTCTACTACTACAATTGATGTTGGAAAATATAATTCAGTGGTGAAAGGTACAATAATTTTTTATTTAAATTATTCTAATGACCTATTTAATTATGGATTTGTTATTGTATGATTTATGAGATTTATAAAAGTAAAATGGGAATATCCTCACATGAAACAAAGTTTTAAATTTTGGTGAAAATGTGGGTGGAATTGTTAATGTAACCAAGATTTATAATAATCTTTCTATTTTCATTAGTGGGATGGTCTATCCTTGAAATCTTTTTGAACTACCCATAATAGAGTTTCTTATCATTTGGGGTTTGTAATGTATTTTATTTTGTCATGCTATGATATATTTCACAGGTAATAAAGTTTTTTCAAATGATTTCATATCATCTTTTACTAACCAAGAAGGTGATAAATTGTTTATAGGTTGTAGTGAAATTTACCTAGATAATATTTTTTAAAAGATATAAATTTTTCAATTTAATGACCTGCTTGTAGTGATCAAATAAATGGATTTTTTTTCTAATGAATTACCTAGTTTCATTCTGGATCATGAGGCTGAGTTTACTATTTATTTTGTTACTAATTCTAAGAATATTTCAAAACCACCTTATCAAATTGATTAAGTTGAACTTGAGAAATTCAAACATAAGTTATATGAATTTCTTGATAAAGGTTTCATTCATACTCTCGATTCACTTTGGGGTGGTATAATATTATTTGTTAAAAATAATTATGTTCTAATGAGTCATTGTACTAATTATCAATCTATCAATGACATCATTGTTAAGAATAATAATCCTTTTCCTCATATCAATTATTTTCTTATCAGATTTAGGGATCATAGTATTTTTTGAAGGTTAATATGAGGTATTGGTACCATATGATTAATGAGAAGAAGGATGAAATTCCTAAGACACTTTTCAGACTTGATATGAGAATTTTACGTTTTTATTTATTCTAATTAGGTTGTTTAATACCCCTTCTATTTTATATATTATATGAATAGAGTTTTCCATGACTATTTAGATAATTTCATGGTTTTATTTATTGATGACATATTGTTAAATTCCAAAATTCATGAGGATCATGAAAGATGAATAAGGATTGTTTTTCAAACCATAAATGTATATTTCATTATCCTCCAAGTCTGTTATATTACTAGTTTTAGGTGTTGGAAGTGTTTTATGGGAGTCTTAAATAGATCTCGTAGTGCTCGGATAAGTCATAGAATGAGATAAGAGGGTTTTTTTGTTAAAAGGGTAGAAGAAGGATAAATACATATAGTTTAAAATTTTCATGATGTGAAAGAAATTTTTATGGATTGTGTGAAGCTGGTTGGAAATGTGTTATAAATTAAGGTGATTAATTCATTGAGGTGACACATTTTTTGGTGGGACATGAAACCCGACATTTACATGATGTGTAAATGGTACACACCCTGTAATTTTTCTATGAAACACATCTTTAAAGCCTACACCACTTGGGATTTTCCCACAAACCATACAACCCTGTCATGGTTTTGGTGATCTAGTGGCTCTCCTTCTAGTTTCCTTGGGATTCCTTCATAGAAGATCAATACTTGGATTCCCTTCTTTTTCCGTAGTTTATCCTCGAGTTTCATGATAAATGGTGGTCACTGTTTAGTTTTTACTTTTCCATGTTGTCACAGTAAGATTTTAAATCCTCTTTTTGGTGGGGAATACTCTTTCTCACATTTTTTCATTCTATGTGTGGTATTTTAATGATTTTTTACCTTTATATGAATAATAAGGGTTGAAATAATCATATAATTAATTGTAATGTCTAAAATTTATTGGTATGGGGATTTATTTCATTCTTTACTACTTTATATATTTTTTGGTATTGCATTCTTATTGAAAATTTTAAAAATAATCTCTATTGGGAGATTTCTTGCACTTCAGTTGTTATGATATGGTGACACTTTTTGGGTTGATGTTTTATCACTCTTAAATGAAATATTATATAACATATATTTGTTTAATAATTGGGTTCCCCTTTACCTTTGGTTTTCATGATAATAACCATGATAAATAAAGAAGATATGTGATAATTCGCTTGATTAAATATGGAAGTTGGAATGTGTTTTATGATGTGCACTTATTTTTTTTGTGTTTACCTATATGGTTTGGGATACTGGGAAATGATAGATGTGAAAAGTTGGGCTGTGAACTATGCAGGTCAATGATGCAGTGGTTGGTGTGCATGTATTTGATGTGACATAGTGGTTGTGGTGTAGAGGTTGTGGTGTAGTGGTTGTGGTGAATTGGTAAGAGAGTAGTGGTTTTGGTGTAATGGTTGATGTGGAGTGGTTGTGGTGTGTGGAAGTTTTGGTTGTGTGATTGATGGAATATGTAGTTTTTTTGTTGTGTGATGGATTGGGTGAGGTGGAACGACGATGCTGGTGGATATGTGGTGCAGTGATGGTGGTCATGTGAGTTAGGCCAGTTGTTGCATTGCATGGTTGAGTTAGTTTCCTGGTTAGCCCTAGAATAAATGATGATAAGGGAATAAATGAATGGTATGAAAGTATAATATAATGATATGGATTTTTATGTGTGGCAAATGGATTAATGAACAATCATTGAAAAACTCGTAAGCTGAAAGAAGATTTTTTTTTTGTGTTTTTTGAGAAAGTTGTGTGGCGTGTTACATATAGTGGTGGAGGAAGATGTGATGGTTGATGTATGATATGTCATAGTGATGTGGTGTGTTATAGTGTTGTTGATGTAAACCCATAGGTAAGGAATTGTGTGAAATATCTATATCATGCATGTTTATGTTAGCGATATAGATTGATGACTACCACCTCTCATCTTCTCTTCCTTAAACAGTGATGTATAGTCCAAGTGTCTTTTAGGAGAGATTTGATGTTTTGTGATGCAGTATATGGTGGGGGTAATTCATGGTAGGAGTAGGGAATGATGTTTATGTCCATCCCATCCATGACACCCTAATTTTAAAGTACATGTTGTGATGTGTGACCCAAGTGTCTATTGGTATGGCGTTATGTGATGCGTGTGATTTATAGACCAGGTTTCTATGAACAGAAAGTGATGTGATGTGATGTGGTATGTATGGAAGGAAAGGGATCATAGGAAGTTCGACATTGGGGAGTGAGAGTGGAAAATCAGTAGGAAAGAGGTAACAGTGTGACTTGATTTGTTATAATCTTTATGCTACAATATTATATTGGATGTGTGATTTGGGGAGAGATCTATGGTGACACTGAGTTTTGTTAGACTGCTTATCTAGGTTCTTGTAAGTTCTACTGGTTGATCTATAGATCATTATAATTCTCTTTTTTACATGGGCACTTGAGGCATTGTTTATATACCATCTTAGTGTAAATGTTATGCTCACCCTATGTATATATATATTTTCAGGTTTCATGGAGGAATTTGGGGACTGATATAGAAATTACTAGCTAGGATGAAGTTTCTGTTGAGTTGCTGCCTAAGACGTGTCTTTTTTATTTACTTTGAAGACTTTTATGTTTATCATTATTATGTATTCAAGCACTGTGGGATGGTTTTTTTACCATTATATAGTCTTCAAGATTTTTTTGGGTGATTTTTTATCCAATATCCAGATCCTGTTTTATTTATAGATGGTAGGGCCTTCCATATTTTGATATTATTATACCCTTGGTGCTAGTTTCCAACATGGGGCATACTAAAGTTGGGTCTTGGGGGTCATTATCTATCTCCCTTAATTATGGCCTCTTTGATGGAAGAGGTCATGAGAGAGTGGTATCAGAGTTTATGGTTGAGAGACAGGATGGAGTTTGAAGTTAGACATAATGTGGATTGCATGGGTTGATATAGAAGTAGTGCTAGTTGACCTTAGTGCATGTAAATGTAAGAGGGAGAGGCCAAGACAAGGGATTTTAGGGTCCCCAAGATCTAATGAACAAACTATTAGCTTTATTGAATTACCAAGTGAGGTGGACCTATTTGCAGGGTAGAGACCTAGAAGTGGTATAAGTATCACGATGACTTGTGTTCAAGTTTTAATTAGTTGTTTTGGGAAAATAAAATGAATAAATTAAATAATATTTGATAAAATTCCATGTTACTAGGCTTTGGATGTTCTCCTTGATTTTAGGAATGGATCATGTTATTTTTTCATGAGTTAGTCTGGAAGATGAGGTTCAATAGTCTAATCTGGTTGATCATCGTAGGGTTGACTTGATAGATATATATGAGGAGTGATAGAATAATTTTCATTCCATTTATTGGAAGATTGTGATTAATTATGAGGGGAATGTCTTAGAGCGATAGATAGAGCACTGATTAGAGAAGTTCGAGATTTATTTCAGTTTGATCTGAGCAAGGATAGTGGTTTGGGTGCCTCTAGTAGTTATTAAGATGATGGGAGCTATGAATTAGTGGTGAAAATTGTTTCTTGGTGACTAGAACGAAGAAGATGTGTTGTGGAATGACTTTCATGGGTAGTATTTGGCATAGTTTGTTTCATCGATGATGAGGGAATCCAAGAAACATGACCTAATCTCCCTTCAATAGGGGATTATAAGAATATAGAAGATTAGTATCAAGTTCAATGACCTCATTCACCTTGATATCGGTGTTGTCCCAGATGAGGAGCCTAGAGTGTGGCATTTCATCTAGTGATTAGGTATATGGTATCACTATTTATGCTCATGAAGTATCTTGAGCTATAAAAACAGTTGAGGTTATTGAGAAAATCCATTCATTGGGATTTTATCATCAGTAGTGTGTCCATAAGTGTGTTTTTTGGAGTATAGATTTGGGTATTGTGACATAGATGTTCATGCAGTCGGGTAATCATTCAGCAGGGAACTGACCATGACAGTTTCTTTCCCAACTATTAGAGACAGGTGGGTTTTGGGCGACTTTCATGGGTTTTAATTTTCTGTTCCATGTATGCAGGAGATATGGGAACCACCAGGCTTAGTGTCTGATCACTCAGGGAGGCTAGTTTTAGATGGGTGGTCAATACCATTTTCAAAAGTAGTAGTTTCCTTTGAGATAGTTCCAGTTAATGGAACCAGAATGTTTTTTCAGAGGATGATAGAAGGTGGATTTATCTGAGTTAATCCTCGTTATGGTCCCCATCCATAGGGACCTAGACTCGAGCACAACCATAGTGTCTGGTTGAAGAGGCGTAGAGGAATTGGGTGTGTTCAGATGCATGCATTAGAGGTAGAAAATCCACTAGAACTAGGAGTTGTTTCTGGTATGATTACTCAATCATCTACCATTGTGTGTGCTTTGTTTGATTCAGGATCCTCACACTCCTTTGTTTCTTCTTTATTTGTCTATATGTTGGGACTGTATATGGAGAGGCTTCTAGGTCCCATTGTGTTATTTATGCCAGTTGGAGGCTAGGATTTCTGGTTTGATGTGTGTGTGGAATGTAGACTGGAGATGGGGCATCACCAATTATTGGGGGTATTTTTATTGTTTAAGATACTACCATATAATTTTATCCTTGTTATGAATTTTCTATATTATATTTATACAATCATTGAATTCATTCATATAAGAGCCTAATTTTTTGGTGTAGAGGTCTAGCACATGGATTTCGTTGGAAAGCAGTATTATTGATTAGGTGGTATGAAATTAGATCATCTTTAGTCACAATTTTTTAATTTGTTTGTAGAATATTATTCTAGAGATTGTCCCAGTGTTGTGCATTAATTCATTGATGTTTTCCTAGAGGAGTTTATTACTCTACCACTTTGACATAATGTTGAGTTTTGGATGGGGTTGCATCTAGGTGCTTCTCTAACTTCGACGAATCCCTATCAGATGGATTCCTTAAAGATGTGTGATTTGAGGCTTTTGGTGGATGATTTGATGCATAGGGGTTTCATCCGACCCACTATGTCATTGTGGGGTGCTCTAGTGTTAGTTTTGAAGTTGGAGGACTATAGTATAATGTCTTGTATATACTACTATAGGTTGAATCTAGTACCAACCAATAATCATTACCCTCTTTTGAGGATCAATGATCTATTTTACTAGTTGATAGAATCTAGTTGATTATAAATGATCAATATGTGGTATGTATGTCACTAGTTGTGGGTGAAATAAGAGGATATTCATAACACTACCTTCAGATACAGGTATGGGAACTTCAAGTTTTTAGTCGTGCAATTTGATGTTATAAGCCCATTAATGATGTTCATGGGCCAAATTAACTCTGTGTTCCATGTGTTCTTGAATGGTTTAGTCATTGTATTCATTGATGATATCTTGGTCTACTCGAAGTCAAAGTAGGATTATGCAAATCATTTTAGATTTGTTTTACATGTCTTTCAAAACCTTCATATTTATGGGAATTTCTCCAAGTGTGATTTTTGGAAACAATAGGTGTGTTTACATGGACAAGAAGTGTCATGGTAGGGTGTGTAAGTGGACCTATCAAAGGTATAAATAGTTTTTTTCATGGTAAGAACCCTAGAATGTGGTAGAGGTTTACAGTTTCCTTACCCTTATAGGCTATTATTGGAGTTTTTTACTCAATTTCTCTCGAGTTTCAACTTAATTAGTAGTGTTGACCATAAAGGACATGATTTTGTGTAGATAGATCAGTACCAAGAAGAATTTAGTTACCTAAAAGGGAAGTTGATTATTTCTTCATTTATTTATTTGAATGAGGAGGGTGTGTTTTTTTGAGGTTTTCTGTGATGTATCTCATCTTGGATTAGGATCTGTGTTGATACAGCTTGGAGTTGTGATATATTATGGGTCAAGGAAGTTATGTCTCTATGAGAATAACTATTAAACCCATGGTATGGAGTTTGTGGTAGTTGTGTTTTCACTAAATTTTTGGTGTGATTACCTCATCAGTAAAAATTTTGTGGTTTTCATGGAACAAAATAGCATGAGATATGTTTTCTCTCAACGTGATGTCAGTGTACGTTAGTGGAGGTGGATAGAGTTTCTTAAGGTTTATTATTTTGAGATATCTTACACACTAGGTAAGTGTAATGTAGTTGCTGATTAATTGTTATAGAAGTACCAAGTGGATGTGGCTTAAGAGTTTCTAGATGTTTGGAAGGGAGTTGAGGATCTTTCTATGATGAATCATAACATTGAAGTGAGCAATGTCTGAGATTATCTTTTTCAGACGAACACATAGTCATATTTGATATAGTAGGAAGGGAAGTCTCAGTGGAGAGACTCAAAGGAAGAGGTGATTCATGATCATCTTTTCCATGATGATGCACCAAATGGATAATTAGAGGACGCATGGAATCTGATTTTGTTCTATTGAAGGATGTTTAAACTAATGTCGATGTATTTGAGAGTTCTCCATGAGTTTAATAGATCACCTTTATTGGTACATACAGGTGAGAAAAAGTAGTATCATGGATTTAGGATAAAAATTTAGTGGCCTAGGATGAAATGGTTAGTATTAGAGTTTTTGGAAGGAATTATGGCCTTCCATTAGGTGAAATAAGAGCACTGTGTTTCATGAAATTTTTTAGTCATTTTATGTTCTTGAGTAGAAATGGGAGGACAAATTGATGGATATTTTCACTGGGTTACCCCGTTAGTAGGGAGGATGTGATTCAATTTTGGTTATAGTGGACCTACTGATTGAATCAACTCACTTTTTAGCGATCTATGAGTTGAGTGTTGTAGATACTTTGGTAAGGTGGTACATGGAAGATATTGTTTGGTTTAATAGGGTTCCAAGGACATTATATCTTATTGGGATCCTCATTTTATCTCATGAATATATAGGGTATTTTATTATTCTTTTAGATCCCTTTTGTTCCTTAGCATTACTTTCCACTATTAGATAGATGGTAATATGGAGCAAACCATTAAAAAAATGGAGGTCATGTTGCGATCATGTGTATTAGACTCTGGAGGATCTTGTGTACTACACCTTCCTTCGGTCAAGTTTTCATACAAAATAGATATCAATCATCCATTGGTATGAATCCTTTTTAGGCATTTTATGGTTGACAGTGTCATTATTTTCCATGCTGGAAGAGGTTAGAGAGTTGGCACTTCTGGGTCCTCATATGGTGCAGAGCATGACTGATAAGATCCAGTTGGTTAATGACCATATGAGGGCGGTACATGACTGTTTGAAAGCCTATGATGATCATAGATGGAGGTATATATAGTTCATTGTTTGAGGCTATGTGTTCTTGATATTATCCCATCTACATGGGAAGTAGAGGTTTGGAAGGGGGAGTAAGGTTTCCTCCTGGTTTTTGGGCCCTTTGTGGTGTTGGGGTGATTTTACAAGGTGGCGTATTGATTGGAGTTTCCACAATGGCTAGATAAGATCGACGAAGTATTCCACATGTCCTAGCTTAGTTGATACCATCAGGATAAATCTAACTTTATTGGATGGGGGGAGTATGATATCGAGGACGATATGACATCTGTGGAACAACTAGTAGAGATCCATTATCATCATGAGAAGGTGATATATAGGAGAGTCATTCACTTTGGTCATGTGTAAGGGAGGCATGGAGGTACGGAGGATATTTCTTATGAGTGATCGATACAGATGTGTTACCAGTGACCATAGCAATTTTTAGTTTTACTTGGTTCTATTTTTCTTATGATGTGATGTTTGGATCTTGTTATGTTATGAGATATGAGGTTTCCCTTAACGTGTGATGTATAATAAATTCCCCAACATATGTAAAGGGTAAGAACCTATTATTAATCAAGATAAATTAATTGCGATGTTATTAAACATGAATGATCAAGTCAGTGTCATTCAAAGAGGATATTATCTTTACATAGAGGATGGAATTCCTTGATTCGTATGTTTGGGGTAGTGTGATTTGTTAGTTTGGATGATTGGTTTTTTGGACTATGTGAAGGTTAGATGGTTCTATAGGTAGTTGTGTTGTGTGTAGTTTCTTGTGACTAGTATCAGATGTTGGGGAGATGTGGTTGTGTAGTGATGATGTTGTGTGGTATGATTTGTGGATATTTGGCTTGGACTTTTTGGTTCATGGTAGAATAATGGATTAACAAGATCCTTGAGAGGTATCTCACATGGTGGTTATTCAGGGACCTTTCTTTATGAGATTGGATTTGGGTTATTGAGGGAGATAATTGTTTGATATTTATCTAATATAATGGTCCATGTCATCTCAAACAGTTACTTTTCTAGTTTCTGATGTTGGAGGTTTTTTAGGGGAGGCATGAGGAGGTTTCATCATGCTACAGGGAGGCTTAGAGAGATATTGAAGATGTTGGTTGATAAAAGGGTGGGCTTAAGAGGAATAAATTTGGTATAATGTTTACAAGATTTAAAATTATGGTTTATGGCTTGTGTGAGTCCAGTTAAATATGTGTAACAAATTCTATTTCTAAATACTTCAAGATGACACATTTTTCAGTGGGACTTGAAACTCGAAATTTACATGATGCGTAAACAGAAAAATCCATGTAAATACCTTGTGTAGAATATCTTTAAAGCCCATAACACTTGGATTTTTCTCTCAAAACACTATGGACCACTCATTTATGAGAAATCTTGTGGCCCTCCCTCTAGTCACCCTGGGATTCTTTCATTGGAGATCAATCCTTGGATTTTTATTTTCTATCCAACCTCAAATTTTTATTATGGAAACCATACAAGAAAGTCCTACAAGAATGACCAAAGAAAGAATCCTTAGGGGGGGACTATACTAGTGAACACTGATGGCATCACCTCTGATCAGATTAACCCCCTTGACCTTGAAAGTATTTGTATTCTAAATAGTATTTAAAACTGGTCCTCTCATGGAGGCCATATAATTTGCAACCCTATTCCCCACCATCCACGTGTGGGTCACATATATATTGTTGTTGAGGATGTTTTTTTACTCTCTGAATGCATAGGATATGGACCAAGGGATGTCATGTTTTCCATGAAGGGCCTCATGAAGGATCAAATAATTGGTCCCCACTTGGGTTATGTCCAGGTTCTTCCAGTTGCAGATGGATAACCCTAATAGCATAGCTCTCGTCTCCCCCTTAAGGGGGCCACCGAAACTATACATCCCAGAAAAGGCCAGAATTACAGTCCCTTGCATTTCTCGCACCACTCCCCCACCTCTCATGTTTTCCAGAATACAAGACCCATACATGTTAAGCTTATAGCCTATTTCCGGGGGTTCCCAGCATACCCATTGACCCACTGGTTTATTGGTGGAGACCCGGGCATGCACAGGCCAACTGTTGAGCAGGTTCAGTAGAGGGCCATCGTGCCAATACCTAAAGAGAGAGGACATGTCGATGAATAGGTTCTTTGTGTACACTATGATAGCCCTTGAAGTTGGGTTGGTTCTATCAAACCTGTCTTGGTTTCAGGCCTGCCATAGACACCAGCAAACGACACTGAATATGATGGAACTCAAAATTCTTGCAGGACCCTAATCATTGTTTCCATGGAACCATCTTTTCTGGAACGAGTCCCCCTCATGAGTATGGTTGGATATCATAGCGTTTCCACCAAAAAATAACCAAAGATCCTGAGCCCACTCATCTTCAATGAACTGATGGTTCGTACATTCCTCCTGGGGGTGGCTACAACATTGGCATCGTGAGGCCATGTTAATACCCACTTTCCTGTTATTCTCATTAGTTTCCACAATCTGTCTTCTTATTCTCTAGGTATGAAAATTATACTTTGACAGAATCCTTATGCACCATATAGTGTCATTCAAATTATCATAGTGATCCTGCATGAACTAAAGCCGCCGAAATTACCTGGTGGTAAAATCTCCCGATGTAGAAGGAGTGAATATAAATTTGTTTACATCCGAGAGTAGAACTATAGAGTCAAAGAATTCCTACTACTCCTCATTCATAAAAACTTTGCAGAATGAAGGATAAAGACTCGCTTCCCAAAAAGTGATCATAGGGGTAGGGAATCTAGGAAATCTGATAAATATGGAATCTGAAATGTGTGTTGTGATTTTTTCTTGTGCTTTTTGTGTTTCTCTATGTGGTTTGGGATATTTTGCGATGATAGATATCACCAAATGGGTTGTTCTGTGTGTTGGGAAGTGATATTGAGGTTGGATCACTTGGATAAAATGCAGTTTAGTGGTTATGGTGTAGTGTTCATGATAAAATGGTACTATCATATTGATTATGAGAAACTATTTGTGGAATATTGGTTGTGGCGCATTTGTTGTGGTGTAGTGGTTATTGCATAATGGTTTTGGCATAGTGGTTGTGTCACAATAGTTATTGAGGATTGGTTATGGTGTAGTTGTTGAGGCATAATGGTTGTGGTGGATAGAAATTGTGGTTGTTTGATGAATGAGACATGCAATTGTTGTGTAGTGATATGGATTGGGTGATGTTGCACGATGAAGATAGTGGATGCGTGGTGCCGTGATGGTTGTTTTTTGAGTTGGGATGTTTTTTCATGGAATGTTTGAGTTAGTTTCCAAGATAACCATTGAATAAATGATTAATTTAAAGGAATAAATGAATGGGTTTGTAATTGAATATAATGAGAAGCAATATTATTTGTGGTAAATGTATTGATGAACAAACATAGTGAAACTGGTATGATTGAAGAAGAAAATGTTATGTTGTTTGTATGGAAGTTGTGTCAACTGTTTCATATAGTGGTGGTAGAAGTTGTGATAGTTGATGTTAGGCATATGGTGTGGATGTGGTGTGTACTAGTGTTGTTTATGTGAACCCTTAGGCTTGGTATTGTATTCTATCTCTACATCAATTATATTTTATTTTATTTTATTTGTGTCCCAAATAAGTTGGATAACCCTACCAATTCTCATTGGTACTGAGTTTTTTTTGATTTCTACAACATCTAGTATGATATATATATAGATGGTTGGCAACCCCCTATCCTCCACTCTTCCTTTAGTAGTTATATTTAGCCCAGGTGCCTTCAGACGAGATGTGACATGTTGTCCCAAGTGTATATAGGTGAGACATGATTTGTTGTGATGTGATATATGGTGGGGGTAATGCGTGGTAGGAGGAGGTATTAGGATAATGTACATCATTTTCATGAAACCCCACTACTCATGTTTTGGTTGTGATGTGTGGTCAAGGTGTTTGCAGGAGAGATATGATGTGATGTGTGGCCGAGATGTCTCCGAGTGAGACATGATATGACATATGTGGAAGGAATGGGATCCTATATTTTTAAAATTGAGGAGTGAGAGTGGAACATTAGTAGGGGAAGAGGCAGTGAGGTGCCTTTTATTTGTTATGATCTCGATACTATATTGTTATATTTGATGTGTGGTTTAGTTAGAGAGACATGGTGAGGTTGGGTTTGGTTAGATGACCTGCATAGGTGATTTTTGGTTCTAATGTTTATTCATGGGCACATCAGTATTCTCTTTTCCCATATGCACTTGAGGCATTGGTTATGTCCCTATTGATTATACATGTTATTCTCACCCTATGCATATAATATTTTTTCTAGTATCCAAGAGGACTTTGGGGACTGAACCAGACGTTACTAGCTGGGTTGGAGTTTCTATTTGGTATGTTTCATAGAACATATTTTTTCCATTTACATTGGATACTTTTATATGTATTAGTTTTATTTATTCAAGCACTGTGGGGTGGTTTATGGTTTTCCTTTATAAATTCTTCCAGAGTTTTTTGGTGATTGTTTGTGCTATATCATGATCCTGTTTTAGTTATAGAGGGTAATGCATCCCATATTGTGAGATTTTTATACCTTAAGTGCTAGTCTCTAATGCGAGGACTTCTAGAGGTGGGACTCATGGTTCATTATATCTCACCCTTAATTGTGACAATTTTGGTGGGAGGGGTTTCTAAAACTAAAAGAAAATAAAATTTATAGTAAATTTATTAATTGTGAATTTTGGTTGTAATAATTTTCATTCCTTAGAAACATTGTTTCTAAATAGGTAATAAATATTTACCCTAGTAATAATAGTTAAAAAATGTATAAGATAGAAAAATATCACAAATACTTATAGTTTTCAGGGATTAACAAGTTAATATGGGTGGGTTATTGAAAACATTTCTTAGTTATCTAGCCCAATTACTAAGCTATTGTGGAAAGGAGTTAAATTCATCTGGATAATTGAATGAATTGATTTATTTTAGAAACAAAAATAATATTGGTGAATGATCCCATTTTATCCCTACCTTCTAGAAATGTTGATTTTTTCATATACAGTGATGTTTCATTGGAGGCAGTTGGTTATGTCCTGATGTAGAATGTTCATGTAATTTCTTATTCTTTATTTTAGTTAAGACCTCATGACTTAATTTCTCGACACATGATTTGGAATTAGCTAATATGATTTTCTCATTAATATTTTAGAGGAATAATTTATATGGATATAAGTGTGAGACATATAATGATCACAAAAATTTTAAGTATATTTTTACATACAAATTGTTAAACATGAGGCAGAGAAGATGGATGAAACTGATCAATGTTTTTGACTGTAAAATTCATTACCATCATGGAAATGAAAAAAAATTACAATGCTTTGAGTTAGAAAAAAAATTCTTCATTAACCATACGACACTTTTAAAAAAACCATTTGGTAAATGATTTGACTAATTTTGGTATAAAATTTTTGGATGTAGAGAAATCCTTTATTTTGTTTTAGGTTTTAGTGTAGTTCACTTTGTTCGAAAGAATTATGAATGATTTGTAGAAGAATCTTATTTTGTAGGATACGTGTCATGACTTTCTCCCCCAACTGACTACCCCTCCTAATATTGCAATGAGATAAGAGAGATTGTGAATACTCAAGTCCCACCTTCAGTAGGCCCCAGGTTGGAAACTTGCATTGAGGGTATATTAAATATACATATGGGTGGAATTAACCTCAAAAATAAAATATATAAGAGTTAGATATAACATATACATCAATAAAATTATACTCCGAAATATATATAAAAGAAATCCTAAGTAATTTTTTTTAATTTCATACAATACTAACCCACTGAAATGGATACAACAAGTAATTGAAAGGTAAACTTAACAATGACCATGAAACCCAAACAGCTTTAAAAAAACCATGAGCTAGTAATATCCAGCTATATCTCCATCCAGCCGCTGTTGACCTAAAGAATAGTTTACATATATGTGGGGTGATTATAATATTATAATGAGTAGGATTTTATCGGGAGCATATCATGAAAAAGATAATGAAACCATGCTAAAGCACAATGAATAATAGTAAAAGTAACTCACCATATAAATGATTATATGACGTTTCTAGCCTCACCAAGGATAAAATTCATCGATTATCGCATTCAATAGATAATATAACATAGTAATGAGATGCCAAGGAAAACCCACTATCGCTTTCCCACCAGTTTTCTATAATGACTTAAACATCGCTTGTCTTGATCCATCTACCTCAAAAAGTAATTCTCTCTATTGGCACCTCAACTAAGTATCAAAATAGGCACCTCATGCATCACATCATAACATCATCCAATATCACATATCTACATAGTAACCATGTAATTTCCAAGAGCCACCACATATTGTATTATTTTTATCATACATCAGTTATTATTACTCAGGCCATCACAACCCATACACGAGTAAGGTATTTCAAGACTTCACAAATTATACACATGACACCAATAATAATCTATTTGGACACTAGATATAGAGATAAATGTGTGTCAGATAACCATAACCCATCACATTTCTTTATAAATATATATGAGAAAACTAACCACCAATCATACAAGAACATAATACTTCCAAGAAAAGAGAGCTAGGCCCAATGTGGTAGTTATCCATCCATCATCCCATTGGGTTGTTAGCGAAAAAACTCCCCCAATGCCCACTATGTCTTAATTTCCCTAATCTAATTTGGCGGGGTAGCGTATGAAGTCAGAGAAGACATAGATATAATATAGCTGATAACAACACTCTGGGAATAACCTAATATTAGATTCATATACAGCTAATGTCACTCGAATTCCTAATTTACACTAAAATGACTAGACATCCTATAAACACACAATCATTTTAAAGAGATACATTAAATTAATTTCTTTTCAAAAAACAATTAATTTTATGTAAATTAACTCATTAGACATTAATTAACCATTAACATCATTCTACACTATCAATTTTATCCATCAAATCCAAGTCTATTTCCTCCATGCCTGATCGAAACCATGTCTATAGTTTCTCAAGAACAACATCTCGATTTTATTTCGAAAAGAACAAAACCCATGGGTTGCAAATTTATTAATCATTATTAACATCATTCTATAATCAATGTAATCTTGGAAAATCATAAACTACCATTATGAAATAAAACCAAAAACATCCATTTAACTCAATAAGTGGCAATGAATGAAAATAAAAATTTAACCCAGTTTTCATCCATTAAAATATTCTTATCAAGAAAGAATCTCACAAAAAATGATAATATAAGCTTCAACCTATTCCATCATCTCTTGTTCCATCCTTGACACCCACATGTATATCCTGATGCATTTGACCCTAAAAGGTGTTAACTGCTTCTATATCATCTTGGCCTCCCTACCTATATATCATTAGCAATAGAATGCTCACATCTCATATAAAGTATAATATATATAGAAAATCATAATGAAACAAGAAATCTTGAATGATTAATAGGTTAAACCAGGTCCTAAAAAAGGTATTAAACCTTTATATACAAACGAATTCTTAAGGATCCCAATACAAGGAATTCAACCTTTATAAGAAAATGGGAATTCTCGGCCAAAAGATTTATCTTATAGAATAAAAGTTTTTTATTCTACCTTGAGTTAACCAATTAAGTATTCACAGTTTCTCATAATGGTAAACATAAGGAGTGAGCTATCTCAGTCTATTACAAGTTTAAACAAACTTTCTAGCATAAATGAGTTTCCACAAACTGAAAGAGGAACAAATCTAAATTATGTGCATTATTTTTGTTTCACCATTTAAAAGAATTAAAATGCTTCATGTTTTTAACCAATTACATTATCTCACGGAATAACCAACATCAATTAAATATTTAATTAACATAAATTTTATTTCCATTAAATTAAATCATTGTATTACAAACATAACTCTTCTATAATTCGTAATTCAATTAAGTACTTAATTATGACCTTCCATTATTCAGCTACTTTATAAAGAACTACATGATAAAAAAGGATAATACCATGATAAAAAATAATATTATACATTGAAAAAAATCTGTAAAATCAAGAGGTAATCCATTATCAAAATAAAAAGTAACAACATGTGATTTCCAATAAAATTCGTTATTAATCCAGTTCAGTAATTAATTGATTAATTCCATTTCCATCCAAGTGGTAAAACCATGAAAAATTCATACTTTCATGTAAATAAATAAGAGAAGCGATGGATTACCTAAATCCAAGGCATCAACATTATTCGGACGAGAACAAACCAACGTTAGGGATCTATGATCACCTATCCCATAAGAAACTATGATCTCTATAAGAAGTTGTTCTATGAACACACAATGGAAATAAGAAACCCAAGGAAAACAAAAACAAATAGAGATAAAGAACTAGAGAGAAGAGGTATAACTCACCTAGGATCACATTTAATCGATCTTTGGAAGCAAGTATATATCCTAGTTGAAATTGGATTCCAATGGCTTTAAAAAACTCTATTGGTCACTTCGGTTTTGAGGGAGAGAATAGATAAAACTGGGGGTTCAAAATAGCCATAGGTATTTATAGGTAGTCTGGAAATTATAAGACCACATCACAACCTCTTAGATAACATCACAATATAGTTTGATATGGATTATTCTACTATTAAAAAATTAGAGACCACACCATGACCTACCCCTATTAAACCCCCATCCGAATTTTATAATTGGGCCATATTAAAGTGTATCTAAAAACCATGATGTAACCTCTTTGATCCACACCATATCCAATTGATCATTATATAAGTCCCCATTCCCCAACCTATCTCTACTAAATATCCAACTACAAAAATAAAGTTTCATAGTTTTCATCCTGAGGACCCCTATGCCACAACATAGAGACACTACACCACAACCACATCCCTTCTAGTGCATCAAATCCTCCAAGTTGTATTCACTCTTTTTTTGGTAGTGTCTCACACTATTCCCCAAAAACCTCCTTCAAACCACTTTAAAACTCCTCTGATAACCTCTAGCACCTAAAACATGCAATAGAAATGGATTTTTTGGAATTGGTGACTAACATCAGATACCAATCAAAGAAATATTTTACAAGAGAATTCAAAACTAACTTATAGAGAATTATTGAAAATAGGGTTGTTCGAACAATCAACTCCTGAGATACTTCTCAATGATCTTTCCATTATAGGAACACAAGAACCTCATTATATAAACAAGCACAAAACCATGAAATATAAAAAAAACCATCTCTTAAAACACTCTCCCTAGAATCCACCTCTCAAATGAGAAAATGGCCACAAAATCAATGAGAGAATTCCATCTCAAAAACTATAAAGTGTTCATCAACCACGGTTAGAGTTAAAATAAGAGAAGAGAAAAATTAAAAAAACTCTCAAGGTATTGAGAACATATATATGGATCATGTTTCTTGGTGAACTACTCTATGCCACTATGTCACCATTGGACATGAACTAATGGAATTAAAGCCTAGGGAAACACCTTATCTTGGAAGTACTGGATCTCCACAAGCTGCTCCACAAAGGATGAATCATCATCAACATTGATGTTTCCCCAATCGATGAGATGAGATTCATCATAATTAAATTGATGGAACTTTAAGACATGAAAAAAATCATGCACATCTATAGGTGAAGTTCCATCCAATATGCAACAAATCCAAATTGACACAACACCTATAAAGTACCAAAAAACTGAAAGAAAATCATAATCGTATGACCAATACTTTGCTGAACATGAGGAGGAGTCACCTATAAGAACACATGATCTGCAATGTAAAAATCTAGAGGTATTTTCCAATGATCAACATATGAATTTTGATAATATTGATCTTCTTTAACCCTTCCATGAATCTCCTAAACCAAGTCATTCATACTCTATACCAGCTCTAGGCCAAGAATTACTAACATTATGACCCTAGTACAACACAATAGGGAATGAAAAATTTAGAAATATAAATAATCAAATAATTCCATACCAATGGTGGATTTTAAACAATAGTTTTAAGAAAAATCAAAAAAGTGTATGATCCTCAGCCACAAACCTCTGAAATCCATGATAGAAGAACACAACATGTTTTCAAGAGTATCAATTTTCCACTCTATCTGAAAGTGTATCTAGGGATGAAATGAAGTTCCAAGGAATTACTATTAGCTAAAATAATGAATGATACCACTCCAAATCTTGGAGTTAAATTGAGAATATCGATCAGAGATGATCCTCCTTAGTACTCCATGGAGTCTCTACCCCTCCTCCAGATAATGACTTAATAAGAGATCAACTAATCTTGACTCCATGATCACTATAACATGGGATGATTTTTTTCAAACAATCAAATATCACCCAAATAAAATCCTAGCCTCCCATATCTTGATGTAAACTTATAAAAAAGTATATTGATATGTCCTATCACTTTCACCAGGGAACATATAACTACAGGAGAAACCACTAAGAACATAATGTTATGACTTCATAGCCTCCTAGTCTACTCTTGATAACCCATCAACCTTTTTTTACTTCCACAGGATACCTTCCCCCAAAATTTGCTAGTCCTATTAATGATGATTCCCTATGGATATATTATTTAAGATCCCCTTGACTGTTTTGTGCCTTGGCCCCCTTCTAAATAAAATTTCTTAATGTTGGATGGACGAAAGACTAAATATCAAGAAAAAAACTCTCCAACTACACAATTCAACCCAGGATACCGAAACTAACCTCTTAAAGTTCAATATATTTTTTTAAAATAATTATTGACTTATCAGGACAAGATATGGAAATTAAAATGAACAATATCACTCAAAATGAAGGAACAAAAATCCTCCCCTATAACAACACTCAATACTATCCATCCTTTGATTAGCCCTCAGGTACATGATTGAAAAGAACTCTGTCTCTCCAGACCTCCACCATAGAATTCACAATATGGGACTCCTATAACTTTGGAACTAAATATTACTATAGTATAATCTAGAAAATATAAACTCCTCCTCTAACCAATTTCATATTCATATTAATCTAAGACAACTATTACATAACTCTCTAGGAATATCCATATTCATAAATGGAACCACTACCTGACTTCCTGCTTAGTACATCAACAAAATAATTTACTTTTACTGACATATATGAAATATCAAACCGATAATTTAGCAATAATTATATCCAATGATAGTGCCTCATGTTCAAGTCATGTTGGGAGAATACATACCTCATGATCTAATGATTAGTAAAAAACAAAAATTGCTGACTGATGAGGTAATGTCACCACAATATGAAGAAAAAAAACTACACCAACTAAATATCATAGGTGGAACAATTATGCTATGGGGAACATAAATAAAAATCTCTATAAGTAATAACTAATTTATTTTATATTACAAATTAACACAACCAAAGACATGAATAATTACATAAGACCAAAAAATGAACTCCCTCCTCTGAAAAAAATGACCATAGTGATGACCATCTTCTTCTTCAGGTACTTAAAATATTCCCAACACTTGCTAGTACACATGAGTACTTATGATTTAGGGTCAAGGATTTCAGAGTATTTTCAACCCAAGAGAAATAAACTATGATCCTACAATAATATATTGAAATACTAAGGAATATTCTCACCTCATCCATTATCTTGGGGGTTTCCCAGGAACCAAATTTCTCTACCACTGAAGGGTCCACTCCTACTCCCTCCCGAGACATGAAATGTGTAAGAACCCGGTTCTTATTTTTGAGGTACGGGTTTCTTATTTTCTCTTTTCCTTAAATGTTTTTGAGAAAATGAGGAAAATGGGGTAAAATCCTAAATTTTGGGACTACACACCGTGTATCATTCCACATGCCATGTACTTTGTCCGTGTGGAATGAGTACACAGGGTGTGTAGCCATGTCGGCGACGAAGGGTGTAACAACCAACTACACGCCGTGTAGTATGTATTTACACACCGTGTAGTCAGTCGGTAGGCAAATAGTAAGGCGGTGGAAGCAGTCTCCAGCTGGACAATAGTACACGCCGTGTAGTCGGGAATACACACCATGTACTCATGTCGATGGATGAACATTTCGGCAGTGCTGCCAGAGGAACAGTTAAATGAGGGAAGTACACGCCATGTAGTCAAAAGTACACATCGTGTACTTTGTTTTTTTCCCTTAAAATGGGCAGTAGCCAACCCTGTTCACAGTATTGGCTTAGAACTGGACAAGAGCTCGGGAGAGAACGACCGAACCTTCATGGATCAACCAATCAAGTGATGGGAATCCGTTTCCACTTCGGTCGATCATGTTGGAACCGCACAGGTATGAGCTTCCTTCTCCTTGTGTGTTTCTTCCAAATTCTTCCTCTAAGGGAAGTTATTTGATGTTGAATGATAATTATTTTACCTCATATCTACGAAGTTCTTGGACGTTTTAGAAGGCGTCGTTCACGTATACCATTCTTGGGTGCTTAATGTAGGGGTCTTGGTGTTTAATTTCCAACTGTTGTGCGTTTGTGTGTATTTTTGTGCTATGAGCCCATGTTGGGGTGTTGTGTGGCTGAGGACGTGGCTTTTTTTAACTACCTAGAAATGTATAGGTGATTAAATGTGATAATAAACTGCTGTTTGGGATCGCTGCTTGGATCCAGGACCACCCCGTGGGTGCGTTCCTCTGTTTAGATGTTTGGCCCGGATGCCCGAGGGTATGCCATTATAATAATGTTTTTTAAATTTCCTTTAGAGGAATTGTATGTGAATTGCTTATTTACATGTTGGGCTCGGACCAGTTACTTATGCCTGAGGGCGGTCTTTTACTATAGCCTGAGGGCATGACTAGATTAGCCCGAGGGCAATGTTCTTTTTCTCCTGAGGGTAACATTTCGTATGCCTGAGGGCGGTGACTTCTATGCCTAAGGGAATCACTTCATACGCCTGAGGGAAATTTCTATTATGCCTGGGGGTAATGCTTGAGGGCAAGATTCTGATTACCTGAGGGTAAGGGTTTGCGTGTCTGAGGACACTGACTGTTTACATAGAAATTCACTATGGTGGTTTCTTAGTAATAAATAATGAAATGAATATTAAAATGTCAATAAAACTGGTAAAGTTAGTTACTTTTGAGTACTGATTAGTTTATTGCATTTACTTTTGCACACTGTTGTTTCATGTTTGCACATAGTTGATCACATGCCTTGGGTGGGTGCCTATTGAGATTATTTCCCATACCCTGTTTGGGTTATGCTTTTCGGCCCAAACAGATTACGTTTTTGCAGGTGTGGATAAGAGAAAGGGTCCCTATACAAGTACTTGATTGCTGCTGAGGAGTAGGGGAGCATAGGACCGGGCTTAGGGTCACGATGATACCAGCTGTTTTGTTTTGTTTTGTTGTACTCTATATTGTATTGTACTACTGTGTGACATGTTCGGGCTATTTTCTTAGAACTTGAGACATGTTTCATCATATCTATATCTCTGGTTGGTTATCTTTTACTCTAGTTGTTATATTAAATGTTTATAGTTTATTTCTTCCGCTATTTTTGTATGATTTTTATTTTATTCCGCTACGCTACACTATGAAGAATGAGGCCATCTTTTCCCCACTATCAGACCCGGGCCCTCGCTACTAGTCGGTAGCCTCTTGCGTTTGGGGAAATGCACTTGAGGTCATGTGGCGAACCGGGTTCGGGGAACCCATTGAGTGGCACCCAGATCCGGGACGTTACAAAGTGGTATCAGAGGGGTTCTTTTCTTTGACTTATTATTTGGAGCCTTAGTCAGGGATAGGATGGAAACTGTACTTGGTAATGAGCTGTTCCTGGGTGTAGCTAACCTGTGTACAAGGAAAAGCTAGTCTACCCCGTGTTTTTCAATTCTTCTGATTCTGCAAATTTTACATTTGATTTGATTTTACCGTTGGGTGACGCACTTGTGATTCTGATATTTATATGTTATCCATGGGTTCTATTTAGTTGCAACCTGATGAGATGAGGGTATTTCATCTCATGCATCATTTAGGCACATACTAGGAATCACATGCCATGCATTGTTTCCATGAAATATAGGTGCATTAGAAATTTAATGTTGTTGTGATAGTTGTTGTGCTAGAAAAGCATGTTGTTCTGATAGCTGCTTTGATAATCATCTACTATGTGATAGGTTATTTTTGTGTGATCCGGTTGATAGAATGGACGCCAAACTTTGGTTTTTGGAGAGTATGGGCCCTCATTGACCAGAATTTGGTGTATCATTGACTGTTTATTTTGTATAACACAGATAAGATGCTAGACTTTGATTTGCCGGGAGTATGGTCCCTCACGGATCGAAATTTGGGACTTAGGTGTTATTTTTTTGGTATTTTCTGGGTTCTGGAATAGTATCTGAGCATTACTGTCCGAAAAACCTAGGATACACGTCGTGTAGTTCCTCGGACACACGCCGTGTGTCCTTCTGTTCGGGAAGAAAGTAAAACTTTTTATGTACACACAGTGTACCCTAAGTACACACCGTGTAGTCTTTTCCTATGTCAGGGACCATTTGGGCGGGGACATAGGGTAGGGAAAGGCTGGTGTAAAACACGCCGTGTACCTGACGTACAGGCCTTGTAGGGTTGACCTAGAGACCCAGTCGTGTAACTAGAAAACATGGGCTGGTGTAATCTTTTCTTGAACACTCTGTGTCAATAAAGAACACTCCGTGTAGTGTGACCCGGGGACCTGGCTGTGTAACTAACAACATGGGTTGGGGTAATACTTTCATGTAAATGCCGTGTGTATATGGAACATGCCGTGTAGTTTGTGCAGTGAATCTGGCCGTGTAACTAACCACACGGGTCGGCGGAGCTCTTCTAGTACACGTTGCTTACCTATGGGATAGACCATGTAGTCTCGTCTGAGGACAGACTGTGTGGGGTTAGCCGTGTGGCTATAGAAATGGGGTGGTGTACACACCGTGTGCGGCTGTAACACACTGTGTAGTATCATGCTGAGTAGTTGACCGTGTCACAAATGAAACGGGCAGTTGGAAATTTCCACCATACATGTCGTGTAGATTATATACACGCCGTGTAGTTTTGTTCAACATGAACCGTGTGGCTAAGCCGTGTAGAAGGACCCGAGTAGGGGAAGAGAAGTCAGGTACACGCTTTGTAGGCAGTATATACACCATTTAGTCTTATTTTTCAAATCATGAAATGCCTTCTTCCTCCTGTTCCCTTTTTGGTCCCTTCGTTCCCAGTCATTGATAATGTGGATCTAAGGTGCATGTTTGACCTTGAAGAGTCATGTCGCCAAGACGACCACGCGTTGTTTTCCAGGAGAGCGGCAATGATTATACTCCAGAGATGGTGGGCCATGGGAAACTAGTGGATCCTCCAGCAGATCCAGATGTGGGGCCAGCTATTATACCAGACACAGGCACATATGCACATTACTGTGAAGGCTTTATGCGGTTCATGAAGACCTTTCAGGGAGCACCGCCGGCTTCCACATCTATGGCTGAACTGACTCATATCTTCTAGCACCAGCATCCTCCTACGTTCTTAGGGGATGACGGAACACAGGCTACGGAATCTTGGCTGGGGTCTATGCAGACTATTTTCTAGCATCTTGAGAAGCCTTTAGGGAAGAGGGTCAAGCTCACGACTTATATTTTGCGTGATTCCTCCAAGAGGTGGTGGGATGTTACCACCCAGTCAGAGCATCATAGGGACATGGCATGGGAAGATTTTCATGCAGTCTTCTATGACTTCTTCTTTCCAGATATGCTGAGTGAAGATAGAGCTCGATAGTTCAAGAATCTGCAGCAGGGCGCTATGTTGGTGGTGGATTATTCTGCTCATTTCATCGAGCATCAGTGTTTTGCACCCGTGCTGGTGGGTGATGCGATGTTGAGAGCCATACGCTTTGAGGATGGTCTTCATTATGACATCCGAGCAATGGTGAATGTTTTCAGGTTGGCTTCAGTACATGATATTGTAAATCAAGAACTGATTATAGAGAGGAACCTGCAGGAAGCTAGTGGTGTGGTCCAGGGTGGTTCAGCACTTGTTTCTGGTACTATTTCTACCCGGAAGAGGAAGTGACAGATGAGTTTCTCTCACGGTGGCAGTGCTAGCCAGACAGTTTCTTCAGGTGGCCCGATCTTTTGCTACCAGTGTAGTAAAGAGGGGCACAAGATACCGTAGTGTCCACGTGATCTAGTGGAGTGCCGAGATTGCGACAAGATGGGTCATCTGCAGCGCTTTTTTAGGGCGTTTCCACCAGTGGCTAGTGAGAGGGGTTCTGTGCAGACTCCACGTGTTGGAGAAGGACTAGTGGCTTCCTACCAGTCAGGAAACTGGAATACGTCAGGGTGTTCATGCCGAGATGGTGGTCGTGGCCGTGCAAGCCAGACACCAGGATCTCAGAGGCAACAGGGTGGGACAGCTCAGGGTAGCCAGTCCGTGTCACAGGGTCGCGACACTGGACATGCATATTAAGTGAAACAGACCCAGCAGGAGTAGGATCCCAGACCTTCTATAATCATAGGTACTATTCTAGTAGCTTCTGTCTTATCTTCAGTACTTTTCGATATGATTGCTACACATAGTTTCATATCTGTGCCCATTGTGAAGAGCCTTGGGCTCTATGTTTCTACACTTTCTGATATCATGATGCTAGACACTCCGTTGGGAACTAGACCGACATATGTACATCAGTTCAAGGAGTTCCCCCTTGAGGTTGGAGGGTGTCACTTGCTATGGGACCTCTATCTCTTGGAGATGACGAGCTATGATGTCATTATCGGGATGGACTAGTTGGTTCCCCTTCGAGCTTTTGTAGACTGCTATCATCGCAGGGTGCGTTTCACGACACCAAAGAGCTGAGAGTTTCTATACAAAGGCGAATGGGATGTTCAGGCAAGTCGAGATAGACCAGAGCATCATGGGAGAGGTGGAGTCACGACCTAGATTGCGAGCTTATATCTGGACGAACAGGGGACATGTTATAAGGATTTCCCTCTAGTGGTTGATCATTTTTCAGATGTCTTCCCGGACGACTTTTCGGGTCTACCTCCGGATCGAGAGGTAGATTTCCCTATTTATCTTGTTCCCGGAGCAGCACTGGTGTCCATTCCTCCTTATAGGATGGCTACACCAGAGTTACAAGTGCTCAAGAGGCAATTAGAGGAGTTATAGGCAAAGGTTTTCATCCGACCCAATACTTCTCCATGGGGTTCACCAGTCTTCTTTGTAAAGAAGGTGGACAGTACCCTCAGACTCGGCATGGATTATCAGAAGCTGAACTAGTTGACGGTTAAGAACCAATTTCCCTTACCAAGGATTGATTATCTTTTTGATCAACTTCGTAGAGCACGAGTGTTCTCGAAGATTTAATTGAGATCTGGATATCATCAGCTGCGCGTGAGACCATAAGATATACCGCTTACAGCTTTTCGAAGCAGATATGGTCTGTACGAGTACTTGGTTATGCCGTTCGGACTCACGAATGCTCCAGAAGTTTTCATGGATCTGATGAATCGTGTGTTCCATCCTTATCTGGATTATTTTGTGGTAGTATTCGTGGACGACATCTTGGTGTACTCTCACACTCGACACGACCATGCCACCCATCTTTAGATCGTGCTGAGTACACTGAGAGAGCATAAGCTATATGCTAAGCTCTCAAAGTGCCACTTTTGGATGGACCAGATTCACTTCCTAGGTCATATCATCTTAGAGTCAGGAGTGGCAGTAGTCCCAGAGAAGGTGAGAGTAGTAGTTTACTAGGAGCAGCCTAAGAACGTGTTTGATATAGGGAGTTTCCTGGGGCTGGACGGTTACTACAGACACTTCATACATGACTTATCCAACTTAGCAGCACCGTTGATGGGTTTGACTAAGAAGGGCGTGAAGTTCTTTTGGTTATAAGCTTACAAGACAGCCTTTCAGGACCTGAAAGAAAGGGTGACATCAGCACTAGTCCGGATACTTCCAGAGCAAGGGAAGAGCTATACAGTTTACTGTGATGCATCAGGTATTGGGATGGGAGTAGTGTTGATGAAGGGAGATCGAGTTGTTGTGTACGAGTCTCAGTATTTGAGGCCACATGAGAGGAATTACCCGACGCATGACCTAGAGTTAGCTGTAGTTGTTCATTCATTGCGCTGTTGGAGACATTATCTCTTAGGAGAGAATTTTGTGGTTTTCACCAACCACAAAATTCTCAAGTATATCTTTATCCAGCGTGACTTGAATTTGAGATAGCGAAGGTGGGTCGAGTACCTAAAGTCCTTAAATTTTGATCTTGCCTATACACCTGGTAAGGGTAATGGAGTTGCTGACGCACTGAGCAGAAAGACTCAGATACAGGTGGTACATGAGGCAAGTTGTGAGTGGAAGCTCATGGCCTTGTTCTATGAGATGCATCTGGAGGTGCACGACAGTCAGGGGAAAGCCTTTATTTTATCTTTAGCTGTGAATTCTACCCTCCTGGATAGAGTGAGGATGAGACAACTATCTGATTATGAAGGCCTAGTTCTATGGGAGTCGGTGGCTAGTGAGGACCCTCCTCCTGGTTGGACGATAGGCAATGATGAGGTACTGCATTTCTATGGATGAGTATGGGTTCCAGGGGATCTACGCGAGGAGTTGATGTAGGTGTTTCATTCTTCAGCTTGGGAAGTTCATCCCAGGGTTACCAAGATTTACCGTGACTTGAGACGTCAGTACTAGTGGTCGGGTATGAAGAGAGAAGTAGCTGGTTTTGTTATGAGATGTTCCACCTGTCAGCAGGTGAAGGTGGAGAATCAGAGGCTAGTCGGACTATTACAGCAGTTATTTATCCCGAAGTGGAAATGGGATGATGTCGCGATGGATTTCGTGACTGGATTGATGAGGTTACCTAGAGGTAATGATGCCGTGTGGGTTGTTGTGGACAGACTCATGAAGGTAGCTCACTTTTTGCCGATCAAGGAGACCTTCGGAGTTGACGAGCTCGGGAAGTTGTATATCCGAGAGATCATAAGTCTTCATGGGGTCCCTTGTTCTATCATTTAAAATAGGGACACCTATTTTAAGTCTCATTTCTAGAAGATTTTTCAGAGGGCTTTGGGTACGCAGGTGCTGCTGAGCACAACTTACCACCCTTATACCGACGGCCAGTCAGAGCGTACGATACAGGTGCTTGAAGACATGCTGCGTGCATGCATCCTAGACTTTAGGGGCTCTTGGGAGAAGTATATAACCCTAGTCAATTTTTCCTACAATAACAGTTTTCAGGAAACTATTGAGATGGAACCATATGAGGCTTTATATGGTAGGCTATGCTGATCACCTTTGTTCTAGTCAGAGACATGTGATGAAGCTTTATTGGGACCACGAATCGTGAAGGAGACTTTTGAGCAAGTCCAGTTGATTCAAAAGTGGATGGCTACCACCCAGTCTCATCAAAAATCTTATGCTGATCGCCGCAGAGGACCATTGGAGTTCGTTCTTGGGGATCAGGTCTTCTTGCGTGTTTTGCCGAGGTTGGGACACATGAGGATCAGGAGATAGGGTAAATATTCACCGAGGTATGTGGGGCCATTTGAGATTCTGGAGAGAGTCGGACCAGTTGCCTATCGGTTGCAGTTACCTTAGAGGTACTGGGCCATGCACGACATCTTCCATGTATCTCAGTTGCGCCACTATCATTCTGAACTGTCTCACGTCTTTCAACCAGAAAAGGTTGAGCTTCAGATCGATTCATCCTTTGAAGAGCATCCAATTGGTATCACTGACAGGAGCACAAAGGTTCTCCGAGGCCGGTCAGTTCCTCTCGTACGGGTGTTATGGCAGCATGGCCAAGTGTAGGAAGAAACCTAGGAGCGGGAGACCGACATACGTGCTCAGTGGCCAGAGCTGTTCTGAGCTTTTCCTTCACCACCCTTGGAAGCGAAATTCGAGGATGAGTTGATTTAAGGGGGGAAGTTTGTAAGAACCGAGTTCTTATTTTTGAGGTACATGTGTCTTATTTTCTCTTGTCCTTAAATGTTTTTGAGAAAATAAGGAAAATGGAGGAAAATCCTAAATTTTGGGACAACACGCCGTGTAATATTCAACACGCCGTGTACTTTGGCCGTGTGGAATGAGTACACAAGGTGTGTAGCCAAGTCGGTGACGAAGGGTGAAAAAACTGACTACACACCATGTAGTATGTATTTACATGCCGTGTAGTCCATAAATAGGAAAAAAGTAAGGCGGTGGAAGCAGTCGCCAACTGGGTGACAGTACATGCCGTGTAGTCAGGAATACACACCGTGTACTCATGTCGACAGATGAATAGTTTGGAAGTGCCACCAGAGGAACAGTTAAATGAGGGAAGTACATGCCTTGTAGTTAAAAGTACATGCCGTGTACTTTGTTTTTTTGTCTTAAAATGGGCAGTAGCCAACCCTGTTCACAGGATTGGATTAGAACCGGATGGGAGCTCGGGAGAGGACGACCGAACCTTTGTGTATCAACCGATCGAGCGTCAGGAATCCTTTTCCTCTTCCGTCAATCACGTTCGAACCGCATGGGTAAGAGCTTCCTTCTCCTTGTGTGTTTCTTTCCAATTCTTACTCTAAGGGAAGTTATTTGAGGATGAATGATAATTCTTTTACCTCAGATATATGAAGTTATTGGACGTTTCAGAAGGCGTCATTCGTGTATACCGTTCTTGGGTGCTTAAGGTAGGTGGCTTGGTGTTGAATTTCCAATTGTTATGCGTTTGTGTGTTTTTTTGTGCTACAAGACCATGTTGGGGTGTCGTGTGGCTGAGGACATGGCTTTTTTTCTAACTACCTAGAAATGTATAGGTGATTAAATGTGATAATAAACTACTATTTGGGATCGCTGCTTAGATCTAGGACCACCCCGGGGGTGCGTTCCTCTGTTTAGCCGTTTGGACAGGATACCTGAGGGTATGCCATTATAATTATGTTTGTTAAATTTACTTGAGAGGAATTGTATGTGAATTTCTTATTTAAATGTTGGGCTCTGCCCGATTACTTGTGTCTGAGGGCAGTGTTTTACTATAGCCTGAGGGCATGACTGGATTAGCCTGAGGGAAACATTCTTTTTCGCCTGAGGGAAACCTTTTGTATGACTGGGGGCGGTGACTTCTATGCCTGAGGGCGACACTTCATACACCTGAGGGCAATTTCTGTTATGCCTGAGGGCAATGCCCAAGGGCAAGATTCTGATTACCTGAGGGTAAGGGTTTGCATGTCTGAGGACACTGAATGTTTACATAGAAATTCACTGTGGTGGTTTCTTAATAATAAATAATGAAATGAATATTAAAATGGAAATATAACTTGTAATGTTGGTTACTTCTGAGTACTGCTTAGGTTTTTTCATTTACCTTTGCACACTGTTGTTGCATGTTTACACACAGTTGATCATGTGCCTTGGGTGGGTGCCTAATGAGATTATTTTTCACACCCTGTTTGGGTCATGCTTTTCGACCCAAATAGATTACGTTTCCATAGGTGTGGATAAAGGCAACGGTCCCTATACAGGTACTTGATTGCTGCTGAGGAATAGGGGAGCATGGGACCGGGCTTAGGATCACGATGATACCAGCTGTTTTGTTTTGTTTTTTTGTACTCTATATTGTATTGTACTGCTGTGTAACATGTTATGACTGTTTTCTTAGAACTTGAGACATGTTTCATCATATCTATATCTATGGTTGGTTATATTTTACTCCAGTTGTTATATTAAATGTGTATGGTTTATTTCTTCCGCTGTTTTGGTATGCTTTTTATTTTATTCCGATGCGCTACACTATGACAAATGGGGCCATATTTTCCCCACTATCAGACCTGGGCCCTCACTACTAGTCGGTAGCCTCTTGTGTTTGGGGAAATGCGCTTGAGGTCATGTGGAAAACCGAGTTCGGGGCACCCATTGAGTGGCACCCGGATCCGGGACTTTACAATATTCCTTATGAAATAGAAATCAAGAGCCTAGAACTAACACTTTTACAACATCCCAAATATATTATAATGATGAAGAACTTCCAAAAATACATGAAGATATCACTACCTTCTCTTAATTAGACATGAAATACCCAAGGATGTAGTCATTTAAAAACTCCATGAACTTATCTATGAACTCTTCAAAAACTACATTCATCAACCCCATGAAAACAAAAAAAAGTGGTTTTCACACCAAACAACATCAAAATTAATTTATAATTCCCATTAATACAATAAAAATTTAGTTTTAGGATATCATCATCCTTTATAAACATTTGATGATATCATTACTACATATTGATTTTTGAGAAACAAATTTTTCTGTTCAACTGATTGAATAAATCACCAGTTTATGAAAGCAGATAGTGGTTCTTCACTGTAACATTATTAAAGTGATGCTAATCAATACCAAAAAAAATTATATTAACAATATTCACAAAACAATAAGTGAACCACAAGGTGCCACAATCAGATGAACAAAACCTCACTGAAATATATCATCAATCTTTAATTGATGCTCTCGAAACCTAGAAGGGGATATATAATATGAAGACCTCGAGATAGAAGGCAAAACCTTCTTTTCCCTCAATCCTAGACTCAATCTCTCATAGAGGGGTTAACACCACAACATCATCATGAATGAAATGAGGGTATTATTTTACAACCATGGGATACCCATCAGTTGGACCATTAATAAATATAAAAACAACTCAGACCTTATGGATGACAAGGATGGAAGACGCCTTTATCCCATCCTAGGGTTGTGATCACCAACAAACACAACTGTATCTTCATCAGTATCATAGAATAAAACCTATATCGTGAAGAAATCAATAATATATTTCCCCAAACATATCCAATTCATGATGATGATGATGTCGTGTAGATTTATTTGAAAATATAGTACGTTTTCTAAGATCATTTCTACCCCAGAACTACCTTACAGTTTGTATAAACATCATAAAATTAAACTCAACCATCAAATCGTGTAGTTAATTCCTAGGAAATTGGAAGAATCTATACCTCATGTCCCATGTAATTGATAATGTAAGGGGATATTATGGAGTGTGTAGATCCTGAATGAAACAACACATCCACCCATGTAGAAAATAAGAAAAGGGTACCCTGTAAGAAATATTTCGCACCCAATACAGGAAAAAATAAAGCATGAAGCTGGTCATGAAATCTTCCATGAACTCTGTGACCCTACTGATGACTACATATTTAGAGATTATCTACTCTCTATGGAAGAGGAGAATATTTAGGATGTCCTTTTCCTTCCCCATTTCCTCTATGAAGATTAAAAACTAGAACACATTTCTTCTTTTGTCGCAACTAAAACTGCCCAAATAGAGGAACCTGATGAAAATAACCTAGAGCATACCGACTACTTTAAAATACCAGGAACTCTTACCACTGATGATCTTGACCTTCACAAGAAAAAAACACATTTTATCCCTTGGAATACGTATGATATCTTCCAACCTCAAAGAAACTAAATGATGGGTAATGAGACTCACCCCTACAAAACTAAGCAAACTTTTGTCTAAGAAATTGGGAACCCCAAACCATAGCTATAATTCTAGAGGAATCCTAATTACTCCCCTCTCTAGATGATTTAGTTTTGGATGACATCATGTCAAGGGTCTCTAGTATTTTTAACACCTCAAGTTATTTCTAAAATATGATCGGGGTGACGTGATGTTCGATCCATGGACACAAAGCCTCTTAATCTGGAATAAATTCAAAATCATAACATATAAGGGTCCTAAAATGTATCCCAATCTACCATACATTAAAAATCCCTTGTTGAAGGGTAAGAAGCTCTTGGATGGTGTCTCCCTTCATGGTTAAAGAAAGAAAATCTAAACAAAACTATTCTATAAACTTCTCCAATGAGACTGATAACTCTTCATGATCCCCAAGGAATATGATCCACCACTACCTCAATACCACATGAAGAATCATAAGAACCAATTAAACCATAAAATTATTTATATAACTAATTAAACATAAGTCTATCTTAATCTACTGCAAATAGTCTTCTATAAATGGTTCTAAAATGAGGTCCTCAAATTTCTCCAGACTATGGAATTGAAACTCTCAGAGTGTCCTCCTACAAGTTTCATCATTAAAGTCTACACTATATCAATTTTATGGAACATCCTACCTAACTTATTTTGTATGAACAGGACAAGGAATTTGACTAGGGAAAATACCTATAAGAATTATGAATAGTTAGACTAGTAATCCTATAATTTGTATTACTTTACATTAATTAATTAATTAATAATTTCATTTTATTTCATTTAAGGTTTAACCTATCCCAAGTCCTTCCCATCTAAAAAATAGGCATGAAGAAGAATGATTCATTATCATTTACTATGTTTTTACCCCACAACAACTATAATTTTTTTAGATTTATCAGTAAACACAAAGGTCCTTGAAACATATCATAGGGTACCCATGTTTTAGATGGTCTTCCATGTTTACATCCCGTACTAATGTAAACTGACACTATTTCCCTACTAATATATGAAATCTGACTTATGAATATCTCTAAACCCCCCAATATCCCTGAAACATAACCTTTTATACCACTAGGTCATGACACCCTCCCCCTAAAGAGTACCCCACATTGGATGACGTTGAGAGAAGGGATATGGTTACATCCTAAGTTCCAATTTTAGTGGGCCCGAGGTTGGTGACTAGAACAGAGTGTATAATAAACATACATATGGGAGACATTACTCTCTAAAAAAACATAATGAAGAGAGAGATAATATAGACACACCAATATAAAATTATTAAACATATATATAAAATAAATCCTATGTGGATACATGTAATTTTATAAATTAGTAAAACAACTGAAAGAGATACTAAAATTAATGAAAAAGTAAACTTAGTGGTGACCACAAAGCCTAAACACCTTCTAAAAAACAAAAATATTATAATATCATTGATGATATCTAAACTCCTCCTACTAATAATTAAAAAGGTTAATATATACTTGTGGTGATAATTACAGTGTACTCAGTAGGAACCTCCTAGTATCCTCTAATGAAAAAGATAATGAAATCATGCTAAATAGTAATGAACAACAAAGAGAATAACTCATAAATTAAACATGAATATGTTCCCAACCTCAATAATGGATAACTCTCACAAAATATCACTTAAAAGAGAATTAAACATAGCAAAAAAACATTAATGGCACCCCACTATCGCTTCCCCATATCTTTTCCACTCTTCCCCAATATTACATGCCCTAAAAATCCACTCTAAAAAATAATGGCTACCTATAGACCCATGGGAAAATCATCACAACATGAATTCCATGATTCAAATCATCTCATCATCCCATATCACATATCCAAATATTAACTAAGTAATTTTCAAGATCCACTATGTCCCGTATGATGTATATCATACATTAAGTATTATACATCAATCCATCACAACCCATACAATGAGTAAGGTACCTCAATCCATTACAACCTAAACACATAATATATATAATAATAAATTTTTATAATATGTCCAAATATACATGTGTAGGAAATAACTACAAGTATTCATAGCCTCTACCCAGATATATGGTTAAACTATCTTCCATGAATACTAATAG